>OW121743.1:47095696-47555158 GCA_933228675.1 Stomorhina lunata | reverse complement strand
AAGGAAATTTTTTCAAAAATTTACTAGTTTTATAGAAAATTTTTCAAAAATTTTCTATTTTTATAGGAAATTTTTCAAAAATTTACTGTTTTTATAGGAAATTTTTCAAAAA
Source organism: Stomorhina lunata (assembly GCA_933228675.1). Lineage (NCBI taxonomy): Eukaryota > Metazoa > Arthropoda > Insecta > Diptera > Rhiniidae > Stomorhina > Stomorhina lunata. The sequence goes on along the minus strand of OW121743.1, from coordinate 47,555,046 downwards.
TTTACTATTTTTATAGGAAATTTTTCAAAAATTTTCTATTTTTATAGGAAATTTTTCAAAAATTTTCTATTTTTATAGGAAATTTTTCAAAAATTTTCTATTTTTATAGAAAATTTTTCAAAAATTTTCTATTTTTATATGAAATTTTTCAAAAATTTTCTATTTTTATAGGAAATTTTTCAAAAATTTTCTATTTTTATAGGAAATTTTCTATTTTTATAGGAAATTTTTCAAAAATTTTCTATTTTTATAGGAAATTTTTCAAAAATTTACTATTTTTTTATGAAATTTTTCAAAAATTTACTATTTTTATAGGAAATTTTTCAAAAATTCACTATTTTTAAAGGAAATTTTTCAAAAATTTACTATTTTTAAAGGAAATTTTTCAAAAATTTACTAGTTTTAAAGGAAATTTTTCAAAAATTTTCTATTTTTATAGGAAATTTTTCAAAAATTTACTATTTTTATAGGAAATTTTTCAAAAATTTACTATTTTTATAGGAAATTTTTCAAAAATTTTCTATTTTTATAGGAAATTTTTCAAAAATTTTCTATTTTTATAGGAAATTTTTCAAAAATTTTCTATTTTTATAGGAAATTTTTCAAAAAATTTCTATTTTTATATGAAATTTTTCAAAAATTTTCTATTTTTATAGGAAATTTTTCAAAAATTTTCTATTTTTATAGGAAATTTTTCAAAAATTTTCTATTTTTATATGAAATTTTTCAAAAATTTTCTATTTTTATAGGAAATTTTTCAAAAATTTTCTATTTTTATAGGAAATTTTTCAAAAATTTTCTATTTTTATAGGAAATTTTTCAAAAATTTTCTATTTTTATAGGAAATTTTTCAAAAATTTTCTATTTTTATAGGAAATTTTTCAAAAATTTTCTATTTTTATAGGAAATTTTTCAAAAATTTTCTATTTTTATAGGAAATTTTTCAAAAATTTTCTATTTTTATAGGAAATTTTTCAAAAATTTTCTATTTTTTTAGGAAATTTTTCAAAAATTTTCTATTTTTTTAGGAAGTTTTTCGAAAATTTTCTATTTTTATAGGAAATTTTTCGAAAATTTTCTATTTTTATAGGAAATTTTTCAAAAATTTACTATTTTTATAGGAAATTTTTCAAAAATTTTCTATTTTTATAGGAAATTTTTCAAAAATTTTCTATTTTTATAGGAAATTTTTCAAAAATTTTCTATTTTTATAGGAAATTTTTCAAAAATTTTCTATTTTTATAGGAAATTTTTCAAAAATTTTCTATTTTTATAGGAAATTTTTCAAAAATTTTCTATTTTTATAGGAAATTTTTTAAAAATTTTCTATTTTTATAGGAAATTTTTCAAAAATTTTCTATTTTTATAGGAAATTTTTCAAAAATTTTCTATTTTTATAGGAAATTTTTCAAAAATTTTCTATTTTTATAGGAAATTTTTCAAAAATTTTCTATTTTTATAGGAAATTTTTCAAAAATTTACTATTTTTATAGGAAATTTTTCAAAAATTTACTATTTTTATAGGAAATTTTTCAAAAATTTTCTATTTTTATAGGAAATTTTTCAAAAATTTTCTATTTTTATAGGAAATTTTTCAAAAATTTTCTATTTTTATATGAAATTTTTCAAAAATTTTCTATTTTTATAGGAAATTTTTCAAAAATTTTCTATTTTTATAGGAAATTTTTCAAAAATTTTCTATTTTTATAGGAAATTTTTCAAAAATTTTCTATTTTTATAGGAAATTTTTCAAAAATTTACTATTTTTACAGGAAATTTTTCAAAAATTTACTATTTTTATAGGAAATTTTTCAAAAATTTACTATTTTTATAGAAAATTTTTCAAAAATTTACTATTTTTATAGGAAATTTTTCAAAAATTTACTATTTTTACAGGAAATTTTTCAAAAATTTACTATTTTTATAGGAAATTTTTCAAAAATTTACTATTTTTATAGGAAATTTTTCAAAAATTTACTATTTTTATAGGAAATTTTTCAAAAATTTACTATTTTTATAGGAAATTTTTCAAAAATTTACTATTTTTATAGGAAATTTTTCAAAAATTTACTATTTTTATAGGAAATTTTTCAAAAATTTACTATTTTTATAGGAAATTTTTCAAAAATTTACTATTTTTATAGGAAATTTTTCAAAAATTAACTATTTTTATAGGAAATTTTTCAAAAATTTACTATTTTTATAGGAAATTTTTCAAAAATTTACTATTTTTATAGGAAATTTTTCAAAAATTAACTATTTTTATAGGAAATTTTTCAAAAATTTACTATTTTTATAGGAAATTTTTCAAAAATTAACTATTTTTATAGGAAATTTTTCAAAAATTTACTATTTTTATAGGAAATTTTTCAAAAATTTACTATTTTTATAGGAAATTTTTCAAAAATTAACTATTTTTATAGGAAATTTTTCAAAAATTTACTATTTTTATAGGAAATTTTTCAAAAATTTACTATTTTTATAGGAAATTTTTCAAAAATTTACTATTTTTATAGGAAATTTTTCAAAAATTTACTATTTTTATAGGAAATTTTTCAAAAATTTACTATTTTTATAGGAAATTTTTCAAAAATTTACTATTTTTATAGGAAATTTTTCAAAAATTTACTATTTTTATAGGAAATTTTTCAAAAATTTACTATTTTATAGGAAATTTTTCAAAAATTTACTATTTTTATAGGAAATTTTTCAAAAATTTACTATTTTTATAGGAAATTTTTCAAAAAGTTACTATTTTTTATAGGAAATTTTTCAAAAATTTACTATTTTTATAGGAAATTTTTCAAAAATTTTCTATTTTTATAGGAAATTTTTCAAAAATTTTCTATTTTTATAGGAAATTTTTCAAAAATTTTCTATTTTTATAGGAAATTTTTCAAAAATTTACTATTTTTATAGGAAATTTTTCAAAAATTTTCTATTTTTATAGGAAATTTTTCAAAAATTTTCTATTTTTATAGGAAATTTTTCAAAAATTTTCTATTTTTATAGGAAATTTTTCAAAAATTTTCTATTTTTATAGGAAATTTTTCAAAAATTTTCTATTTTTATAGGAAATTTTTCAAAAATCGACTATAGATAAGTTTTCAAAAATTTCAAACATCTGGCAACTCTTTTTCTTGTCTTTTGCGTTTTGAAAATAAAACATTTCAATAGCTTTCAAGTTGATATTAGACAGACATTAAAAAATTTACAAACAATGTTAATACCCGCAAACGATAGAGTTTTTTTTTTAAATTGTAAAAAGAGAGGAATTCTTTAAAGTAAGGTTTTGCAAAATAAAGAAAAACAATATTTTTTGCAATTCTTTTATTTCTGTATTTGTTTATTTATGCGACATGTTATTCACCTCTTTTTGACTGAATGAAGCTGCTGCTGATTATTTTGCTCATAAACGTTCAAAACATGCGCCAGTTAAATTTTTTTGCTTATTCCCATGTCAATATACTTATGGATTTAATGGATTTAAACGCCAAAGAGATTTATCATTTTTTTACATTAATAACATACATTTTATTTTATGTTTTTTTTTTTTTTTTTTTGTAATATCCAAATCAAAATAAACAGTAATGTTACACTGTGCAAGTATATTAAACAATATTTTTGCTACAGACTGGCCCTATAATTTGGCCATACTGTTTACATTTTCTAAGTTAAATTAACATTTCTCACGATACCGGGAGTTTTATTCAACTGAAATTAAATATTCTAGATCATATTTGCTCGTGAAATCATTAAAATCATGACGGCTGTCTTAGGCTATCTCATATACCAGAAACCTGGACCAGGTGCAACGTTGTCTTTATCACCAAAGCAGGTAAAACTACAAAGACGAAACCGAAGGATTTCAGGCCTACTAGTGTTTGCTCTTTCTTAAAACTTTGGAGGGTATCATTGAAGCGCATCTTTGCGCTTCTATTGTTCCAAATCTTCGCTCCAGCTCACAGCATTCCTATAACAAAGACAAATCTGTTGAGACTGCACTCCACTCACTAGTAAGTCATATTGAAAAAAATCTTGAGTTCGGCGAATTTACACTTGCCGCCTTCCTAGACATAGAAGGCGCCTTTAACAACATAACATCAGAGTCGATTATATTGGCAATGGAGGAGTTAGGGGTCGATAAATCTATTATCTCGTTTGTAGATAAGCTACTCACCTACAGAGTCATTAGCTCAAACATGGCCACTTCTACAATCTACAACGTAGCATGTCGAGGGACTCCACAAAGGGGTATACTATCACCTCTCCTGTGGAACCACTACTCACTAAATTAGATTCTCTGAGATCCAACACCATCGGATACGCGGACGACGTCGCTATAGCAGTATCAGTTAAATTTCTTAACACCCTGCCACAACGTCTTGAAACAGCTCATGACATACTCCAACGTCTCCAACGGCCTGGGCGTCAATCCCACTAAAACGGAAATTGTACTCTTCCCGCGGAAATACAAAATACCCATGTTTAATTTCCCAAAATTTAATAAGGTAGAACTAGTGCTCATGCCAAATATCTTGGGGTCATTTTGGACTCAAAACTGTCCTGGAGCTTAAACACCCAATTTAGAATGTCCAAAGCATTAATTGAACTCTACTCATGTAGAGGCGCAATTGGCAAAACCTATAAACCTGGGGTCTTAGTCCTACCAATACAGCCTGGCTCTTCGACATGGTGGTCAAGCCTATACTAATTTATGGTGCGCCGGTTTGGTGACCTGCACTCACCGAGGCAAACCAGAGGTATTTTTTTTAACAAAATTTTAAGATCGTCCGCTTTAATGATTACCGATGCCTTAAGAACTACTCCATCTAAGGCGCTCTAAAACTGCGCTCCCAGTCGAACTAATGGCACAGCAAATTGCCCTTAACTCGGCTGTCCGACTCAGCACTATTGCAACCTGGTCCCACTCACAAACCGGACATTCCGCTACTCTAACATCACTGACCACATAGACTTCTGCATATCCACCCCTCTCTTTGATAAATCCTTTACTGTGACTATCTCTGGAGAACCCCCAACTCTAGATGACGGCTGTCTGGAGGTATACACGAACGGATCGAAGTCAAAGATAGGCGTAGGGGAGGCTTCTTCATCCCACTTTTAGGGAAGGAAATTTGTTTTAGGATCCCTGCTTCGTAACTCTAAAATTTACTACCGAAATTCTGAGTCAGTGGCTTCAACGTTAAGAGAGCGAATCATCTTCAGCGATGAGGCTCATTTCTGGCGGAATGGCTTCATCAATAAACATAATACGCGTTATTGGTCAGGCAGCAATCCACACATCCATGAGTCATCATTGCATCAGGAAAAAATTAATGTTTGGTGAGGTTTATGGGCCGGCGGCGTAATTGGGCCGTACTTCTTTCGTTATGATCAAGACCGGCAAGTTACTGTGAATGAGAATCGCAACCGTTCAATGATAACCGAATATTTTGTCCCCAATTGGATGATATGGACTTGAAGGACATGTGGTTCGAACAGGTCGTCGCCACAAGCCACACAGCGAATGTCACAATCAATTTACTGAAAACCAAGTTTGGAGAACGTGTTATCTCACGAAATGGTCCTCACGATTGGCCGCCTCGATCGTGGGATTTGACGCCGTTACACTTTTTCCTGTGGGGCTATCTCAAGTCTATGGTCTATGTCAACAAGCCAGCGACGATTGATGAACTTCGTACGAATATCGAACGTAAAATTGCAGCAGTACCGGCCAATTTATGGTTGAAAACTGTCGAAAAATTTCATTTCGGCTCTTATATATCTCAATTTCATCAAAAACTTGATTCTCCATTTTTTCTTTTTCCTTCGGAATATGCGTTTTTCTTCCCTCTTATTTCTTTCGCGGTACCTTTCCAAAGTTCCTCGTGAAACTAAATTCTGTAGAGTTGTCATGTAGGCTGCATTTTTTCGGCTGTAGCATTACGGCATTCTTCATCATACCAAGAGTTTTTAGGGCGAGCGGTTTGGAACTCTAGTGCCGATTTTGCAGGAGTTTTTATAGCGTTGGCAAAATGTTGCCACTGCTCATTTATATCATTGGAACTGGAAGCATTTCCAATGAGGAATTGAGTTGCTCTTTGCGAGAAATCGGTGGCAATTTGTTGGAATTTCAGCTTCAAGACATCAAACTTTCGAGACATACTCTCGAAATATACCTTGGCTGCGACAAGGTTAAGCGGTACCTTTCTAAAGTTCCTCGTGAAACTACATTCTGCAGAGTTGCCATGTAGGTTGCATTTTTTCGGCTGTGGCATTACGGTATTCTTCATCATACCAAGATTTTTTAGAGAGAGGGGTTTGGAACCCTAGTGCCGATTTTGCAGCAGTTTTTATAGCGTTGGCAAAATGTTGCCACTGCTCGTTTATATCATTGGAACTGGAAGCATTTCCTCTGAGAAATTGAGTTGCTCTTTGCGAGATATCGATTTCAATTTGTTGGGATTTTTTAGCTTCACGACATTAAATTTTTATTGCGCTGTATGTTTCGAGACACACTCTCGAAACATACCTTGGCTGCGACAAGGTAATGGTCGTATAGAACGCACATCCATTACACTTGATGCGTGTTTCGCGTCTACTAAAACATGGTCTATCTGATTTTTCGTTTTTTTTTTTGTCTTGTGACACCCATGTTGCTTTGTAGATGTCAAGGTGTTTAAATCTGGTTCTACTGACTATCATATTTCGAGCCGCCACAGAGGAGATTAGCCTCATACCATTGTTGATAGTCACGTTATGGAGACTAAACTTGCCGATAGTAGGTTCAAAGCAGCTTTCTTTTCAAACCTTTGCATTAAAATCACCAAGGATCATTTTTACATCATGACTGGGGCAGCTATAATAGCCGTCTTCAAGCCGGCCATAGAAAGCATCTCTTACAACGTCGTCATTATTTTCTGTGGGAGCGTATGCACAAATCAGGTTTTGATTAAAATATTTAGTTTTAACGCGAACTGTCGCTTACCTTTCGTTTACTGGGGTGAACCTTGTAACAAGATTTCGCAATCTTTTGCTTACCCTGAAACCCCAACCAAACTCATGCTTACTATCATCACAGCTGTAAGGTCGAATTTTGGTGTCTTGGTGACACCTTGGTCATACCATCTTATTTCCTGGACACCAGTCACATTAGATTTATATTTATCGAGAATATCCATTAACTGGATTAGAGCACCTCCTCTGTAAAGGGTTCCGATGTTCGAGGTGCTGAGCCTTAAATCCTTTTTCGTCTTAGTATCGATATATAAATTGTTCCTTGTCGTATTTGTATAGTGTTATTTTGATTTATTAAGGGATTTTCAATAAGAGCGTTACAAAAGTTTTTTTCTTAATAAAACAACGGTTTTGAATATCAATGAAATTCTTTATTCCTGGAAAAGCACGTTTGATGCCATTATGTATGGAACTCGAAGTCCAGAAGCTGAACCCAATTTTCGACAGTCTTCAAGCATAAATTGGCCGTTACTGCTTTAACATTCGATATATGTACGAAGTTCATCAATCGTCTCTAGCTTGTTAACATAGACCATAGACTTGACGTAGCCGCAGGAAATAGTCTAACGGCGTCAAATCGCACGACAGAGGCGGCCAATCGACTGGTCCATTTCGTGAGATAACACGTTCTCCAAACTTGGTTTTCAATAAATTGATTATGGCACTCACTGTGTGGCTTGTGGCGCCGTCCTGTTGGAACCACGTGTCCTCCAAGTCCATATCATCCAATTGGGGCCAAAAATATTTGGTCATTGAACATTCACAATGATTATCATTGAACATTCACAGTAAAGTGCCGATCTTGATCATCACGGAAGAAGTACGGCCCAATGACTCCACCGGCCCATAAACAGCACCAAACCATAATTTTTTCGGGATGCAATGATGATGTGGATTTCTGCCTGACCAATAACTTATATTATGTTTATTGACGAAACCATTCAGCTGAAGATGATTCGCACTCTTAACGTTGAAGCCACTGACTCCGAATTTTGGTAGTAAATTTTAATAATTTCGACTTGTTGTTGGCTCGTGTATCTTTCCACCATAAAATCGTTGGCTCGTATATCTTTCCACCATAGAAATGTCAAAAGAGCAACAAGAAATATGGCGTCGTCTGCTGTCCCTGTTGCTGAACTTTTGTAGCGTCCCTGTTGAAAAACCCCGATAAATGTTGTTATACCCTTCACCACCATAGGTGGAAAGGGTATTATAAGTTTGTGCTGATGTATGTAACGCATAGAAATATTTGTCTTAACCCATATTTTAGTATACCAATAAGCTTATAATCACTTTATGAGGCGATTTAGCGATTTCCGTCTGTCTGGACGGCTGATTGGGACCCCCATGTAAACCATGTAATCAAAGTACTGGTCGCAATTCCAAAGATAATTTGATGAAACTATGCACAGATCATTTTTTTTGATAGTGGGACCATGGCTATTGAAATTTGTCAAAATCGGTCCATTATTTATGGTACCCGGAATTGATATATTGGCCACAAATATCATTATTTCTTGAAATTTAAAACAAATATTGCTTAAAACTTAAATCACTGTACCAAAATTCGTTGAAATGGGTTCACATTTGACCATAGCTCCCATACAAACTCTTCTGTCAAAACGCACTAAATGAGACAAAAATCACTAAAACGCTTGTAAGTCTGAATGCATACATAATTTTTGTAAGAACTGTAATGTTACAACTGTAATTTCGAGATAATCGGTCCACATTTGATCCTAGCTCTCATATAAGTTCAAATGGCGGAAACAGCATAAAAATATAAGTTTTGAGAAAATTTTTGCATGATGGCAAAATTTAGCAAATATTTGTCTTTATATTGGAAAAAAACACCTTTTACCTTAATGGTGAAGGGTATCGTAAAGTCGGGCTTGACCGACTATAGAATTTTCTTACTTGTTTCTTCTATACCTCATATACTCTTAAATTGTTACTCTTTTATCACTTACTCTTCGTCTCCATTGTTCAAATTGATTTTATCTGAGTATTTGCTAAATAAAGAGTAATTTCAAGTTTTTTGGGGCTTGTCGGTAAATAGATAAACAAAACGCGTCACACACCCCTTTTACCATTTTTGTTAGTGCTTTTTGCGTTGTATTATTTATTTTTGCAATAAAAATATGATTAAGTATCAAAATTTCCAAATGTACTTCTCTAATCATCTTTAAAGAATTTGCCTTTTTCGAGAGAGTTTGCAATTTTTTTGTTTGTCTGTGCAAATATTATTTAAATTGTTGAAACAATTTAAATTATTTTTCGATGACTGTTTTGAAATGGCCTACATGCAATTTTTTTCTGAACTGGGTGTGAGAACTTATTCATTTATTGAAGAATAAAAAATCGTTGAAATAAATATACGAGGGTGGACTGGAAAGTGTTTTATTTTAGTTATTCAGTTGGTACCTTCTATACACACATAAATGCCGATCGAATTAAAATCAATCGGGTTGTAAAACTTTATTCGCCTTGATAACCGGCTTTGTTTTGGTATTATTTATTTGGTGGCAGTAAATCGAGGAAATGCACCCGGCTATCCCGGGAGTATTTCTTTGAATTACTATAAATTCACCACACAAAGTTTTGTAACATTAATTAAGAGATTCGCAAATAATTTAAGAGAATAGGTACTATAATTTGTTTGTAATGGGTGTTTTTTTTAGATGTATAGAACTTCGAATTGAAATAAAACACAAGAAAATCGTTTTAATGTCCATCAATTTGGCTTTATTGGAAGGATAATTTTATGCCATTAATGTTTAAATATGATTTCGGGCATGTGGCCGCCGCGGCTGGCTCGAATAAAGCCAATTCTACAGGTCCAATTTTCAACTACTTTTTCGAGCATATGGGGCCGTATGTTGGCAATAACGCCACGAATGTTGGCTTCCAAGTCCCCTAACGTTTCTGGTTTGTTGGCGTAGACGAGCGACTTCACATATCCTCAAAGAAAATAATCCAGTGGTGTCAAATCGCACGATCTTGGTGGCCAATTGACAGATCCATTCCGCGAAATTATGCGCTCATCGAATGTTTCCTTCAATAAATCAATTGTGACGTGCGCTGTGTGGCATGTAGCGCCGTCTTGTTGGAACTACAACTCATCCACATTCATGCCATCCAATTGGGGAACAAAATAGTCGGTTATCATGGCTCTATACCGGTCTCCATTTATGGTAACTGACTCTCCAGCATTATTTCGGAAGAAGTATGGCCCAATGACTCCACCAGCCCATAGAGCACACCAAACAGTCAGTTTTTGTGGATGTAATGGCGTCTCAAGGGTCTCATGTGGATTCTCTTCACTCCAAATGCGGAAATTTTGCTTGTTGACGTAGCCATTCAACCAAAAATGAGCCTCATCACTGAACAAAATTTTGCGATGAAAATCAGCATCGAGATCAATCTCATTTTCGGCCCATACACCAAAATCACGACGCATTGCATGGTCTCGCGGCTTTAATTCTTGCACAAGCTGGATCTTGTAAGGTCGCAAGCCAAGATCTTTGCGCAAAATCTTCCATAAAGTTGATGGACAAAGCTCCAATTGCTGTGCACGGTGGCGAATCGATTCATTCGGGTCCTCTTCAACACTTTGCTCTACAGCGGCAATTGTTTCTTCGGTGCGCACTGTTCGACGTCGCTGCGGATGCGTATTATCACATAGAGTAAACGTAGTGCGAAAACGATCCATGGTTAACCGAATTAATTGCTCTGATGGACGATTATGTCGACCATAAAATGGACGGAGCTTGCGGTAAACTTCGCGAACTGAACCATTATTTTCGAAATAAATTTGCACGATTTGCAAGCGTTGTTCTTTTGTCAACCTGTTCATGATGAAATGGCAAACCAAACTAAATATTAATCACTTGACAGCTGACAAAATGGCCGCCAGTTAAAAAAGTGATGCCAACTTAAAGTTCTATACCTCAATAAAAAACACCCGATAGAACTAATATTTGCGCTTGTATGACTGACAATGTTTACAAGTAAAATTATTTTTATTTTGCAATAAAAACAGAAATAAACAAAATTTATAGTAATTCTTAAGCGTAAACAAATGAAATATCTTAAATATTTGTTGACATATTTTAACGCAAAATATTTTAACAAAAAATAATAAAATTTTTGGTTACAAACTTGCTAAAAGGTAGCAAATTTGAAAGAAAAATTTAAATATTTGATCTATTATATATTTTTTGTGGTTCTTAGCAATATGAGGAATCTTTTCAGAGACCAACTTAACCTTATTTACTTTCACATAGTACAGACTCGTACTATTTTTATATAGCCAAACATAACCTCAATCGTGGCTTTTAGTTGGACTCTCAACTTGACCTCAATCTTTGCTCTTAAAAGAGACCTAGACAACTGGGCCTCAATCTTGGCACTTAATAGAGTTCCTACTTGACCTTAATCGGGGCTCTTAATAGACTCTCAGCATAACCTTAATCGTGACTCTCAGTAGACTTCCAGCATGACCCCAATCATTTCTCCTAATAAAAAAACTTGACCTCAATCAAGAATCTTAAAAGGGTCGCAACATGTCGCTCTTAACCCCTTGACGTATTTCCACGAGTCTGACTCGTGGTATAATTTCTGTGCCAAACATGATTATCACGAGTCTTACTCGTGGTACAATTTCTGTGCCTAACATGATTATCGCGAGTCTTACTCGTAGTACAATTTCTGTGCCTAACATGATTATCTCGAGTCTGACTCGTTTTGCGACTGTTCTCAAGCATCAAAACTGGTTTGTTTAGTGCAAATTGTGTGCGAACAGTTTGAAGCGAACTTCGTTGCGCTAATTGATACGTCAAGGGGTTAATAAACTCAATCAATTAATAAACATGTCGCTCTCTATAAACCTCAATCGTGACTCCTAATAAAGTCCCAACTTGAACTTAATCGTGGCATCTGAACTCAATTGTGGCTCTAAATGGAGTCCCAGCTAGACCTAAAAGAGTGTAAACTAGACTTTAATCGTGACTCTTAATAGAGTCCCAATCCTAATATAGAGCCAACTTCAAATCAATCATGGCTTAACTTGACTTTAATCATGGCTTCTTATAAAGAATTAACTTGACCTAAATCGCGGCTCTTAATCGAGTCCCAACTTGACCTCAATCTCTTAATAGATTCCCGATTTAATCTCAACCATGGCTCTTAATAGAGTCCCAACTTGAAATCTATCATGGCTCCCAATTGGGTCCCTTCTTGACCACAATCATGGCTCCTAATATACCTTATTCGTAACTCTTAATAGAGCCACAACTTAACCTCAATTGTGGTTTTTTAAAAGTGTCCTGAGGTTAAGTCGTGGTTCTTTATAGAGTGCCAGCTTGACCTCAAGCATGACACCTAATAGAGTCCCAACTTGACCTCAATCATGACACCGAATAAAGTTTCAACTTGACCTCAATCGTGGCTCTAAATAGAGTACCGACTTGAACTCAATCGCGGCTCTAAATATAGTACCGACTTGACCTCAATCGTAACTCTAAAAAGAGTACCGACTTGAACTCAATCGCGGCTCTAAATAGAGTACCGACTTGACCTCAATCGTAACTCTAAAAAGAGTACCGACTTGAACTCAATCGTGGCTCTTAATAGAGTTTTGACTTTACAAGAGTGTCATCCCATACCCTTTGTTTATTTTTGTAAGGATACTACTTTGAATGCATTAACATCTCTGGATACTATCATACTGCATACCAGCATCTTTTGCAGCATTCACAAGTACCACTAGAGCTTCCAAAGAGCATCTCAATATCCACACCTCCACACGCGCTGACGCCAGCCATAGAAGAATAACTGTTCCATTCTTGTAAACAGATTCTGCGTCTTCCCAGCCAAATACTTCAAATCAGTCTTAGGGCCCCAAACATTATTACATTACTTCTTATTCAATGTTCCTAGATAAGGAAATTATTTAAGGTTCCTGTCATAGGTTTCCTCCGTGGTTGCAATCTTTGAATGTGGAAGATTAATCTAAAGAAAGTAAAGTAGCATCAGATTTGATCAACACGCTCATCACTGTTTGGAAGAAGCTCTTCCTCACAAAGCTCTTTGATTGACTTTATGATCAAAAAGAGACTACGATCTCTTGAAGATGTGAGAGAAGTTCTTTGTCATAAAGCTCTTTGCTTGGCTTTATAATGATAAAGTGATTCCCAAAGCACCCAAGTTCATCTGAGCAGGAAGAGACACTAGTATCTTTTAAATAGTCTTTAGGTTTCTGAAGCTCTTTCTCAGAAAACACTTCGCTTGGTTTTCGTGATTTGAAGAATCTCCTTATCACAAATGTTCTTTAGTTTATCATAAAAGGTCGGGACGCTAGTGTCTTTTACACTTATTTGGAGAAGCTCTTCCCTAGAAAGCTCTTTGCTTGACATAATAATGACGAACAGATTCTCTCCTCTTGTAGAAGAGAGAAGCTCTTCCCAACAAGCCCTTTGCTTGGCTTTGTGATAATGAGATTTCCAACGTACCCAAGTGCATCTGAGCAGGATGAGACGCTAGTATCTTGAAAATACACTTCGGGCTCCTGAAGCTCTTTTTCAGAGACCTGACATTCAGTACAAATTATGCGTGATTACATTTCCCATCTGCCTTGCAGAATCGAGGTAGTTGTTGTGAGTTGGAAATTTAGCATTACATTTCATGAGCTAGTAGATTATGGATTCTTTGTTCTCTAGAGTTGATGAAATAAATGTATATGATCGTGATCAACGCTTGTCCTCGAAGGCAATGAGTTTGATGCGGGACTGGAACCAGCCTGCATTGCGACAGATGTAAGGTGTTCCCGACAAAATTAAAAAAAACCTTTTCGTCCTGCGTATACACTAGATTTATGACTTCTTGATGCCGGCGGATCATTAAGCTATCGTAATATTTCATATTAGTTTCTAAAAAAGTTGTTAAGAAATGCATCTCATATATTTCAGAAACTCTATCTGCTTAGATTACACCATTACACCTCAAGTAAATTAGTAGTCACGGAAAAAGCGACCGACTTACTGAGTCTGAGGTCAGGGTCTACAAGTTAATAGTTATGGTTTGTGTCAATAATAACAAATAAAGCATTTTGGAGGGAACAAGGCTATCGAGTGTGACTCCCAAGATTTTCGGGTGATTCACCGCCGGAATTGGTACACCATCGATGTCGACGCCGAGCTGTAGACTTACTTCTTTTGTCCAGGTGGTAAATATGATCGCTGAAAGACCGCATAGGTCTTTCAAATTATGGCCAGTCGCTATTATGGTGCAGTCCTTCGCATATGATATCACTTCAACGCCTTGCAGTGGAACTTGAAGCTTAGAGAGGTAGAAGTTAAATAGGAATGGCGACAGGACTCCGCCCTGAGGAACTACTGCGTTTGGAGCGTTGGTCTCTAAACTCTACGAACGATTGACAACTATTTACTTAGATAATTCACAATCCACCTTTTCAAATTTGTTGGCATTGTGGATCTGATTGGTAATGACGGTTAATGATGTGGGGGTGCTGTGCATTTGCGGAATCCATGGTGGTAGTTGGCCGATCAGCTGGAGGATGAGTAGAGCGTCGAATGTTTTCGCGACTGGTGACAAGAGGGATATTGGTACGTATGATGATCCCTCATTCGGGGCTTTTGCCAGGTTTTTTTAAAAATTGGGATCACTTTACCCACTTTCCAATAATCTGGTATAACGAGGCTAGTCATGGACAGATTAAGAACACCTATCAGGAACTCGACTGCCTAGTTGCCTAGATGTTTTAACATCAGCATAGAAATTCCGTCAAATATCAACAATAACTAAATTACAAATATACAACTCGAATGTAAAGTCCATTCTGTATTACGGCTGCTAAATTTGGAAAATTTGCAATAGATAAGTGGAAAAGCACAAATGCCATCGATAAGTGCCTGGAAACCTTTGCAAACAAATGCTTACGGCAAATCCTTAATATATGGTGACCGAATCGCATATAAAATGAAGATCTACTAAACGCGACAAAACAAATACTTGCCTATATAGAAGTACGCCAATGGAAGTGGCGGCCTAGGCCACATACTTCGAAGGCCAAATACCAACTACAAGAGCTTCGTTTGAATCCACAGGGAAGCAGCCACCGTGTTGGTGCACCTGCTTGAACTTAGAGAAGGTAAATTACGTATGCCTTACATCTCGCAATAGAGTTCGATATACAAGGATGGTTGTGGCCCTATGCTCCACTGGGAGTCAGGGCCAATTGCCTTAGAAGGCTTAGCTGTACGGACGGCCACTTCAGCTGGCATAAAAAGTTGTAATGGGCGAATGATACCCCTCACATTTTCAATTGTATCGCCAACCCTACTTCAGTCCTGAGGATTTGTGAACTCAGCCAGTGGAAAAAGCCCAATTTCTGTTTGAACTTGATCTCCAAACAGATCCCCTATAAACAATAAATTGTAAATGTAAGAGCTGTTACAACAAAAACTAGACACGAGGCCATAATCTTCCATCATGACAACTTTTAGGAAAACAGTGAATGGGAAGGTTTGGGTCACCCGCCTAATAGCCCAAACCCATTCGCCTTTGACTACCATTTGTTTTGATCGTTGCAGAACGCAGTTCTTAGAATACTTTTTACTTCTAGAAATTTTCTAGATTCATTATTTACCTCAAAACCAAAGCATTTCTTTTGGCGTATAATCCATGCGCTGGGCACTTGCATAGGCAGATGAAGCTAAACTTGGAGTTTTTGAGAGGAAGATTCTACGAAAATCTTTGGACTAATTTGCATCAACAATTAATATCGATATTTAACGAACCATCAGCTGTATGAGTTATACACTGACATCGACGCATTAAAAAGCAGCTGCTGCGTTGGACATATTGTGCGAATGGACAAAAATACTCCGGCAAGAAAAGTGTTCGAATATTATCCTGAGGGAACTCGTAAAAGAGGACGTCCGAGACTTCGATGGAAAAACCCCGTAGAGGATAATCTTTCAAAGCTTGACCAACGAAATTGGAGATTATGCGCACAAGATTGAAGCGCATGGAATTTTCAAATAAGCTCAGCCTTTGACCTTAATAGGTTGTAAATATACTTTAACCCATTACCGCCCAAAACAAAACTGCTTGTGAAAAACTTTTTTCATTCATTTTTATTGCTTAAATGTGGATAAAATAAAAGGAATTCATTTAACAAATTTTAAATTTTTTTCACATTTCGGAGAAAAGTGGGTGTCCCCATATGGGGACAACGGGCGTTTCAGTTATGAAATTTTCCAAAACAATTGCGTTCTCAACAAAGTGTTTTTGTGCATAATTCACATCTCCATCTGCACTTAGAATGACACACAACACATCGAAATTGATTGGTTATCCTCTCAGGATTGTGACCATTGTTTCTTCGATTAGCATCATCAGCAGTTGAAGAAATAGGACGCTTTCTAGTTACTCGTGGTGTCAAATGCGACCTAGCAATATATCTTCTAAATGACAATTGGTCCATTGGAGTCATATTTTCAGCTCTGCATAACATCACATGTAACCGCCAAGCGTTACTCTATAAAGACTAATAGATTGGTCCATTTGGTCGACGCTCCCATTCCCTGCTTGTAATTTACAAATACTCTGGGTATACTAAATTCAGCCTTTTCTTTCCGAGTTTTACACCATCTTTTTACTTTACCGAGTGGATGAACAAAGTCATATTCATGACGAAAGTCATATTCAGCTCTTTCCTTTTTGTTCATTTCTTTTACTGGAATAACAGGACATTTTTTAGTTCTGTTGTCACGAATTGTACCTGTTGTTCTAAATCCCAATCTTTTCAATTCACATAATAGGTGATAGTTGGTGAAGAAGAGGTACAATAGGCATTTTTGCAAGAAGAGATTTAACAACTCGTTCACCAAGAGGATCATAACTCGAAGAAACGTGCGTTGATTTTCCACAATATACGTCAAAAGCATAGCAGTACCCATCGGAACTTGTTGCTGCCCAGTTCTTATAACCAAACCTTACAGGTTTTCCCAGGTTTTTTGCTGGATGCCGACCAAAATATTTAATCATAGACTCATCTATAGATAAATTTTAATGCATAACACCCCACTTACATGAATTTCTCTCAATAACGGTCAGCGAGACCGTTATTAACAAAGTGCAAATTTTTCTTTATTTCTAAAAACTTGTTGCGGCTCATTGATTTTGAAACCAAAGGAACTCCTAAATCTTTATTCAAACTCCAGTAATCACGCTCGGAAGGTAGAGTTACAATAAAATCCCCAAAAAACGCTTAAGATCATCACGATCTAGAGTAAAGTTGTGACGGTTGTTTTGATTAGCATATAAAACACTGTTTTCGACTATTAAATCAATTACGTCGTCATCAAAAAACTGTTCAAACAAAATACGGGGATTATGATTTTTAAAAAGGTTTGTGAAGTTTTTGACCCTGTTCGAAACTGCATCACCAGAATCATATGTTGTACTGTAAGTTGGTAGAACTTTTCTCCACTTAGGATCTGCATAGGTACCCTGATTTCTTTTGCCTTGTAAGTTATCTTTGATAAGACATGAAAGTGGCTTATCATCACTGTCACTCCAATCTGAATCACTTCTGTCTCTGCACACAAGCTCTACTTTTCCTGGAACATCGTTCGGCATATCAGTACACAATAAGTTCTCGTCATTTCCTTCTTCTTCATCACTTATGGCAGCAGTATCGGGTGGCACGACAACAATATCATATTCAGCATCAACATCATCATCTTGCATTATCTGCTCAACAGCCTCCTGAAGTCGTAAAAAATCATTTTGACCTCTAAAGGTATTGCGATGGCTCATATTGCAAAAATTTATTAAAAATCTGGAAAAAAAAATTTAATTGCAACGCCCATTGTCCCCAACTGGGGACAGCATAACAAAATCATACCTTATAATAATATGAAACACTTTTTCTAAAGCTGAATGATTTTAAAGTAATTCACACATTTATTAGAATATAAAAACTTGAAGTTTTTTTATTTTAGGCCACTTAACAGCAAAAAATATTAAAATGTAAGTACAAAAATTAAACCGAATTAAAGTGCGCAATTAAAATGATGGAAAACAACACTTGCACTCTTTATTGCACCTTGCGAGCTTTGTTACAAATTAAATAAATCTTTTAGGAGAGATATTTGTTTTAACATTGAGAGATATAACGGTTCCTTTAAGAGTTGCCACCAATTGAATAAGTGTCCTTATATGGGGACAGTGAGCGGTAATGGGTTAAATAATGGATCAATTCATTTTTTAAGCAAAAAATCTAAATTATTAACTATAAACCCAGTATTTTAGGAAGTAGATCCTGTCTACTTAACACACATACTGTAAACAGAGAAGTGACAGTTGAACAAATCGCACTTGTTCATCAAGAGGGTATTAACTCGAAATTTTAAAATTTTCACTTTTTAGAAGAAATTGATGTGATGGTTATCTACCACAACCATTGTAAAAATCGGACTTCATTTTCACTATAATTTCGCCAAAAAACTACAGTTTTACCCCTCTTCTTAAAATAAAATAGTTTTTTGACTCTACTGAAAATTTTAAAATTTTGAGTTAATACCCTCTTGTCGATCAAGTGCGAAATGTTAAAATTAAGGTAACACATTAATTTATAATGTAATCAAGTCATTCTTATTTCGAATGTAGGGTAGAAATTCTGGATATTTAACAGCGGTATCTGTCAAATTCATAGAAATGCGTGTGCATCCATATTCCGAACACAATTTCAATGTTAATATCCGTTTTGTTGCCTCTTTGTTGTGCACTGGAATGCAGAAACGCATAAATATTAAATGTAATTTATTTAAAATAAAAATATTTTATTTACTTTGTACTTATATTATTTATAAATTGTTTTATATATATAATTTATTATGCAAGTGTCTGTCGGTTCAGTTAAAATATTCTACAAATGGAGGAAGTACCAAAACAGCTTAAAATTTAATTTTGCAAAAAATTCATTTCCCCAGCTTTTGTTGATTTTATTTTTGATAAAAATGGGGAAAATGAGGAAAAATATTTGACATAAAGAGTGCTCTAAATAAAATTTGTAGTTGGATTTTCTTAAATAAAAATCAAACCTTTTAATATAAAAACTCTACAAAATACGCAAATATAATGACATATTATACAAAATCATTTAGCATTAAAATGTTTACTTAGTACTCGGGTTTTGCAAAATTATCGACTTTTTTCGGAAACCCTCCCATTAAAGATTTTACAGTTGCTTCTGATACCTTTTTGGAGCATGTGTTCCACCTGCGCTTAAAATCGGACATGTTCTTGGAAATCTTTCCTGTGTTCTTCAATTCCTTTTTTACCAGAGCCCAATACCTTTCCACAGGCCGAAGTTCTGGAGAGTTAGGTGGATTTGCCTCTCGTGGTACAAAAATGACATTATTCTTTGAGTACCACTCAAGTGCCTTTTTTCCATAATGGCATGATGCCAAATCGGGCCAAAAAAATGTAGTCACTCTGTGCTCTCTTAAAAAGGGTAACAACCGTTTTTGTAGGCACTCCTTTATATAAATTTCTGTGTTTATTGTGCCAGATGCCACAAATACTTTACTTCTTTTGCCACAACTGCAAATAGCTTGCCACACGAGAAACTTCTTAGGAAATTTTGTTTGTTTTTTTGTGCGAAACTCTTGCCGAACATTGCCCCGTTTATCAGCAACATAAAAATCAGGAAGTTGAGAAAAGTCTGCCAGTACGTATGTTTCATCATCCATCACACAACAGGTGTATTTTTTTATAAAATCAAACATCAATTTTTTCGCTCGTTTTTTTGCTTCTAAGTTCTTTATAGCATTACGATCTGGAACCTTTTGGACTTTGTATGTCTTCAGTCCAGCATAAGCTTTGACTCTATGTGCAAAATTCGTAAAACATTTCACCGTACGAGCTGCTTTTCTTAAAGAAGTGTTAGGCGCTCTTCGAAAGAGTCGCTCGACTTCTTTTGCCTTACCAATATCTGTAGGACCTTTTTTCCTCCCTGATCCAGGTTTTCTTTCAATGCTCAGGTTTTCCTTATACCGTCTGATGGCATTAGAAACCGTTCGAGGGTCAACTTTCAAATTTTTAGCTATTTTTTTAAAAGTCCATGACGGATTTTTTTGAAAAGTTTTAATTATATTTTCACGAACTTTTTTTTCGCAGTCCATTTTGATTGAAATAACTATTGAAAATTAATAATTTCTAAAATAATAGTATCTGACATATCTATAGAAACTAACTTGATCAAAAAATAAATTATTTCTTGCACTATGGATAAATTTTGTCTAAAATAGTAAATGCATATTTTTTTTAGAACACTCTTTATATTATACACAAAAGCAGATTGCGACATATCAAACCGTGTATAGCTACATCTACATACATATGACTATTTACAAGTTTATAAATACCCCGATCTGCAGTTGATAAACACTTTGCAGTCAACAAAATTATTAAAATAAAATTTTGTTGGCTTTTTCCCAATGTTTTTCTTTTATATTTTAATTATTTTTGTCTTTTTCTATAATACTTTTTTTTTGTTAGAACGTGCCGAGCACATTTTGATTTTGGTTAATGCAAAAATAAATTTTTAATACGAGTAATGCAAAAATTTTGTTAATTTAATGTCTTGGTCACACTGTGACCTTACCAATAATTTTTAAATTGTTTTTGTTTTAAATGTTTTGTACTCGAGTATAAAAGAATTTTGATAGTTTCTTGTAATTAAAAAGTTTTATTGGATAAAATTGTTTAGTTGAAATATGTATCTTCAGTATCTATAATTCAAAATACCCCCAACATGTCCTTGATTGCTAAACGCATAATTACATTGTGGGTATAAAGTAAACTATTGACCGTTACTGCATTGCCTTCAGTCTGTAGGAGGAATTAAGTAGCTATAGCCATAAAGCTAATCATGTAACAATTGTTACCAAATGAATACAGTATTATTAGCTGCTTATAGCCAGATTATATGCTTCGCGACCCTTGACTCTCATGTACTTCTTCTATAGGATGGTTAAATTTCAAGGGCCGATGTTGATTTTGAATAAAACACAAACTATTTAGGAAATTATTGTAATTTTATTTTATTATGATGTATTGGTATTACTCAATTATGTATGGAACAAAATATCGGCCAAATGGGCGCCGCGACCACAGCAACACACCTTCATCCGATGGTACAAATTTACGATAACCCTGAGGCATAATGGAGGTTCTATGCCGTTAATGTGATGAATTATCTCATTCTTTAGATCTTGAATTTTTGCTGGAATATTGACGTATACCTTTTCTTTCAAATAACCCCAAAGAAAAAAGTCCAACGGCGTCAAATCGCATGATCTTGGAGGCGAATTGACATCGCCATTACGTGAGATAACACGGCCATTGAATTTGTTGCGCAAAAGAGCCATTGTTTCGTTAGCTGTGTGGCAAGTGGCACCGTCCTGCTGAAACCACATATCGTCCACATCCATATCTTCCAATTTGGGCCATAAAAAGTTCGTTATCATCTCACGATAGCGAACACCATTCACAGTAACTGCCTGACCGGCCTCAGCTACACTATCGCGAACAGCAGCAATATTTTCTGTAGTACGAGCTGTACGAGCATGCACTGGTGTTCTTACATCTTCTACAGACCCGGTTTGCTCGAATTTTTCCACGATTTTTGCGATTGTACGCACATTTGGACGATCAAATTGACCAAAAAAATCACGAAGTGCACGATATGCATTTTGATTTGAACGCCCATTTTCATAATAAGTCTGGATAACTTTAACACGTTGTTGGATTGTGTATCTCTGCATGGTTCAAATTGAGTAAGTCTGAAATAGAGAAATGTCAAATAAAATTTGGAAAAAAACTTGGCGTTTAGGTGTGGTTCACATTCAACATCGGCCCTTACAATTTAACCACCCTTTATTATCCTGACTCCCAGTGTAGCATAGGGCCCAACTATCCTTTTATATCGAACTCTATTGTAAGATGTTAGGGACACGTCATTCCATAAATAGTTTGCTGCTTGCAACTCTGCATCAATTGACCTTCTTCACGTTCTAGCAGGTGCACCAACACGACGGTCGCTTCCTCGTGCACCAACAGTCGAGTAATGTTGGTATTTGGCCTTCGAAGAGTATGGCCTATCCACCGCCATTTCCATTGACATATTTCTATAGAAGCAGGGATTTAATTTGTCGCGTTTAGATCTTCATTTCTTATACGATTCGGTCACCATATATTAAGGATTTGCCTAAAGCATTTGTTTGCAAAGGTTTTAAGGCGAATATCTATGACTTTTGATCGTTTCCAAGTTTTGCGGCCGTAATACACGATGAACTTGATGTTCGAGTTGTTAATGGTTAAATTGTAAGGGCCGATGATAAATGTGAACCACACCTAAACGCCAAGTTTTTTTCCGAATTTTATTTGACATTTCTCTATTTCAGACTTACTCAATTTGAACCATGGAGAGATACACAATCCAACAACGTGTTAAAGTTATCCAGACTTATTATGAAAATGGGCGTTCAAATCAAAATGCATATCGTGCACTTCGTGATTTGTTTGGTCAATTTGATCGTCCAAATGTGCGTACAATCGCAAAAATCGTGGAAAAATTCGAGCAAACCGGGTCTGTAGAAGATGCGAGAACACCAGTGCATGCTCGTACTGCAGATAATATTGCTGCTGTTCCCGATAGTGTGGCTGAAAAGCCGTCCACCTCAACTCGTCGTCGTGCCCAACAATTGTACCTCTCACGCTCGTCGTTGATGAACATTATGCATAAAGACTTGCATTTACACGCTTACAAGGTGCAATTGGCTCAAGAACTAAAGCCTCTTGACCATTCCAAACGTCGTGAATGGGCAGAATGGTGGCAAGAAATGGCAACAGTAGATGATCAATTTTCGAAGAAAATCCTCTTCAGTGATGAGGCACATTTTCACCTCAGTGGATTCGTCAATAAACACAATTGCCCCATTTGGGCGAATGAGAATCCAAGAGTGATTGTTTGGTGCGGTTTATGGGCTGGCGGCATCATCGGGCCGTATTTTTTCCAAAATGAGGCCGGTCAGGCAGTTACTGTGAATGGTGTTCGCTATCGTGAGATGATAACGAACTTTTTATGGCCCGAAATGGCAGATATGGATGTGGACGACATGTGGTTTCAGCAGGAAGGTGCCACTTGCCACACAGCTAACGAAACAATGGCTCTTTTGCGCAACAAATTCAATGGCCGTGTTATCTCACGTAATGGCGATGTCAACTGGCCGCCAAGATCATGTGATTTGACACCGTTGGACTTTTTTCTTTGGGGTTATTTGAAAGAAAAGGTGTACGTCGATAAGCCAGCAACAATTCAAGAGCTAAAGGATGAGATAATTCGGCACATTAACGGCATAGAACCTCCATTATGCCTCAGGGTCATCGAAAATTTGGACCATCGGATGGAGGTGTGCCGCCGTGGTCGCGGCGCCCCTTTGGCCAATATTTTGTTCCATATATAATTGAGTAATACCAATATATCATAATAAAATAAAATTACAATAATTTCCTAAATAGTTTTTGTTTTATTCAAAATCAACATCGGCCCTTGAAATTTAACCACCCGATATATTCGTAACTCAGTTGTTTTTGATATTTGTACAGATTTCCAAATAGCTCGGAGAATGTCGAATGCAGATTTTGCCTTATTAATACGAGATTCAATGTCTTCGTCGGAGCCTTTTGCAGATACCAAACTTTTAAGATAATTAAAGGTACCTGCATATATACATAATTCCTACGACATTCCAACTGGAACAAGGGGTACTTCTCTCACATAATAAGCTGCATCCGATTATAATTTTAGACTCATTGAAAGGTACCTACGTTTTAACTCCGGCTCGAACGGCCGAACGGCAAATGCATTAGTTTGAGAAGTTTTACATAGCCTAATACGTAATAACCAATGGCTTGCTGAGTTATGAGCTGAACCGCTTTTTTTGAATTTTTCTTCAAGTGGCTCTGGCCCGGTATCGAACTTGGGACCTCTGGTATGCTAGCCGGACACAATTAAATTCAATAACCTCGTTTTCCACTTTGATATGTGTCTCGACGGATAACGTGTCTACTATTCAAAGCCGTGTGCATTATTGTCGACGAAGAGGATAAAAAGTAGTAACTTTTAACGGATTTGACAATTCTCCTTTGTGTAGGACCCGATATTTAAAACCCACGTACATTGTCCGAATTAAGTTCAGAGTATCGTTGGCATGTTACGATTTTCTACAATTTTCTATATTTAGCTCCTATTGACACTGTCAAAGGCTTTCATAAAGTCGATAAACGCTTGGTAAATGGGGGTACGGAATTCATTACATTGTTCAGCACAAGAACGATTCTCTTGGAACCTAAACAGATTTTCGCGGAGTGTAAATTACTCGACTAAGTATTTTGCTCGGCATTGGAAGAAGTGTTTTACCCCTGTATTTATTGCAGTCTCTAAAGTCACCCTTTTTTGGTATTTTGACTAGTATTTCTACATTCCAGGAGGTTGGCAGAAATGCTTCCAACATTTTACGCATGCTACAGTCTCGCCGATCCTTCAACATCACATAAAATCATCTACGCTGGGATCATTTTCCGGGGCCTTGTTGCATTTAGGGCTTTTAATGATGTTCTTCACTTCGTGTTTTGTTGGTGGATTGTCTGAAATTTCATTGAATATAATGTCATAGTTGGTTTCATTATGCACTTCCGTCAGTGGTGTTAATTTTATAGGATTGTTTAATGTTGACTTGAAGTGTTCTATCCATGACTTGAAGTGTTGTTCATCCGGAGTTGAGAGATGTGTACCACTACTACTCAAGATTGGGCTGTTGGTGTAAGTAGGTTTGCCACTTGATGTCGGCTTTACTTGCAGCTGATTTAGCTTTGGTCGCTTGTTCATCTATCCACATTATCTTGCATACTTTTTTTATGATGAATAAATTTGAGGTTAGAAAGCAAATGATGAAATATCTAGAATTGAGCTGTAATTCTTTAAATTAATTACGGCCGACCATTGTCTTTAAATTAATTACTATTTTGAAGGTAGCCTTCGGGTAAAATTAAAAAGGACATTTGAAGATTATTGATAGGAAACCAAGAATTACAAACACTAGGTTCTAGGCTCAATACCAAACGATTCAGTTGTTTTTGATCAATAAATCTATAGAGTTAAATTAACAACAAATTTGCATTTCAAATTGCGCATATAAATTGATTCATAAAAACGTAAATTGTTATTTATGGACAATATCTAAAAGTTAATATTGAATAACAATAATTTAATTGACACATTAATAATGATTAGTAATATTCGTTTATCGGTATATTTACGGGTTTTATAAAATTTAAATCTTTAGAAACAATGGTTACCTATCTCCAGATAAGAACTAAGGAGTGCAAATGAAACAATAAATGCGTAATTTAAGGCTTACGAATTTTGATCAATTTTTGACTTCGAGAAGATGGGAATAAGTATATTTCAAAAACAAATAAATGGTACGTTTTACTGGATTTAGCAGTTTTTCTTACAAACATATTCTATAAGTGGATTTAGCAGTTTTTCTTATCAAACCTTTTCTTACACTTCAAGAGTCAAATTAAAGAAAACTTACATGCTGGTCGATTGCTCGTATCTGGCAAGTTCCCAGATACAATTAGTGATATTATGCAATCGGTTCTGGGAGAACTTTCCTCCCGGGCCAGTAATAAAGGACTGGGGATTAACCCCGACAAGACGGAGTTGGTCCTCATCACCAGAAGGTATAAGGTTGAAAGTTTTAAACTTCCTGTGCTGAATGGTGTAGACTTGAGATTGTCGCAGGAACCAAATTTCTAGGGATTATCTTGGACAGTAAGTTATCTTGGAAGAGAAACACACAGGAAATTATGAAAAAAGGGCTAAACGCATACTACTTCTGCAGGAATTCCGTGGGTAAAAAATTTGGCTTAAAACCGATAGTTGTGTATTGGATTTTCACAACAATTGTAAGGCCTGTATTAACATATGGTTGTGCAGTATGGTGGGAAGCAGTTAGCAAAGGTTCTTTTCTTGCTTCTCTCAACAAGGTACAACGTTGTACTAGTATTGGTATAACCGGTGCCCTTAAAAGCACACCTCAAGCACCAAAAGCACACCTCATTATACCCCCTTGATATCTTCATAAAGGGGATGGCTATGAGAAGTCTAGTAAGGCTGTACGAGTCGGGTATGCGGGACACTCCAGTATCCTGAGCTTAACAGGCTCCTTGGGCTTGGAGTCAGGTCTACCACGGCCTGACTATTTAATCAAGGAGCTACTGTTCAGCTTAGCACCAGATATCGTAATCCGCGATAGATCCGACTGGAAGGGGCAAACAGTACTTTTTCAAGGCTTTTCGATCTTCACGGATGGATCTAAAATGGATTGCGGGACTGGTTCTGGAGTTTTCCTGTGGGATCAAAATATTAGGAAATAGTTTAGACTCGCGGATGAGTGAAGTGTCTTCCAGGCAGAGATTTTTGCCATCTGGAAGGCTACAGATAGGGTAGTCTTCTCTACAACTTTCTACTATCTTTTCTCTTTCTATATCTTCATTCTTTCTTCTCTCCTTCTCTAGTAAAAGATCACAATGGACCCCTGGGGTCTCCGAGTGAAGGTGTCGTTGACACCTCCTTTATTATACCACATGCCATCAAAATCTGAATTTACTTAAAAAATGGACTTAGCATGTTTTCATATTAAGCCGACGATATATCACTTTTTACAATAGATAATTTCCACAAATATTATCTTAATGTAAAGCTTACAAGACTATTTTCTTAAATTTTGAATTGTACCCAGCAAAACTTTGGTAATGGCAAGTACTCTGGTAACTGGTTACCTTGTAATGACTACAACATACCCTTCGAATAACTAATAAGTCATTACAGAATTACTTATTTGTAATTAAGGTGGTAATTTAAACTGAATGGCCCCGGTTCAAATCCCACCAAGACCAACAATTTTTTTTTTAATTTTTTTGATTAAAAGAGCCTTTTTAAATGATTTTTGAATTTTAGGAACTTAAATATTACCTTTTGTAAACAAAATTTGGGAAAACTAACTCACGGTAATGAAAAAATACCATCATGAGTCAATTTTGATTATGTAGAGAATGTTGGGTACCAAACACGGTTCTGATTGGTCTTAACTTTTGTAAGCCCAACTTATCTGGGTCATCCTTTATTTCAACTGTGGACACTGTCCTACTCGTAGTATCACCCGGGGAACTAGTTTAAGACCCCTTAATGAAGTGAGCTAACATGTACCGAGAGTTGTTCCATAAAATCGATAAAAATGGGTTACGACGAAGGGCTAGTAACCCTCTCTTGGAAAAAACAATTACTATGAAGAGAAAAAAATTAGAAGAAAAATGTCCTCCCTCCTAATGTTAGAAGAGGACGTCCGAAACTTCGATAGAAAGACCAAGTAGAGGAACATTTTTCAAAGCTTGGCCTATAAAATTGGAAAATATTCGCACAAGATCGAAGTCCATTGAATTCTAAAATATGCTCGGACTTTAACTATAGGCCATTTAATTAAGTAAGAGTCAATGTTACATAAAAACTTATACAAAAAGGAAGATTTAAATTGTTTAAGTTTTAAAATAATAAAAAAAAACTTCTTTATTGTTTATTAAATTTTATGACCCATGGGGTCATAAACAAATTTTGTATTTCGTTTAAAAATATATTTTTTTTAAATAAAACAACAAAAAAAGTTGTTATTGTTGTTATTTTCCAATTGCTTACCCAAGTCATTACTTTTCTGCAATTGGTAAGTACTTGTCTCCAATGACATCCCCATGTTAATGTAATGACTTAAACAGTGAATGAGTGAGTAGTTCGTGTTCAATAGTTTAGCTATTTAACTCATTATTTGGTAATGAAAAGTTTTGCTGGGGTAATTATAATCCCAATATTTTCCCGGACCATACGTCGTATATGTATAAAATTAACACTTTTAATATCTTCTACAAAAATTTTCTAAAATTTGGAAGTTAACGAACAATCGAGAAACTAAGATGTCCTCTGTATTCACGTATCTTTTGAAACGCATTCCCCTTTTAAGGTTTCACAAATTGCAAAAAAATTTCACTATACTCGTATATACTCTAATCTTGCTTAAGGTCGAATGTATGAGTAATAAAATCGGGGGGAGTTACTTAGCTGTTCATGGTAATACGACTAATAATTCTAGTCTAAAACTAATGCGGGATGATAAGAGATTTTATTAACTGCTCGTCTATAGTAAACCTATAACTGTTGAATAATAATTTTGTAAATGATTAAATGATAAAAAGTTGTGAAGTTGTAAATCTACATTATTTGAAAAAAGATTTTTTTTTTGCTAACAATAAAAATATAATAAAACGAAAAAATGGATTTAAAGGTGAATTGATACGAGGATGGATCGTTAAAATTTTCACTTCTTAATTTGAAAATTAAAAATTGCTTTCGAAAATATGCAACTGTCTATTGAGTCCTGTCTAAATTTGAACAAACATCGTCATTTAGTTTGTGTTTGGCAGCCGTTAACTTGACTGTCTTTCCTTTTGGAAAGGCAAAAAAAGTGAATTTCAATAAGGGGCTGTTCACAAATAACGTAACGCTATTTTCGCAGATTTTTACCTCTCCCTTCCTGTGTAACACATTTTAATAGAAATACGCATACAAAATTCCTCCGGCGTAACAAAAGTTTTAGAATTAGGATCACTCTACTCACTTTACAGACATCGGGTATAATGAGGCTAGTCATAGACAGATTTAGGACACCTGTCAAGGACACGACTCTCAATTCGTCTGATGTTTTAAAATCAGCATGGAAATTCCGCCAGGGCCAATTACCTTAGAAGGCTTAGCTATACGAAGGCCTTTGCAACATCAGCGGGCATCAAAAGTTGTGGTGGGTCCGAGACTGAACGATCATGCAGCTTACAATACTCCTTTTCGCCTAGTTTCTCTCGGGATGCTCAATAAATAATCGGTAAAAAGTACTGTAGCACGCTTTCGGCTCAAATATGGTGTTGACGCGACCCGATTATCCTTTTTCATAGGGTTATTCCTGCGCAAAGATTGCAGTTCTTCAAATCATCAAGCCAACAGTTCCGCTTGTCCTGCTGATATCACGGTTCAGCTGGACGATCCTAGGATCATCAGGGTTGGTATTGAGGATCACATCACGCTCATCTGCTTATCCCACTGCTTCTGCTATGAAATGTGGCCTTACTAAGGGTATTCTACCAGCAGAGTGGCTGCATCGTTGATGGTTATGCGAAACTTCGTTTCTGCATCGTGCATGTCGGAGATCGCTGAAGTGGCAGTCTGTGAATTCTCTAAAGCCGTTCCTGTTTTTCTGGTTTATGTATGTACGGCGTTCAGAGACGATAAAATCGTTTGGTCGCTCCAGTCTAACGATTATGTTCAGGTGGTCTGAAGTTAGAGACACAACTTCGCGCCACGTTACGCAGTTAATCAGACAAGAACTTGCAATTGTTATGTCTGGAGACAATTACCCATAATCTGAGTGGGGGCGTAGTCATTTAAAGTGCACAAGGTGAACTTGTCAATCTGTTCCGCTAACGACACACCTCTTTGGTCTTCCCCAAGAAATGAGTGCCACAGATCATGGTGCGCGTAAAAGTCCTCAAAAAACCAGCCGTTTTTCTCTTTCTAAAACGGTTTTAATATCGAGACGGTAAACAGTTGGACAGCTGGTTACAGGCGGAATGTAGACATTATAGAGTTTAAACTTCGTGTCCTCCGATCTGACAGCAATATCCTCAGCCTCAAGATATTGGTCTCTATTGTCTAGATCAGGAGATAGAACTCATATTGTATTAAATTGCGGATGATAAATGCGATGCCTCCACCGTAACTTCTAGTTCGGTATTTTCGGAGAACGTTTTTACAACTTTGCGGACTGGAGCTGTTGTTAAGTTTTGTCTCCTGGATAGCTTCGACCATAATGCCGTGTTGTTGCATTAATCGCATTATCTTAGATATTTTGCCTCGGAGGCATTGCAGTTGAACTGCGGAATTGATATCATCCCAAGAACTCGGACTGCAATCGATGATGATAGCGGCGATGTTGATGCTGCCATTGTTGATGCTATTGCTGAACGAACGGTGGGAGAGTTGCGTAATCCGGCGGCGAAGATGTTACTGTCGAAGAAGACGCTGAGTTTCGCTGTTGTTGGCAGCAAGGCGCAACGAAACTCTCCAACCACTCCCTGCCATGCTGAAGTTCTGAACAGTTCCTGAGGTGACACCAGCCCAAACAAGCGTTGTCGCTGAGTTGACAGCCCTTGGCCGAGATACCTCGGGTCATTCCGGTACATAGAACCGGCTGTAGCTGGAATGACACCTTATTTATAATTATGTCTCGTTGCTGGTCCCTGATTAACTGGTATGAAGAGCAGTAGATGGACGCAGATTTCAGATTTCATGGAACCTCACTTTCATACGCGTAAGTTAAATGGGTTTAGATTATGGCTAACAGAAATACCCGACATTTCGCATAACTTTAAACCTCTTTAGTCCCTTTCATTTTATTTGTATGCACTTAAAATAAAACTCCTTTACATTCAAAATTGTGTTAATTGGTCATTAGTATTTAATCGGCCTACGCAAATAAATATTAAATCGATTAATATTCTCGATTTAAACAAGTTGATATTCTTAAATTATAAATAAATTTTTACGTATTATTTATATCTCCCCTTTCATTATTCAAACTTTTATGTTCCATAATACTTTTCGTTTATTGTTTGCATTGTTGTTATTGTCATTGATTGTCAAAAAAAAAATGAAAAAACAAAACAATAATACACAAACACATGCCTACGTGCCGACTAACATGTATTTAGTTTTTTTCTTTTTTTGCTTTTTGTTTACTTGAATGAAACAACAAAAACAAAGTAAACAAAATATTTAACGAATTCAAGGAGCAAAAGAAAAAGATATAAAACGGTTTTAATTCAAGAGAGTTTAAAAGAGTCTTTTTGAAAAGAGGTGTAAATTTCTCTTAAAATATATATTTTTAGCAAAACAGGATTAAATCTCTTAAACATTTATCTAAACTTAAGATGATTTAAGAATTTAAATAAAAATATAAAGATACAGAAGTCTATTAACACAAAATTTGTTGTCTAAAGTGAAACAAAATACTATTTAGAATATCCTTAAATTAAGGATAATTAAATAAACAAACAAATAACATTAACCACATCATAAAATCATCACTAGAACCTTTATTTTCAGACTAAAGAGTGTTCTAAAAAAATATGCATTTACTATTTTAGACAAAATTTATCCATAGTTTCTATAGATATGTCAGATACTATTATTTTAGAAATTATTAATTTTCAATAGTTATTTCAATCAAAATGGACTGCGAAAAAAAAGTTCGTGAACATATAATTGAAACTTTTCAAAAAAATCCGTCATGGACTTTTAAAAAAATAGCTTAAAATTTGAAAGTTGACCCTCGAACGGTTTCTAATGCCATCAGACGTTATAAGGAAAACCTGAGCATTGAAAAAAAACCTGGATCAGGGAGGAAAAAAGGTCCTACAGATATTGGTAAGGCAAAAGAAGTCGAGCGACTCTTTCGAAGAGCGCCTAACACTTCTTTAAGAAAAGCAGCTCGTACGGTGAAATGTTCTACGAATTTTGCACATAGAGTCAAAGCTTATGCTGGACTGAAAGTCCAAAAGGTTCCAGATCGCAATGCTATAAAGAACTTAGAAACAAAAAAACGAGCGAAAAAATTGAAGTCTGATTTTATAAAAAAAATACACCTGTTGTGTGATGGATGATGAAACATACGTACTGGCAGACTTTTCTCAACTTCCTGGTCAAGATTTTTATGTTGCTGATAAACGGGGCAATGTTCGGCAAGAGTTTCGCACAAAAAAACAAACAAAATTCCCTAAGAAGTTTCTCGTGTGGCAAGCTATTTGCAGTTGTGGCAAAAGAAGTAAAGTATTTGTGGCATCTGGCACAATAAACACAGAAATTTATATAAAGGAGTGCCTACAAAAACTGTTGTTACCCTTTTTAAGAGAGCACAGAGTGACTACATTTTTTTGACCCGATTTGGCATCATGCCATTATGGGAAAAAGGCACTTGAGTGGTACTCAAAGAATAATGTCATTTTTGTACCACGAGAGGCAAATCCACTTAACTGTCCAGAACTTCGGCCTGTGGAAAGGTATTGGGCTCTGGTAAAAAAGGAATTGAAGAACACAGGAAAGATTTCCAAGAACATGTCCGATTTTAAGCGCAGGTGGAACACATGCTCCAAAAAGGTATCAGAAGCAACTGTAAAATCTTTAATAGGAGGGTTTCCGAAAAAAGTCGATAATTTTGCAAAACCCGAGTACTAAGTAAACATTTTAATGCTAAATGATTTTGTATAATATGTCATTATATTTGCGTATTTTGTAGAGTTTTTATATTAAAAGGTTTGATTTTTATTTAAGAAAATCCAACTACAAATTTTATTTAGAGCACTCTTTAATATTACTCAGAACTTTAACTTTCTACCTATTCAAAACTGGTCTGCGTTATTGGAGCTTTTTATTTATTCGATTTTAAAACAGTTTGTCATGTATTTGAAGGCATACTCTAGTAAGGATCCTTAAAAATCGATTTTTAACGTCTTTTTAGGTTAGAGGGTATAGGCTTTTAAGATCAGAAGCGAAACAGAAAAATTCAGCATTCCACACTGCTATGTACCACTTAGTTTTTCAGTGTAATAAGTTAAACTAAAGAAAAAAATTGTAGGCAGAGTTTTCGTGTATTATACTTTTAATTATAATTGGTATTTTTTCAATGGGTAGTTTTAATTTTATAAAGAAAAAGTTGTCTACTCCATTTTTAAAATTTTTTCTCTTCACTACCATAGGTTGAAATTTCGAGAAAATTTTTCTATCGAAAACTTTTCTATAGAAAATTTTTCTATCGAAAACTTTTCTATAGAAAATTTTTCTATCGAAAACTTTTCTATAGAAAAATTTTCTATCGAAAACTTTTCTATAGAAAAATTTTCTATCGAAAACTTTTCTATAGAAAAATTTTCTATCGAAAACTTTTCTATAGAAAAATTTTCTATCGAAAACTTTTCTATAGAAAAATTTTCTATCGAAAACTTTTCTATAGAAAAATTTTCTATCGAAAACTTTTCTATAGAAAAATTTTCTATCGAAAACTTTTCTATAGAAAAATTTTCTATCGAAAACTTTTCTATCGAAAATATTCTTATCCAAGATTTTTCTATAGAAACATTTTTCTATAGGAACATATTTTTATCGGAGATGTTTCTACAAAAATATTTTTATCGTAATTTTTCAATTAATGAAATATTTTTATGGAAAAATATTTTTATCAAAAATTTTTCTATAGAAAAATATTTTTATTAAAGATTTTTCTATAGAAAGATAATCTTATCGATTAGTTTTCTATAGAAGAATATTTTTATTGGAAACGTTTCTATAGAAAAATATTTTTATCGAAGATTCTTCAATAGAATATTTTCTTATCGAAGATTTTTTTATAGGAAAATATTTTTATTGAAGATTTTTCTATACAAAAATATTTTTATCGAAAATTTTTCTATAGAAAAATATTCTCATCGAAGATTTTTCTATAGAAGAATATTTTTTTTAAAAACGTTTCTATAAAAAAATATTTTTATCGAAGATTTTTCTATAGAAAAATATTTTCATCTAAGATTTTTCTATAGAAAAATATTTTTATCGAAAATTTTTCTATAGAAAAATATTTAATGGAAAAAAATTTTTATCGAAAATTTTTCTGTAGGAAAATATTTTTATCAAAAATTTTTCTGTAGGAAAATATTTTTATCAAAAATTTTTCTATAGAAAAATATTTTTATCGAAAATTTGTTTATAGAAAAATATTTTTATCGAAAATTTTTCTATAGAAAAATATTTCTATCAAAAATTTTTCTATAGAAAAATATTTTTATCGAAAATTTTTCTATAGAAAAATATTTTTATCAAAAATTTTTCTATAGAAAAATATTTCTATAGAAAAATATTTTTATCAAAAATTTTTTTATAGAAAAATATTTTTATCGAAAAATTTTCTATAGAAAAATATTCTTATCGAAGATTTTTCTATGGAAAAATATTCTTATCGAAGATTTTTCTATAGAAAAATATTCTTATCGAAGATTTTTCTATAGAAAAATATTCTTATCGAAGATTTTTCTATAGAAAAATATTCTTATCGAAGATTTTTCTATAAAAAAATATTCTTATCGAAGATTTTTCTATAGAAAAATATTCTTATCGAATATTTTTTATAGAAAAATATTTTTATCGAAGATTGTTTTATAGAAAAATATTTTTATCGAAAAATTTTCTATAGAAAAATATTTTTATCGAAAAATTTTCTATAGAAAAATATTTTTATCGAAAATTTTTCTATAGAAAAATATTTTTATCGAAAATTTTTCTATAGAAAAATATTTTTATCGAAAATTTTTCTATAGAAAAATATTTTTATCGAAAATTTTTCTATAGAAAAATATTTTTATCGAAAATTTTTCTATAATAAAATATTTTTATCGAAAATTTTTCTATAGAAAAATATTTTTATCGAAAATTTTTCTATAGAAAAATATTTTTATCGAAAATTTTTCTATAGAAAAATATTTTTATCGAAAATTTTTGTATAGAAAAATATTTTTATTAAAAATTTTTCTATAGAGAAATGTTTTTATCAAAGATTTTTCTATAAAAAAATATTCTTATAGATGATTTGTCTAGAAAAAAATATTGTTATCGAAAATATTTTTATAGAAAAATATTTTTATCGAAAACTTTTTTATACAGAAAAGTTACATCGACGGCGTGTTACTGCAGTAGGCTTTTTTAATAGAAATTAAAAATTAAAGAAATTTATCGAAAATTTTTCTATAGAAAAATATTTTTATCGAAAAATTTTCTATAGAAAAATATTTTTATCGAAAATTTTTCTATAGAAAAATATTTTTATCGAAAATTTTTCTATAGAAAAATATTTTTATCGAAAATTTTTCTATAGAAAAATATTTTTATCGAAAATTTTTGTATAGAAAAATATTTTTATTAAAAATTTTTCTATAGAAAAATGTTTTTATCAAAGATTTTTCTATAAAAAAATATTCTTATAGATGATTTGTCTAGAAAAAAATATTGTTATCGAAAATATTTTTATAGAAAAATATTTTTATAGAAAAACATTTTTATCGAAAACTTTTTTATAGAAAAATATTTTATTGAAAATTTTTTTATAAAAATTTTTTTTATACAGAAAAGTTACATCGACGGCGTGTTACTGCTGTAGGCTTTTTTAATAGAAATTAAAAATTAAAGAAATTGATTTTTGTCGGCATTGGGGCTCGAACCCAAGCAAGATATGATATGTATGTTAAGTAGTCAAATTGCTAACCAACTAAGCCATAGCACTTTTGGGAATCAAAACCTAAAGTCTTTGGATTCTGTCTTTTTGAATTCAACATCTGACCAGATCTCTAATGGATTTAATAGAAAACTGTAAAGCACACGAGTAGGCAAAATTTGGGCTACTTTATAAATTCCAAATAAACTGGAATCTGTTGTCATGTCTCTAGTAAAGCAAGCCTCTATTGCGAGAGAGACCCTGTAATTTAGGAAGTGATAGGTGTTGGCCTATCAATTGCTAAATTGATGTATTCATTCCAGACAGTTTACGCGGCTTAGGAATGAGTTAATACTACTTAAGCTTTTCCCAGGCTTGTACAATATTATTAAGAGTTAAAGGATAACAAGATATTCTGAAATTAAATCGATGTATTTTTGTAGGAGACCTGAAAAGTGTAAAAGGGTGCGATATGGTAGAGTTCCCAAAAGAAAACATACTTTTAGGCAAGGTATCAATTTACTAATATCTCGCCTAAAAGTATGCAGAAAAACAAAAATAGTGTTTTTTTAAGTACTCACATTTCTGGAACATGTTTCCAATTAGATACATAAGATAAAATGCTTAATTTTACTCTTAAAGGGATAAAGAATTCAGCATTGTTCTCTTCGAGAACATACATAAAAAGATAAGCTCTTAAATAAAATGTAATACCAAAAGTAAGAACATAAAACTGAATAAATTTCCTTGACCTAGTTGGCCCTCTTCCCCACCCATTTCTCCCCCTAATTAATATTTGCGAATGCGAAATTAAATGATTAAATTATCATTGTATTTTTCCCATCTATTTTTCTTACAGATTGTTGCCAGGCGACGTGATTTGAAACTAATTGTTACCTCGGCCACTATGGATTCCACAAAATTTGCCACGTTCTTTGGTAATGTGCCCACATTTACCATACCCGGTCGTACTTTTCCCGTAGATGTAATGTTTAGTAAAAATACTTGTGAGGATTATGTAGAATCAGCCGTAAAACAGGCTCTTCAAATTCACTTGACTCCCAACGAGGGTGATATGCTGATATTTATGCCGGGTCAAGAAGATATTGAAGTGACTTGTGAGGTCTTGGCCGAACGTTTGGTAGAAATAGAAAATGCTCCTGAACTATCGATACTGCCTATATACTCACAACTGCCATCGGATTTGCAAGCAAAAATCTTTCAAAAGTCTCCTGAAGGTTTGCGCAAATGTGTGGTGGCCACCAATATTGCCGAAACTTCCTTAACAGTGGATGGTATTATTTATGTCATTGATTCGGGTTATTGCAAATTGAAAGTATATAATCCCCGCATTGGTATGGATGCTTTACAAATCTATCCCATTTCCCAAGCTAATGCTAATCAACGTTCTGGTCGCGCCGGTCGTACGGGTCCCGGCCAAGCCTATCGCTTGTATACTCAACGTCAGTACAAGGAAGACTTGCTGGCCTTAACGGTACCTGAAATACAACGTACCAACCTGGCTAATACTGTGTTGCTGTTGAAGTCTTTGGGAGTCGTAGATTTGTTACAGTTTCATTTTATGGATCCTCCTCCCCAGGATAATATTTTGAATTCTTTGTATCAATTATGGATTTTGGGGGCTTTAGATCATACAGGAGCCCTAACGCCACTGGGTAGGCAAATGGCTGAGTTTCCCTTGGATCCACCGCAATGTCAAATGTTGATTGTGTCCTGTCAAATGGAATGTAGTGCGGAAGTTTTGATAATAGGTAAGTGAACCTTTTAGTACAGATCTTAAACTAATTTTCAATTTAGATCTAGATTTAATTCTAGTTCAGTTTTAGTTCTAGTTCAGTTCTAGTTCAGTTCTAGTTCAGTTCTAATTCAGTTCTAGTTCAGTTCTAGTTCAGTTCTAGTTCAGTTCTAGTTCAGTTCTAGTTCAGTTCTAGTTCAGTTCTAGTTCAGTTCTAGTTCAGTTCTAGTTCAGTTCTAGTTCAGTTCTAGTTCAGTTCTAGTTCAGTTCTAGTTCAGTTCTAGTTCAGTTCTAGTTCAGTTCTAGTTCAGTTCTAGTTCAGTTCTAGTTCAGTTCTAGTTCAGTTCTAGTTCAGTTCTAGTTCAGTTCTAGTTCAGTTCTAGTTCAGTTCTAGTTCAGTTCTAGTTCAGTTCTAGTTCAGTTCTAGTTCAGTTCTGGTTCAGTTCTAGTTCAGTTCTAGTTCAGTTCTAGTTCAGTTCTAGTTCAGTTCTAGTTCAGTTCTAGTTCAGTTCTAGTTCAGTTCTAGTTCAGTTCTAGTTCAGTTCTAGTTCAGTTCTAGTTCAGTTCTAGTTCAGTTCTAGTTCAGTTCTAGTTCAGTTCTAGTTCAGTTCTAGTTCAGTTCTAGTTCAGTTCTAGTTCAGTTCTAGTTCAGTTCTAGTTCAGTTCTAGTTCAGTTCTAGTTCAGTTCTAGTTCAGTTCTAGTTCAGTTCTAGTTCAGTTCTAGTTCAGTTCTAGTTCAGTTCTAGTTCAGTTCTAGTTCAGTTCTAGTTCAGTTCTAGTTCAGTTCTAGTTCAGTTCTAGTTCAGTTCTAGTTCAGTTCTAGTTCAGTTCTAGTTCAGTTCTAGTTCAGTTCTAGTTCAGTTCTAGTTCAGTTCTAGTTCAGTTCTAGTTCAGTTCTAGTTCAGTTCTAGTTCAGTTCTAGTTCAGTTCTAGTTCAGTTCTAGTTCAGTTCTAGTTCAGTTCTAGTTCAGTTCTAGTTCAGTTCTAGTTCAGTTCTAGTTCAGTTCTAGTTCAGTTCTAGTTCAGTTCTAGTTCAGTTCTAGTTCAGTTCTAGTTTAGTTCTAGTTCAGTTCTAGTTCAGTTCTAGTTCAGTTCTAGTTCAGTTCTAGTTCAGTTCTAGTTCAGTTCTAGTTCAGTTCTAGTTCAGTTCTAGTTCAGTTCTAGTTCAGTTCTAGTTCAGTTCTAGTTCAGTTCTAGTTCAGTTCTAGTTCAGTTCTAGTTCAGTTCTAGTTCAGTTCTAGTTCAGTTGTAGTTCAGTTGTAGTTCAGTTCTAGTTCAGTTCCAGTTCAATTCTAGTTCAGTTCTAGTTCAGTTCTAGTTCTGTTCAAGTTCTGTTCTAGTGCCGTTTAACTTCTACTTTCATTTCATTTTTGGTTCAGTTTAAGTTTCTGTTGTTTCTTTATTAATTATATTTCCAATTATTTACAGTCTCCATGCTTTCTGTACCTTCAATATTCTACCGTCCCAAGGGTCGTGAAGAGGAAGCTGATGGTGTTCGAGAAAAGTTCCAGGTACCTGAATCCGATCATTTAACCTATCTTAATGTCTATCTGCAATGGAAACAAAATAAGTAAGTTTTTTTTATTAGAAGATTATTTTCAAAAATATATTAACAATTATTTTCCTTTTCCCCAGCTATGGTTCCAACTGGTGCAATGAACATTTCATCCACGTGAAGGCCATGCGTAAGGTCCGCGAAGTACGCCAACAACTTAAGGATATTTTAATACAACAAAAACTTAACGTCAAGTCTTGTGGCACCGATTGGGATATTATACGTAAATGTATTTGCTCGGCCTACTTCTATCAAGCCGCTCGCCTTAAGGGTATAGGAGAATATGTTAATCTGCGTACCGGCATGCCTTGTCATTTACATCCCACTTCGGCCTTATATGGTTTGGGTACCACACCTGATTATGTGGTCTACCATGAACTGGTAATGACAGCCAAAGAGTATATGCAATGTGCCACGGCTGTTGATGGTTATTGGTTAGCAGAATTGGGTCCTATGTTCTTTTCGGTCAAGGAGACGGGTCGAAGTGGTCGTGAGAAAAAGAAACAGGCTGCTGAGCATTTGAAGGAAATGGAAACCCAAATGCGTTTGGCTCAGGAAGAGATAGAAGAGCGTAAAATTAAGGCCGCTCAGCGAGAGGAGCAGTTGGCAAATAAGCAGGAGATTGCTACACCAGGTGTCACAACACCCCGGCGCACACCAGGACGTATTGGATTATAAAGCTTCTTCTTTTTTTGTTTTCTTTGAGTAGCTTAATTTTTTTTAAGTAATTGAAGTAGAAAGTATTAAAGCTTCTATGAATAAATGAGGATAATAAATTGTTTAAATAAAACTTTAACTTTGTTTTTGTGAATTTTATCGTTAAAATGTGGGTAATATTGATACCCGTGGGTGATTTTTGAGATATTAAGAATTAATTTTTGAAAAAGCCTAAATGTATGCTGCAGTTTTTAGTTTCAATTTGTTTGTGTTAATTGGAATCAAAATTAATACTTCTTGTAAGATTTTCTGATTGTTAAACTGAAATGACGCTGTTTAGAACCAAAAATCAACGAAATTCTAATTAAAAGTCTAGTCATTTAACTTTTTATAGATCAATAAATAATTTCCCTTATATTTTCTAGTTGCGGCCTTAAATTTTTTCCTAATCTAATCTCAATAATTCATAGGTTGACTCCAAATGCTTCAACTGGTACAATCTGCCGAGATAATTGGCGTTAAAGTGTTACTAGCTCTCAACGCTTTTAAGATATTAGCCTTTACTTCTAAGCCTAAAACTTTGCTGTGCTTTTTGTTATATATTTTCCGTTAATTAGAATGAATACCAAGTTTTCACGATTTTTAATATTAAACAGAAATAAATATGTTCTGAATAAAAAACTAAGGTAAATTGTAATTAAAATTCTAGTAATTTCACTTTTTTAGAGATAAATAAATATTTTCTCTATCAGTCTCTAGTTGCCGTCCAAATCTATTTCCAATCTAATCTATTTCAGTAATTTATGGGTTCACTAAAAAAACGGGCCTTTCCAGTTATCAATTGTAAGCCATAAAAAATACGTTTATTATATATCAAAATAAGTTTTTTTCTATAACAAAAACATAATATTCTTATCATTTAAATACAAGATATACAGATGATTTAACACACTTTTAACATACTTATAATCTACAAAAACATTATTTTATAATAAATCTTACCACTTCAGTTGCGTTCAGCCATACATTTTTCAATTTCTTCCACAGTACGTGGCACAATGGCAAAATTCTCATTGCCGGTTTTGGTAATGAGTACATCATCCTCGATGCGTACACCACCGAAGCTACGGAAACGTTCAAATACATCCTTGACAATGAATTTGCTTAGCTCTGGATTAGCCAAAACCTTGTCCATAAGAATGTCTACAAAATAGCAGCCAGGCTCTACGGTGACATACATGCCAGCCTTGAGTATGCGAGCAAAACGCAATTTACTTAACCAGGGCTCAGAGGGCCGAGCGGGTTGATCAGCCAAATAACCGCCAACATCATGGACATCGAGTCCGATAAGATGGCCCAAACCATGAGGTTGGAAATAACCAGCCAAACCGGCAGCTAACATTTCCTCCAAATCTCCCTGCAGCATACCACCCTCCTTAAGGCGTTGCAATAAGACACGACCAGCCAAACGATGCATATCAACCCAAGAAACACCATCCTTGGCTTCCTTTAAAACAGCATTGCGGGCATCCAAGACAGCATTGTAAATGAATTTTTGATCTTCAGTAAACTTGCCATTGGCGGGGAAACTGCAGGTAATATCAGCAGCATAGCCACAATAGTTGGC
The DNA here is from genome assembly GCA_933228675.1 of Stomorhina lunata. Lineage (NCBI taxonomy): Eukaryota > Metazoa > Arthropoda > Insecta > Diptera > Rhiniidae > Stomorhina > Stomorhina lunata. Next base: position 47,513,917 of record OW121743.1, on the reverse strand, counting down.
ACCCATATCAAACAAACACATATCGCCATCCTTGACAGCCTTGTCATTAGGAGCAGCAGCATGACCATAATGTAAAACAGCAGAATTAACACCACTACCACAGATACAGGTATAGGAGGTATGACGACAACCTCCCACACTATAAGAATGATGCAAGAATTCCGATTCTCCCTCGTATTCACTAACGCCGGGTTTCATGAATTTCATAACCTTAATATGGGCATCTGAGGATACCTTGGCTACATAACGCAAGACCTCAATTTCTTCGGGCGACTTGAGGACACGACATTCAGCAAAAATGGGATGAAGAATATCACAATCGACCACAAACTTTTCGATACCCTCAAAGGTAGCAGGTTTAGAGCGTAAACCACTATCGGTATTTAGGCCACTCAAAGTTAAAATCAGTTTAGGGGCAGACTTCTCAAAGAAACCACATAATTCATCATTGTACAAAACACGATCAACTTCATACATAGACTTGAATTCCTCCAAGGTCAAAAGGCGGCCCATCCAGGTGGCATAATCCTCAGGAAGACGGGGTACAAAAAGAACTGACTCTCCCGTTTCAACATTTAAGACACCAAAGCAATCAGGTTCCTTGACACCGAACAAATATTGGAAATAGGATTCTTGGCGGAAATGGTAGCTGATATCGGTATCATTGAAGCTAACATCTTTACCGCCCTCCAATAAGACAAAGGAACCCTTTTCGACGTTACTACTTTCTCTCAAAGCATGACAAAGCTTTTGACGATTTTTGCGAAACAAAGCCATAGGAACGGCATGAGTTTGGGGACCCATTTGAAAAGTAGCCATATTGAGGAATCTAAAAAGGGAACAAACAGAAAATTATCTTTAAAAACCTTCTTCAATATTAGTATTTAAGTTGTAATACCAACTTTTTGCTGGTGCAGTTTTTATCTGGTATTAAAGTTTATTGTTCCCAATTTTCTATGTCGGAGTATCAATATTCCGCCTGTACGTCTTAAGAGTTAACTAATCAACTGGCTTAGCCGTCGTCAAAATTGCAACTGGTTAATATTTTTTACAGTACAAATATAAATAAATTAAATATGCGGTAAAGTGAATTGTATTTTTTAGATAACAATTTCCATAGTTTCTTTTTTTCTATTTTTTTTGTTTTTATTTTGTTTTTGTTATCATTGAGGTTATGTGTTGCCATATTTTATTGTTATCAGTGGGACAGAATCAGGGTTGGAAAATGTAAAAGCAAAGATATTACTTATATTTAACGGACGCATTTATTTGAAACTTAAGTTCTATTGGAAATTTGTCTGCAGTGGATTTTGATATAAAAATTGGCCTTATTTGGTTGGAATACATATTTATTTTTTAACTTAACTTTATACAGGGTTTCTGGAGGCAGATTTATATTTTCAAACCAAAATAAAAAAAAATTATTAAGAGCATTAAACGATAGAGTAGAGAGCGGTTGTATAGCAGGTTAGTCATCCGCCTAGCATACTAGAGGTCCCAAGTTCAATCCCCGGCCAGAACAACTTGAAAAAAATAAATTTTCAAAAGAAAGCGGCTGTTCACCTCGTAACTCAGCTAGCCACTGATTATTGAGTATTAGGCTATGTAAAACTTCTCAAACTAATGCATTTGCCGTTCGGATCCGGCGTTAAAACGTAGGTCCCTTTCAATGAGTCTAAAAATAGAATCGGATGTAGCCTATTGTCTGAGAGAAGTACCCCTTGTTCCAATTGGAATGTTGTCGGGGAATTATAAATATGTGGAGCCGCGGAACAAAAGGTTCTTTTTGCATACTTTTTACATTTTGGTTTTTTGTTATTTTTGTAATATTTAGGTTGAAATCTTTAAAATATAATTGAGAAACCATAACAATTTTTTTTTTTATTTAGTGATTAAATGGACATTAAGAAAGTTTTACTAAACAAAAGGTTCTTTTCTACTTTTTTTTAACAAACGGTTCTTTTTCCATAGTAAGAATGTTACATATTTTTTCCCCCTTATTCGTGTAGTTTAGGGTGCACCTTATTTTATGAAAGTGCGCAATTGAACCCTTACTCCCCCTAGAAATGTTCTAAGTAATAGAGAAACAAGCTACACAAATTTTTTCCGCCCACAAAGTGGTAAACTTTTTGGAATAGGAAAAAGGGAGTATTTTCGGTTTTGCCGAAATTAGATTTTTTACTGGAATATAAAAGAGAACTAAAGAAGGTTTATTTTAAGTCATCAATATTAAAAATCCAAGAAGTGGTTTCAAAGATATTGCATTTTTCCCAGAAAATGCGTATCCTTTCCCAGAAAATGCGTGTCATTTTTAATAACTTGAGTATATGCTTGCTAAACTGTACTAATGTTCAACATTAATAAAAGTAAGTAAGTGAATATTTTTCCTCAGACTAATTATAATGTAAACGGCACTGTTATTTTATTATTGTAAAAGTTTAACACTTTCTTTCCCGGGGTCAAATGTCATAATATATAGTTTTTTCATTTTCCATTGAAAAATTACAGAATATTAAGAATTTATTACCAAGTTTGGTCAAAATGCAAAAATATAAAATACTGAATGTTTTTATGTTACGTAGATTACTTCTGGGGGGAGCTATTGTTTAATTTCGTTGCATAACAAAAATTATTTTTTCATATTTTTATTTTTTGTATCAAAAGGTACTTTTTTTTAACAAAAGTTTCTTTTTCCAAAATAAAAGTGCTTATTTAAAGAGACTTTTAAGATTTAATGTGGTGATTTAGGGCACAAAGATTCACCTACTGGTAAGTAGATAACTTAAATATATTTCGCGGTTCATTGATTTTTTAAAGTGCGAAATAACAAAAAATTTAATTTCCCAAAAATTTTGAATGATTCAAAAAGAACCTTTTGTTCCGCGGCTCCACATATATAAACGATAGAATGGAAAATCAGATTATAGGTAGAAACACAATTGGGACGAATGACTAATTTCGTCCAGCACGACGAATTCGGCTTTAAAAATTTGTATTGTAAATTCGTCCATTGAACACATTTGCGACGAATAAACGTTGTTGACGCCATTTTTCTTGCTTTTTTATTTGCACAAATTACTTACACTTACACGGAAAAATCGCGCTCTCACAAAATTTGCATTTTTTTTTAATTTGTTTCTTTTACTAATTGACAAGATTATTATATTTAAATAATTTTATTTGAAATAAATATTTTTGTTTACATTTTATAAGGTGACCATATTTAATAAGAACACAAATAATTTCTAATATTTTACAACAGAAATAGAAATACAGCCACTCTAAACCAGTTTTGTCGTCGTTCGTCTGCGTATGAAATAGAAATAAACCTATCGCACTGTTCGATACGCACGACGAATTTCGTCGTACGCATCAATTGTAAGCAGACTCATATAAACCCATATGTTCTATTTCTAACGACGAATATTCGTTCCGAAAAATTGGTCGTTCGTTCCAATTGTGTTTCATACTTATATTATTTAAAGAACATGTCATTCAGATTTCTTGAGTCGTGTTGAAAACATTTTCCTTTGGCTGTGTGCGCCCATCCTGTTGAAACTATGTGTGTGAAGAGTACGGTAGATGAGCTATTGTATTGAGTTGGAAAGACGTAATCAGGAAGAGTAGTCCACATTCGAATAATCCGACAAAAAAAAAAAACGAATTTTCCTTTTAATGTTTTGTACGACTTATAACAAAAAGGTGAGCTCTGTTTGCTTGTTGTCTATAAGCATTTGAAATAAAGCTACGTATGTATATCGTCAGAACATTTCCCAAGGTAATATCTGTAGAACACCGAAAGGCAACCTATGTTCGAGTGTATTTAAAGACTCACAGATAATGCTATCATAATATAATGCTATTTTATTCACGATCAAACATTTCAAGATTAAAACGAGCAGCACATGTCAAACGTGAGAATTTCACTCCATTTTTGGTCATATGTATGTTCTACATCGTCTTAAAAAACCTAAGCCTTTAAAAGTCTGTTTCTTTTATGATTTTGTCTTTCATTCGAAGGTTAGAAGAAGGTGAGTTTACAAATCGCTGTGTTAATAAACAACATTGAGTTTTAAGTTTATTAAAACTCATATTAGATTTGCTCCTTGCGTAAATTATATTAAGGTCTCATTTGAGCGAGACAATAATTTTTAATCTAGACAGATAAACCACGAAGGTTAGCGGCCTCCGATTGAAAGAGTATGAGTGACTGATACGCTGCCATCCGCAAATGTGTAAATTGGGTTAGAAGTTATTTCCAGTAAATCAATCAATAAGAATAAAAAACAGGTAAGAAAGCGCTATAGTCGGTCAAGCCGACCATACGATACCCTTCACCACTAAGGTCAAAGGTGTTATTTTTCCTGTATAGAGACCAATATTTGCTATATTTTGCCATCATACAAACATTTTCTCAAAACGTATATATTCAACCTGTTTCCGTCATTTGGACTTATATGAGAGCTAGGGTCAAATGTGGACCTATTATCTCGAAATTTGGCAAATTGATTACAGTTGTTACAGAAATTATGTATGCAAAAAATAAACTCAAAATTTTCATTATCTTTAGATTTACGAGCGTTTTAGTGATTTTTTGTCTCATTTAGTGCGTTTTTGAAGAAGAGTTTGTATGGGAGCTATGGTCAAATGTGGACCGAAATTTGGTACAGTGATTTAGGTTTACATAAGCAGTATCTGTTTTAAATTTCATTAAAAAATATTGATATTTGTGGCCAATATAGCAATTCCGGGAAGTGGGACCTATGGGAGGTACCATAAATAATGGACCGATTTTGACCAATTTCAATAGTCCCATTATCAATTTCAATGGTCCCATTATCAAAAAAATTATCTGTGCCAAATTTCATCAAATTATCTTTAGAATTGCGACCTGTAGTTTGATTACAATGTTTACATGGGGGTCCAGCCAGCCAGCCAGCCAGACGGACGGACGGACGGACATCGCTAAATCGACTCAGAAAGTGATTCTAAGTCTATTGGTATACTAAAAGGTAGGTCTAAGACAAATATTTCTATGCGTTACAAATATCAGCACAAATTTATAATACCCTTTCCACCTATGGTGGTGAAGGGTATAACAATGATGGAGGTAGAACTAAACCCTGAGAGACACCAGAATTCTGTAAAAAATCTTTCGAAAATACTCCATGTATTACAACCCTTATAACTTGGTCTCTAATTCCAAAAGATGCCAAACTTGGTCAAATGCTTATGCCAAACTCGGTCAAATGCTTTGGAGATGTCTGATAAGACTACTTTGCTCTCACCCATTCTATTAATTGAATGGCATTCTTATTCAGACTGGAATGCCATTAGATCACCTGTTGAGCGACCAATGCGAAATCCATACTATTCATCGTTAAGTAGGTGATTGAATTCAATAAACCTAAAAAGATTGTGATTTAGCATAATTTTCATAACTTTGAAAAGAGTGTAACATAAGGCAATATAACGGTAATTGTCAGGGATGGTTGTACGTTGGAAATATTACAAAAATTAAGAAAAACACCGCATGGCATGTAAAATTATTACGCAAATGATCGGACAGGGATAATGAACATGTTTTTAAAACTATTGGAGGTATTTAATCTTTGTTTAAATTTTACTCAGCACTTTTTTCTTCTAAAAAATTTATTGCGTATAGTGGAAGCCACTTTTAAAAGTATTGGATAAAAATATGTAGCCATGAGCACCAAATTATGTACATAAAGTTCTATATGAGTCGGTCACGATTTGATTCTAGCTCATACACAACCCCATTCCTGAAATCGGCTTAAATACCACAAAACCACTTAAATGATATAAGTTTTAAAAACTAAATTTAGTGCAAAGCAGTTTTATATAAAAACACAAACGAGTGTACTAATTTTTTACATAATTGGTTCACATTTGACCATAGCTCCTGCCATACAATTTCATTTCAGGAAACCGCTTAAATATCACAAAAAGTGTACAAAATATTAGTCGGTCCACATTTGATAATAGTTCTCAAATAACTTTTAACCGACTTAATGTTGTTGACCGAACTACAATATGTTTGCTAGTGACAATCTGACCGAATATGGTTTGCTGTGCCACTAAAGACTGATTGCTGTCGCAACGCAGGTCACTACTGAGTATCTTCGGGTAGATATCTCCCCAAGCAAAAGTTCAATCTTTGAACATTTGTGGGTACGAGTATCCGTTAGTTTTTTGACAACTAAGGCGTCGGTGTGAGTTTCAAATTATTTATCGAAAGGAGAGCTGATGCGAATGTAGCAAAGCTGAGTGAAAGAAGCAGTGACTTGGACTTGGGTTTGAGAACATTGAGTTTGAGCGCAAGTTTTCCATGAAGCTTCTTTGAGATGAAGGTAGCTTCGGACGCTAAATCGATTAGTGCTCGTACAGTGTATTTAAGATCAGCAGAGTAGATGTCAACGAGAGCTGTTCCGAACAAAACTGTCGAAGTGGACTGTATTTGTGTCGAGTAGGATTGTCTCATTTGGGCTGTGGCTTCCGCAGAAGTAGAGGGGTTAGTATTTAAAGGGGGGTTGAAACGTGAGGATTACTCATCGCAGCATTGGAGTTTAAAGTTGCTACAAGAGATGGTGCCGATGAGGACAAGAGATGGTTCCGACGAGGACATTGAATTGAGCATTACTAAGGCAAAATCTGCATTCGGCATTCTCAGAGCTATTTGGAAATCTCCGCAAATATCTGCAACAACTTTTTTACGAATATACAACTCGTATGTCAAGCCCATGCTGCATTACGGTTGCTAAACTTGGAAACGCACGAATGTCATCGATATGCAAATAAATGCTTACGGCAAATCTCTAATATATGGTGCCCGAATCGCATAAGTTATAAAGATTAACTAAACGCGACTAACCAAATCTCTGCTTCTATAGAGGTATGCAAGCGGAAATGGCGGTGGATAGGCAGCACACTTGGAAGGCCAAATATCCATGTAAGCTTGTTATCATTTTACAAGTCGTAACTTTAAAGATAATTTGATGAAATTTGGCATAGGCTCATATTTTGGTCCAAGGACGATCCCTATTCTTTTTGGGGAAATCCGATCACTATTTCGGGTACCTCCAATAGGGACGCCTTCCCGGAATAGAGTTTTTGGTCCTTTACAGCCACGAATTTAGTTGTATTTTAATAATATTCGACACAAATGTTGCTTTTCGTAACCTTAAATCGCTTTTCATAAATATCAAGTGGTTAAATTTCAAGGGCCAATGTTGATTTTGAATAAAACACAAACTATTTAGGAAATTATTGTAATTTTATTTTATTATGATATATTGGTATTCACAATTATGTATGGAACAAAATATCGACCAAATGGGCGCCGCGACCACGGCGGCACACCTCCATCCGATGGCCCAAATTTTCGATGACCCTCAGGCATAATGGAGGTTCTATGCCGTTAATGTGCCGAATTATCTCATGCTTTAGCTTTTGAATTGTTGCTGGCTTATCGACGTACACCTTTTCTTTCAAATAACCCCAAAGAAAAAAGTCCAACGGTGTCAAATCACATGATCTTGGCGGCCAATTGACATCGCCATTAGGCTTTAGTTCTTGAGCCAATTGCACCTTGTAAGCGTTTAAATGGAAGTCTTTATGCATAATGTTCATTAACGACGAGCGTGAGAGGTGCAATTGTTGGGCACAACAACAATCCCGAACAGCAGCAATATTTTCTGCAGTACGAGCATGCACTGGTGTTCTCACATCTTCTACAGACCCGGTTTGCTCGAATTTTTCCACGATTTTTGCGATTGTACGCACATTTGGACGATCAAATTGACCAAAAAATCACGAAGTGCACGATATGCATTTTGATTTGAACGCCCATTTTCATAATAAGTTTGGATAACTTTAACACGTTGTTGGATTGTGTATCTCTCCATGGTTCAAATTGAGTAAGTCTGAAATAGAGAAATGTCAAATAAAATTCGGAAAACACTTGGCGTTTAGGTGTGGTTCACATTCAACATCGGCCCTTAGAAATCGGCCCATATTTGGCCATACCTCCCATACAAGACACATTCTCAAAAGACGTTTATGTACACATTTGATTACTTAAACATTGCACAGATAAATATTTTATAAATATAAATCAGTAACCAAAATTTGAAATTTTGTGCTATTTTTTCAAATTTTCTTGAAATTTTTAAAAAATAGCACATAGTATATGTATGTTTGTCTCTAAGACTTAAGGAAAACTTGTTCAATTGTTGGTCCATATTTGACCTTAGTAGTAAAGGGAGTGATATAGTCGGGCTTGACCGACTATAGCTTTTCTTACTTGTTTTTAAAGAAAATTTGTTAAAAAAATGTTTTATATCGTTTTTATGTTTGGTTAAGTTACCATCTTCAAGAGAATATCTATAGTTCTAGTAAGATCGTAAACCACAAATTATATAATTTGAGAGACAAAATAATTACGAATTATAATGTCTTTGCAAAATATCAAAATAAAGCAAAATTAACGTCTCATTTTCTTTACTTCCAACACTTTTGTAGTTGCTTTTGTAGACAAAAATATTTATCAAACATTTTATTAAACAGTTTTACATAAGTGTATTGCACTAGGATCTCAATTTGTTATACAATTATTTATTATTGTAATAAACAGTTAAATTTTATGAAACCGAAAGATTTTGATGTGGATAACTTTTCCTGGACTAGTTTCGATGGTTGGTTAGGCAATCATCATCATCAACAAGAGGAGTATCCCTAGTTCCAGATTGATCGACAATCACGCATTTTAGAGACAAAATAAATACGAATTATAACAGTTATAGGAATTTTGTAAAATGTTTCGTTTATCATATATCATTTAAGATCTTTACAATATTTATGAATTATCTAATTTAGGATTTCCCCCTTGATATTGTCTAATTCTGAGTTTATTTGAAAATTAAATTGTACAAGAATGGATTTCTACTCTAATAAACTTAAACCTTTTCAAAAACTCACTGACGAACACGTGCCAATTTGAAAGGACATTTAATTAGTTAATTCTCGGAATTAGTGCGATAAATTGTGTACTTACATCATATTTCTCAGCTACAGGTAAAATAAGAATCACCCATAAAATAAAATCCTGTATTGACAATAAAAATATTACCCAATTGTCTAATCAGATAAGATAAGTCAGGCAGGTAGTTGAAAAAGGACCTGTAGGGACTAAGTGAAATAGTATAAAATGTTTGATAGTTTTGAAAAATAGACAGTAAGAATTTGGCAAGCAAAGTGTAAAGATAATATTAAGCAAAGAAATTTTAAAATTATAATGTATAATTTAAATTTTATCACCCTATTAATGGGAGTGGCGATCGTCCTAGTTCACAGCCAACATTCAATGGAAATTAAATCGGACGCTCTTTATGAATCCGTAGAGCATTTGCATAGCCTTCATACTGAAATTAAACAACCTGATGGCTACGAATTTGATATGGTCGATCTTTTGGGACTGGGAGATAATCATCATGAACGTTTAAAGAGACAGCCCTCGCTTAAGAACTCGGCGTCCAAATTTCTTTTGGAGGTCTACAATGATATCACCGAAAATGAGGCTGAATTGGATCATGTACGTGAGCATTTAACACAGGGAAGACGTCAACGCAGAGCTTTAAGAGAGGAGAATTTTATAACGAAATTCGATCGCATGGAAATTGAGAAATGCAATAATATTATAACGTTTTCCAGTAAAAGTAAGTATTGAATATTTTCAAAATATGAACAAATTTTGAATAAGATGAACATAATTTGTAATATTAACCTAAAAACTTCCCAAACCCAAAGCTAACTTGGTTTCTTCTTTTCCTAAATTTATTTCAGAACCTTTAAACTCCAACTCTAAAATTATACCCGATATACCCATAGCCAGCGATATGCTAATCGGTTTCAATACCAATGATGTACCTCGAGATCTGCAATTGGTACATTCCGCCTTGAGAATCTATCAGCAACCCAGTTTGGGTAAATATATGCAAAACACTGACACCCAAAAGGCCACAATTTCAATATATCAAAAGATCATGTATCGCAAAGAATATACCGGCGCCTTGAGAATCTTAACCTCAATTAATACAACCACCAGCTACAAGGGTTGGCTGGAATTCAATGTTACGCGTGTTTTGAATCGTTGGCTACAACAAAAATCCTATCAACCCGGACGTATAAATGATCTAATAATTGGTGTAACTCTTAACATGGATAATGCTAAGCACGAATCAAAAACCGTCGAGATATTAGCCAGTGATTTGGGTTTGGTTAAGCCCGTTATTAACGAAGAAATGATTGATTTGCAGCCCTTTATCATAGGCTATTTCAATGGACCCGAATTGATGGCCAAAATTCAAAAGCTAAGATTTAAACGCGATGTCATCAAGCGCAAGCGTAAGGCTGACTTTTATATGCCTCCTCCTCCCCCAATCCAAGAAATCTACAAACTGCCCAAGACCTGTGAACGTTTAAATTTCACTTTGGATTTTAAAGATTTACACATGCACAATTGGGTTATAGCTCCTAAGAAGTTTGAGGCCTATTTCTGTGGTGGTGAGTGCAATTTTCCTCTGGGATCCAAAATGAATGCCACTAATCATGCCATAGTCCAGACTTTGATGCACTTAAAGCAGCCTAATTTACCCAAACCCTGCTGTGTACCCACTGTTTTGGGCTCGATTTCCATTTTGCATTATCTTAACGAGGATAGTGTAAATCTGAGTAAATATCCACAAAGTGTGGCCAAGGAATGTGGTTGTCATTAGATCTTAAGAAGATTATTTTTAGGAACGTGCGTTTAAAATTTTTAAAATTTTAATTTAATTTGTTCATTTTAATTTAAGGATATTTTGTAATAAATAAAAAAGTTTTTTTTAAAAAATGTATATTAATTTAAAAATACATATTATCTTGTAAAATTTATTATTATGACCTCAATCTGATGTCAAAATTAGCCAATTGACCACAAAAAACAGTTATAATGGTTTGGTAGCTTTGTTAGAGTTTCCTTCCTCATTTTTGAAAAAAGGTCCGCCCGTAAACAAATCGCACCATAGGTTCACTTTCTTTAGATCTAATGGTTTGTCGAGTACTCCTTGTATATTTTGTGAGCCTAATTGAGAATGGGTGTCATCATTAAAAATGATTTTGCTGAAAAATGCGTTGTTTTTGTTCAGTTTAAACTTTTTACTGAATGTCAAAGGATGACAGCTCAAATAACGCCATTTCTTTATTCGAAAGATAATTTACTTCCTAACCATTGACTACACACATAGACTGCGCAAAAGTAATCCTCCTATCAGAAAATGCTATAAATTTTGCGATTGGACCCTAATGTAAATTCTGTTTTGACATTTGTGTAGTAAACACTTGCGAAATACGCGTTAATAAACAATATTACGCTACTCTGCTCCAGAACGCGATATAGTGGTGACTATTCATTTGACCAATAATCGGTCGGTGACTTTGGCACAACGTGAATTACCTGGCCGTCCAACGCCTACTGGTGAAACACTGCGACGTTTAGCGACGAAGAGATGCTGCCAGGCGTGGCAGAGCCCAGAGTAGCCGTTCTGTAGAGAATATTGCTGCTGTAGCCGAGGATGTCATGGAAGCGCCGTCGACATCAACCAGACGACGTGCCACGCATCAGTATCAATCGACGGTCTTTACAGCGAATATTGGTACAAGATTTGAAGATGTTTCCGTACAAAGCCGTCTGGCGCATCAGCTGTTAGCTGCTGACCGCCAATTCCGTCTTACATACGCTCAAGCCATCCTTAATCACCACCAAGAGGAAGATGACTTTTCATCAAAAATAATCATGAGTGATGAGGCCCATTTCCATCTTATCGGGTACGTAAATAAGCAAAATTTACGCTTCTAGGGCACTGAAAATCCGTGTGTAACCTACGAAGAGTCATTACACCCGCTCAAAGTTACTGTATGGTGTGCTGTTTTCGTTGGAGGAGTCATCGGACCTTTTTTCTTCAAAGACGTCGCTGGCCAAACGGTTACTGTGAATGGTGAGCGCTACAGAGCAATGATTAACGAGTTCTTTTTGCCGCAACTTGATGAATTGGGATTGGAAAACATGTGGTTCCAACAGGACAGTGCAACGGCACAAACTGCACGTGTCACAACCGATATGCTGAAGGATCCATTTCCCGGGCGCCTAATCTCCCGTTTTGGCGATTTGCACTGGCCAGCAAGATCGCCAGATTTGACCGCCGCAGACTTCTTTTTGTGGGGCTTTTTGAAGTCGCGGGTTTATGTCAACAAGCCTCAGACTCTTGCAGCTCTTAAAGACAATATCCGTCAAGAATGTGAGGACCTATCGCCGGAAGTTTTGGCCAAAGTGATGGAAAATGCCATAAAAAGGGCTCGACCATTTACATGACATCATATTCTCGACTTGATGTAAAAAAAATTAAAAGACCAAATAAAAATAATCCACAAGAAGAATCAAAGTCTTTATTTGTTTTAATTACAGCCAAAAAACATCGGAAGGTTAGTTTTGCGCCACCTTGTACATGACGTTTCTTAAATGTACCTTGACGTCTCTAAAATGTACTTTGACAGTTCATCCACAGTCTAGTCGTAATTTATGTTCCTTACCTTGAGTCAAAGTACAGTTTGAAATTGTATCAAAGTTTCAATTGTAATTTATCATTGATATTTATTGCACAGGCAGATGAAGCTATCCTTGGAGTGTTTGAGTCTGCGTCAACAATGAGTATCGACATCGAATGAACCATAAGCTATATGAGTTATATGCAAACATAGACGAAGTGAAATGCATTAAGCATTTCACTTCGTCTTTGGCTAGGACATATTGTGCAAATGGATGAAAATACTATAGCAAGATAAGTGTTCGAAAATGATCCCGATAGAACTCATAGAAGAGGACATCCGAAACTTCGATGGAAAGACCAAGAAGAGATTAGCCTATTAAATTTGAGAATATGCTCACAAGATTGAAATTTGATGCCAAATAAATGGGATCTACATTCGAGAGACCATTGGGTCCATTGTGATCCTTTCTAATAGAAGAGAGAGAGATAGCAGAAAATATAGATAGAAAAGACTTTTGTAGTAGAGATAGTGGTAGAGAGAGGGTGAGATAGTAGTAAAGAAGAGAAGTGGTAGCTACGACGTTACAATAGAGAAAGGGACCTATCTAAGCCATCTAAGTCCCTTTATAGAACCCACAACATCACTCAGTTCGCACTGCTGGATGTCCCTTAGTTGGAATCCGTTACCTAGAAATTGAAGTCTCTGGTTTTTGAGCGACGAATCCCCGTCTGACTGAGAAAAGACTTTTGTAGTAGAGATAGTGGTAGAGAGAGGGTGAGAGAGTAGTAAAGAAGAGAAGTGGTAGCTACGACGTTACCATAGGGAAAGGGACCTATCTAAGCCATCTAAGTCCTTTTATAGAACCCACAAGAACCCACCATCAATCCATCAGTTCGCACTGATGGATGTCCCTTAGTTGGAATCCGTTACCTAGAAATTATATTTAAATCTGGCCATTAGGTCCTAGATATTGTGTAAGTGACCAAGTTATGCCAGTTCCTTGCTGTTTCATGACCGATCCAAGACCTGATGCCCATGAAAATTGACATATAGATGGTGCTATTTCTGTCACCGCGAGCCTTGTCGTGCGACTTCGTCCGCAATTTTATTAAATTGTTGCTGTTGTAAAAGTTTTTGTGTGGAAATAAAAAAATGTTAAAGAAAAAATCTATAAAAAGTGAAGAATAAAAATAATACGCAGACAATTTAAAAGCGTGCATAAAAATTGTCCGGCAAGGTGCAGCTAAGTTACTTACTAAGAGTAACAATCGAGGTACTTAGTTTCAAAACAAACAAAAAATTAGCTGCTATAACCTGCTACTTTCGGTTTACAGGTCAACAAAATTTTGCGCCACGAGATTTGTTAACCAAATCTAGATGACTTTGGTCTGCTAAATTCAAAAGTGACAGTAGTTTTACCGATTTGACTTTAATTTTCGAGATATAATTTTTTTCAGAAAGACATGTTTATAGAGCGCAACAAGGCCCCTGGCAATGACAATATATCAGCAGAGATGCTTTTATGTGACGTTGAAGGATCGGCGAGACTGTGGCACCTATTTGTACGTAAAATATAGGAGGAGGACTAGTCAAAATACCAAAAAAAGGTGACCCCAAAGATTGCAATAACTGCAGGGGAATAACACTTCTTCCAATACCGAGCAAAATACTAAGTCGAGTAATTTTGAATAGAACGCCTGACGCAGTTTCTGAAACACTCCGCGAAAATCAGTTTGGGTTCCGAGAGAATAGATCTTGTGTTGATCTAATCAACACAGTAAGAATAGTACTGGAACAATGTAATGAATTCCGCACCCCCATTTACCTAGCGTTTATCGACTTTATGAAGGCCTTCGACAGTGTCAATAGGAGCTATCTATGGAGAATTTTAGAAAACCGTAACATGCCAACGAAAATTCTGAACTTAATTCAGGCAATGTACGTGGAATTTAAATGTCGGGTTCTACATAAAGGTAAATTGTCTAATCCGTTCGAAGTTACTACTGGAGTAAGACAAGGATGTATCTTATCACCCATACTTTTTATCCTTGTCATCGACAATATAATGCGCACGGCACTGAATAGTAGACGTGGTATCCAAAGGACACCCTTTAAACAACTTGAGGACTTGGAATACGCCGATGACGTATGTCTTCTAAGTCAAAGCTCAGGCCACCTTCAATAAAACACTAGCGCTATTACTGTTGAATCTCGGGCAGCTGGGCTGGAAATCAATATTTCCAAGACAAAGATTATGCCTGGAGGCTATGGCGCAAATCCGTCGCCACACATCAATGTGGATAACGAGGTCATTGGATGTGTAGGTACCTTTAATTATCTTGGTAGTTTGGTATCTACAAAAGGTGGCGCCGACGAGGATATTGAATCGCATATTAATAAGGCAAAATCTGCATTCGGCATTCTCCGAGCTATTTGGAAATCTCGGCAAATATCAACAACAACTAAGTTACGAATATATAACTCGAATGTCAAGTCCACCTTGTATTACGGCTGCGAAACTTGGAAACGCACAAATGTCATCGATAAGCGCCTACAAACCTTTGCAAACAAATGCTTGCGGCAAATCCTTAATATATGGTAGCCAATCGCATAAGAAATGAAGATCTACTAAACGCTACAAACCAAATCCCTTCTTCTATAGAGGTATGTCAACGGAAATGGCGGTGGATAGGCCACACACTACGAAGGCCAAATACCAACATTGCTTGACAAGCGCTTCGTTGGAATCCACAAGGAAGCAGTCTTCGTGCAGCTGCTAGAACGTGGAGAAGATCGCATTTTCTTGGCGGCCAGTTTATATCGCCATGACGAGAAATTACGCGACCAGGAAATGTCTCTTGCAATAAAGCCATATTCGCTCTAGTTGTGTGGCATGTGGCACCGTCTTGTTAATGTGCCGTAAGACACATCCGGGTCTTTGGCAACACTTTCACTTAGAGTAGCGATATTTTCAGCGGAACGAGTGCAACGATGATAATATTGTAACCGCTCTTGTCTCTTCAAATATCTTCACAATTTTGCCAATTGCTTGCGTAGTTGGACGATTATGTAAACCATAATCTCCTCTTAAAGCACGATATGTGGTTGTTGTAGAATCACCATTTTTTTAGTAAGTTTTGATAATTTTCACAGTTTCATTGTCACAGTTTCTAATTTAATAGCAAAGGGAGTGTTTTTTATATGAAAGCTATAGTCAAATATAGACCGATTCCTATAAAATTTGATATACTGACCAATAGTTGCATAAAACTTCTCTATTCTTAATTTAGTCGTCAAAATTGACAAAATTTTGCATACTGGTTGACATTGACAGAAGACTTCCTTGCTAAATTTAGTGGCCAAAGCTATTACAGTTTATCATTTATTGGCATTTAAGTGCATTTTAGGTGGAATTTTGGCTGTTTCGGTAAGTTTTTTGTATGGGACTTATGGTTAAATGTGAACCGATTTGGATGAAATTTGATATGCTGCCTAGTACTTATGTAAAACTTCTATATACCAAATTTTATCATTATAGCTATTATAATTTGTTATTTATTAGCAAATAAGCTATTTTGCCCGATTTCAATACCAAAATTTTTCAAGAAATGAAGAATATTTATGCCCAATTTCAGTGACCTATATCCTTTCGCTAAGGTTTTATCGTGCCGACAACAGACAGTCAGACGGACAGACAAACGGTCATCGCTCAATCGTCTTAGAATTTCATAAGGATTCAGAATATACTTATATATATTTTGGTACGCAATGACAATCTCAATATATCCCCCATTCTTTTTGATGGTGGGTATAAAAAGTGGTTTAACAACTTAGTTTGACAGATGTCGAATGCCAGTCCAGTCTTTATTATACCCACCATCAAAAAGAATGGGGGGTATATTGAGATTGTCATTCCGTTTGTAATGTCCTTAATATTGGCTCAAAAATCAAAAGCGATATATATTCTGAATCCTTATGAAATTCTAAGACGATTGAGCGATGTCCGTCTGTCTGTCCGTCTGTCTGTCTGTCTGTTGAAATCACGATAACGCCTAAACGAAAGGAGCTAGCTCATTGAAACTTAGCAAAAACATTCTTCATTTATGAGAAAATTTTGGTATTGAAATTGGGCAAAATCGGTTAACATTTGACCATAGCTCCCGTATGACCTCGTCTAGACTAGTCGCTTATTTGCTAATAACTGACAAATTATAATAGCTATGATGACAAAATTTGGTATCTAGAAGTTTTCCATAAGCACTAGGCAGCATATAAAATTTCATCGAAATCGGTTCACATTTAACCATAGCTCCCATATAAAAAACATACGGAAATAGCCAAAATTCCACCTAAAATTCACTTAAATGCCAATAAATGCTAAAATGTAATAGCTTTCGCCACCAAATTTAGCACAAATAAGTCTTATGTGAATACCAGCCAGTGTGCAAAATTTTGTCACAATCGGTCACCATTTGACCATAGCTCCCATATAAAGAACTTAAAGAAACACAAAAATACAAAAAGAAAAGGAGATTTATGTCCGTCAGATAAAAGCGCGACAGCTCCTTAACTACAAAAGGTAGAGAGACAAAATATATGGACCTGTCGTATTACTATCAACTTCTTTATCTTAACTTAATATTAAGCTAAACGAAAAGTATTTAACAACTTATTAATGTAAAACCATACCCGGTTATGATAACGATTTTTTTTTCAAAGTAAATAATTACTAGGGAAACCACTTACACACTTTTGAATGTTGAACTATAAAGCTACTGCAACCGAAGTTATTCCAAATATTTTACCAACAATACCAACTAGCGTAACAACTTTTTTCCAATTTGGTCCAGATTTTGTATTAGCTGCACCCTTGTAGATATATGAGATATGTTTCTAAATTTAACACAACTTGATGGTGGGTATATAAGATTCGGCACAGCCGAATATAACACTCTTACTTGTTTTTGGTTGTAATTTCCCAAAAATAAAAAAATAACCCATTTTTCATCATACAAATGGGCTCTTAAACTTTGGACTCGATGCGCACCCATAGAACGTTGTCCGATTTGGCTCAAATTTTCAGAACTAAACTTTAAGACCTAGTGTCAAAATATTCCGTTGAAAAACATTTGAAATCAATAAAAAAAAATTTTTCCTGTCACTCTAATTCTGGTATGCCCTACCTGCCTGTGCCTAAGTATACCTGACTCATGCAGCCTGAATAGAAATTTAGTTGCTGCTCCCTTTATGAACAGATCCAAAGGGAATAGAGAGAGCAACAAGTCTAAGATCGCCTGAGGATCATTCTGCTTCTACATTTTTGAGATTTGAAGGTTGAGAAAAATTTTGAATTGAAGCAAATCTAGAAAAAGTTAAGATAAATTGGAGATAATCAAAAAAAGTTTTAAAAAAATAACTGTAATATTTATTAACTATTATTATATTAATATATTTTTAAGCACTAACAAAGTTTTTTTTTTTGTTTTCTGGAAGTTAACAAAATTTTAGAACCAAAAAGTTTTCAAAGTTTTTGTTTAAATATAAAGCTTAAAGTATATAAAATTTAAATATCTAAATAAATTGTTACTAAATATAGCACACATGTGTTGTATTAAAAAAAATGTTTAAATTATTTGAAGATGTATTACATCAATTAATATTGAACATTAAAAGACTATTATTTATTTTTAAAATAACATTTAAATTAAGAAATAAGTAACTGAACTTTAAGAAATATTAGTAATAAATTAGACTAAACAAACGATATATCTGGTAAGATCGATCTTATAAAGTTGTATATTTAGAGCGTTTACACCAGCATCGAATATTTTGTTTTTTGAGTCACTTGATATTTTGCTTTCGAATAGAAACGAACGAAAGGCTTCGAAATAGTGGAACCAACATCACTCACTTTCTTTCGTGTAGATTTTTTTTCGAAATCATGGAACAGGCTATTAAGTTTAAATTCTTTCCAAAATAAATATCTCTTATATATAAATAATTTGATTTGAATAAAAAATCAAAAAGCTTGAAATCTGGGGCCAAATTACCGCATTCGATATCGATCGAAAACTCAGACTTTTAAGCAAATATTGTGAAGTATACTTTAGGGACGTTCAAAGTTGCTTCGATGCAAAAAGTTTATTGAAATTTTATATCCATTTTGATTCGTTTTTAGCAACATATAGTTCATTTAAAACTCCTTTACTACTCTTCATTTTTTAGCAAATAACTTAAAAAAATATAGTAAACTGTGCATCTTTTAAATATTTTTGATTATCCTTAAAGTATGCTATACAAATGTTTTGAAAATATCTAAGATTTCGATCGATATCGAATGCGGTAATTTGGCCCCTGGTATGAACTCGATTTTGCGTTGGTGTAAATGCTCTATTACATTGTTCAAATCTTTAACAACTAAATTCTATTTCCTTTTTTTTCGAATCAATAATTTCTTTATAATTAAACCAGATCTATAACTATAAAAATCTACTGTTAACATCTCAGAACACACTTAATCCAATCGGACATTTCAATTTCGATAACATTATCCTGATTATGATCTTTGCGCTGAAAATAATCGAAAGCTGCCGTTAAATGTAAAACTGCCGAGGCAAAATCACTTAAACGCAAAGTGCCATCTTTGCGTATGAAGCGCTGCATTATACAATTCATTATGTCGGTGCTCAGTTGGAAGCCCACATCGTAGAGAGCATCACGCAAACGTTCGGCTCTCAAAATGCCGGCCTTTTCTTTGGTGTACATTTTAAAAACTCCCTGCCAGGACTTCAAATTAACCATAAATGTCTTAAACTGTAGAAAATTGATGCGACCAGTGCCAGTTTTATCTTGTAGCGCTATAACCTGACGACAAATGTCTATGTTGGCACAACCTTTGATATAGTCATTCGGTAGGCAGGCATCCAAAAGTTCATGCAGCTCAAAACAGTTAATGGTCTTATTTTCATCGGCCAATTGCATGAAAACCGGTTCATATTGACATACATTTTTGATTTTTGTAGAATCGGCTTCATTTTTCAATACTGGAAAGGGATCGAGCAGCATGAGGGTTTGTGTTTCCAGCAAAGAAAGACGTAAGGGTACAGTACCCAATATTCTTACAGTAAAGCTAGATTCTTCACCCGGCTCATAGGTGGTGGGCATTAAGACATACTGACCCACTTCCAGGGGACAATGACAGGTTACATGTCTTGTATTGCCATAATCGGAATTAAGAAAGCTTACTTGGGTTTTGAAAAAATCTTTGGGTAAACATTCGGTAATCTTTTGATTCACCTTCGATCCTGCCACTCCACTTAATTTGTACATAGTGAAACCTATTACCTTGGGTTCCACTGCCGTGTGTTGATTCAGGGCCACTACAATCTCTTGTTTCTCCGGTATGCTCAATAGCAGCTGTGGATTTATATGAAATGATTCATGATTTCGACAGCCGCCTGCTGTCACCCCTCTTTTCCATTGTCCCTGAAACATTTTCATTTGCCAACGTTTCGGTCGATCCTGTAGTGTTAGCTCATCTTTAGCCGTGTCGGCATCCAGGTATATAACCTCTAAACTGGAAAAGGTTTGTGTGAAATCTAAGAAAGACATCCAAAATTCTCCCACTTCCAGCTGACCAAATAAACGATCACGTTCTTGTACTGAAACACGTTCCCAGGTGGTTGACATCGCCGACCAATCGCCCTCGTAGTCATTATTGTTGGCGAAAGCATTACAGGCGAGTGGGTCTTTAATGCGCACCAATTGTACAGCATCGCCTAGCAGAGTTTCCACTTTGTCCAGGGAGCAGAGTCTGAAAAGATATAGAGAAATCAGAAATTTAGTACAAACATTTTAACTGTTAACAATTAGATAATTCGTTCTATTCTATTTTAAGCCACTGTTTAGATTTGAAAGATTCTATAAACTCTGTGAATTTTTGATAAAGCAAATCCGTTATGTTATATCCAGAGCTTTTTTCAACGGATGATATAAGTTCGAACCAATTTTCGAGCGTAGGGGTCACATTAATATCAGTCAATCCAGCTGAGTACTGTAAAATATGTTATTGCGATCCTGAGCATCACACAAATAACTATTATTTTTTATTAAGGATCAGCTCTCAGGGGATGACTCCTACTTATGCTATGTATTGCATTATATATAATATAATTCCCCGGTAACATTCCAATTGGAACAAGGGGTACTTCTTTCAGACAATGAGCTGCATCCTATTATATTTTTAGACTCATTGAAAGGGACCTACGTTTTAACGAAGGCTCCGAACGGCTAGAGATGTTTTACATAGCCTAATACTCAATAACCAGTGGCTACCTGAAAATTTATTATGAAAATTTATTTTTTCAAGTGAGTCTGGCCGGGGATCGAACTTGTGACCTCTGGTATGCTAGGCAGTCATATACCACGGCGCTTCACAATGCAATGCATTGTGATGCAACTAGAAAAAAGTTGAAGGAAAGAGGGAGTATTTGTTAATATAAGATTTGAATTTTCCTATATTGCAACTGACAGTAAAAACTTTTGGTGGAAGTGAGTTCCACATATGTCTTGTATGGCTAAAGAATTTTTTCTATATTGTTTTATTCGGTTCACTGACCACAAATGCCTGTGATCTAACGTATTGACGTGTGTTGCGTAAGAATCTTCGGGTTTCGGGAACGAGGTCCCAGAACACATTAAAAGGAATACCGATAGAACAGTGTTATACAACCCACATTGCGGAAGTGCTCCAGTGAGTTAATAGAGTTGGATACCCGATAAGCACTTTCGCCCTCCGGTGTACGTGGTCGAGAAACTCAAAAATAGACTTTGAAGCACCGACCCATACATAAAAGTTGTATTGCATTTTTGGTCGGATATAGGTGGTGTAAACTTTAAGGAGATCGGTTGGAGTGAAGTATCTCTTACTCCGTTTTAGAAACCCGAGGCACTTAAATGCTTCTTTCGACACTAGAAAAATATTCTTAGTCCAACGAAAATTACATGGAATGTCCATGCCCAGAACAACAAGAGCATTTGATTCCTGAATATTTACGGAATCCATGGATACAGATGAGATAACATCATCTGCTGTGCGTATATGCGTAAGCATACAACACTGAGACATTTTGTTTACACGACCCCACTGGTTGGACGAAAGACTGTCAAATGTCCTCAGAGAAGGTCTTATTTTAAAAAATTCGAAAAAAAGGAAAGGAAAGTCCCGTTTTCACTCTTAACATGGTCAAAAAAGTCATAGCCCATATTCTTCACAGTCACATAGCGGTCATTGTCGAACACAGCTAAGACGCGAATAAGTAGGCTTTAGACCAAATAAATCATGCATTGATCACATCAATAGCCTAAGGGTTATTGTGGAACAATCGGTTGAACGCCGATCTCCCCTTTACCTACTGTTTATTTATATTCTTAAACGAGCAATAATTGTATGTATTTATATATATATATATATATATATATATATATATATATATATATATATATATATATATATATATATTTGATAAAATTTGGACAGTGGGTATCTTTTTTGATGTATAAGTCGAAGAAGTAGGGACTTTTGGAACCTTTGCCTCTAAGAGGGTAAAAACGGGTAAAAAGGGGAAAAAATCGAAAACGCTATAAATATCTCCTCAAGTAATAGGTATAGAAACAAAATATAAATTACGTTTTAAACAGCTATGAAAATAAACGGACAGGTGTTTGGTACTTTTTTGAAACTATGTTCGATAAGGGGTAAAAAAGGGTGAAAATAGTTTTTTTGGTACCTTTTTAACCCACTCTTATATTTTAAACTAAGGAATATAGAAAGAAACTTTGTACTGCAATCAATAGATGTGAAACAAACTTTAAACACGTATTTGGTGCTTTTTTGATTTTGGGGCCAAAATGGGTAAAAAAGGGATAAAATGATAACTTAACATCTCAAAAAGTAATATGAATAGAAACATTATGTTAACTGCGTTTTAATAAAATGTACCGAATTCAATTGGTACCACAGAAGTACCAAATATGCATATGGAACATTTTTGAAATTAGGGGATAAAAAGGGGAAAAAATTAGTAATGTTATACCTTTTAAACAAATGAATGTTTGCCTGTATGTATGTTCTTTATAGAATTGTAAACTGTGCATTTGATCATGTTATGCTCTTTAGCGAAGATGTTGCGGATAAGCCGGCGAAGGTTTTAAAGTTGATAAGACTAATTTCCGATAGATGGCGTCACTGAAAATTACTAAACATTATTTAAATCGTAAACTGTACATTTGATCATGCTACAATCTTTAGCAAAGTTGTTGCACATGAGCCGATGAAGGTTTCTTAGTTGGTATGAAGAAATTTCGACAGGTGGCGCTACTGAAATTTACTCAAAGTCAATTTAATCGTAAGCTGTACATTTAATCATGCTATAATCTTCAGCAAAGTTGTTGCGGATAAGCCGACGAAGGTTTATGAATTGGAATGAGCAACGTCCGACAGGTGGCGCCACAGAAAATTGCTCAAAGTGAATTAAATCGTAAACTGTGCATTTGATCATGTTATAATCATAAGCAAAGTTGTTACGCATAAGCAAACAAAGGTTTCTTAGTTGGTATGAACAACTTCAGGTGGTGCCACTGAAAACTACTTAAAATGAAATAAATCATAAACTGTGCATTTGATCAGACTATAATCTTTAGCAAAGTTGTTGCGCATGAGTCGACGGAGGTTTCTGTTGGTATGACCAATTTCCAAAATTATTAAAATGAGTTAAACTTTAAACTATGCAAACTATGTGTTGGTCGGACAAAATAAATAAAATAATTCAAAATTAACTTTATAAAATAAAATATATAAAAAATTTCAAATTTGCCTCAAAATGCTTATCATAAAGCTCCGAGCAAGGCTCGGTCAACCAGGTACTTGATTTTAAACGAGCATTTGACACAATAGATCACAGCTCTGTTTGGGAAACTTAAGGACGCAAAGCAGTTTCTGTTACCTTGGGAGTATTATTTCAAAAAACGGACGCAGCAGAGAAGATATCCAAAATAGGTTATGCAAAGCAAGCTTTTGGAATTCTAAACAAATTCTGGAGATCTCAAACTATCTCGACCACCACCAAATTAAAGTTTTCAACCGTGCTTTTATACGGCTGTGAGACTTAGAATATCTCCAGCCGTGAGGTGAACAGTCTGCAAGCTTTTGTTAATCGGTGCCTTTGGATACCCAAAATGTTCTGCCCTGCTCAATCTTTAATTAAGACATTTGGTTGCGCACCGCTTAAAACAAGTATAGGCACTAAAAAATGGTCGGTTAGGGCATACATTGAGAAAAACAGCCACTGATATTACTCGGCAAACTGTTGAATGTAATCCTCAATGTTCCAGTAGGTCTGAAAGACCCGCAAACACGTGGAGACGACAAACTGAGAACGAGCTGATGGAGTTCGGTGTATCGTGGAACGAGATGAAAATTATGACTACCGATAAACTTACATGGAAAATATTTGTTAAGGCCCTTTGTTCTACAAAGAGTTAAAGGACTAAAATGCATAAATATATATCACGGGACAATTGAGCATTTAAATGCATTATATTTGCCGAATCGCCCTGACTGAAACATTATATGCATATGCAACAACCAATCACCTTTAGGAATAATAGAATATCGTTCAGAGCATAGATAGATCACTGAGTTGTGGTGTTCCCTTACGAACAAATATATTTAAGTCAGGTGTATTAGAGTCAAATTAGGATAGTCCGACTTAAATATATTTGTTCCTAAGGGAACACCATAACGCAGTGTTCTATCTATGCTCTGAACAATATATAGAATTATATAGATTATGTCCCATCTAACCCATTCCAGCAATTATTAGAAGTAATAATTAAAAGTACCTGGTTGACCGAGCCTTGTTCGGAGTTTTATGATAAGGAATTCGAGGCAAATTTTAAAATTTTCATATATTTTATTTTATAAGGTACATACTTGTGATACACATTTTGTTTCTAAGTTCATTTGTTCAAAAGTAAAAAAAAAAATACCAAAAATATTTTGCACACATTATTATCTCTGCTCGGCCTTTTTCCCAAAAAAATTACCGATAACTCTTCATTTAATTTTTCAGCTGATCAAAGTACAATTTAAATTTTATTACTTTAAAAGTTTTAACGTTGCCAATTTTTCCCCCTTTTTATCCCCTAACTTCAAAAAAGTTCCATATACATATTTGGTACTTTTTTCTGAACATTTTGTTTTTATTCAAATTACTTTATGAGATGTTAAGTTATCATTACATCACTTTTGAAATCAAAAAAGTACCAAATATGTGTTCAATATTTTTTTCTCATCTATTGATTGCAGTACAAAGTTCCTTTCTATATTCTTCGGTTCAAAAGATAAGAGTGAGTTAAGAAAGTACCAAAAAAAAACTATTTTCTCCCTTTTTACCCCCTATCGGACATAGTTTCAAAAAAGTACCGAACTCATGTCCGCTTATTTTCATAGCTATTCAAAACGTAGTTTTAATTTTGTTTCTTTACCTATTACTTTAGGAGATATAACGTTTTCGATTTTTTCCCTTTTTCCCTTTAGCGGTAAAACTTTCAAAAACTTCGATCTATTCGGCAAAAAATTTACCCAGAGTCTAAATTTTGTTAAAATCGTTAGAGCCGATTTCGAGATAGCCATTCTATATATATATATATATATATATATATATATATATACATATATGTATATATAGATAAATATATATACATATATATTTATCTATATATACATACAATTATTGCTCGCTTAAAGATATAAGATACACTCATTTCCACTTGAATAGGTGCACTTATTTAGTAATAAATTTATGCTTGCTGCTCTTTAGATACTTCATGAATAGAATAGTGGTATACTTTTTGTGAAAGGCTGAACAGTTAAGAATAAAAGTGTAAGCAAAGAAAGCTCGAAAAAGATTTGATCTTTTCGAAATTGGTGCAGAAAAATATGCGTTTTTTTTGCGTCACTTGAATAGGTGCACCACATTAATTTCAGTTTTGTAGCCATTTGTTGAAGTTTTGACCACAAAATAGTTTAGCATTTACTAAAGTAGAACCCTAGAAATATTTTCGATCGGTTTTTATTAAATTTGGTCCAAGGTAATTCATAGGATTTGGAAGAGAAATCAAACACTAATGCCAGCGGAGATTAAGGCCTCTACTTTCGTGAAATTTCTACACAAAATTAAAAAAGTGATTGCGTTGTAATGATTCGCTCAAGAAGTAACAAAAAATGAGGAAAAAACTCTAAGCGAAGGCAAACTTTGGCCCCAAGAGTCATCAAACGGCAAAATGATAGTGATTTTCGTGGAAAAATCTTAGTAAAAATTGGTTTCCGTTGTAGTATTTCTGCAGATAGAAACTAATAAATGGACCCTAACACCTAATACCACTTAAACTTCGGAAAAAATCATAATTAGTCCAAAATGACAAGGATTTACGGTTGAATTTTTGCAAAAAACATTTCGGTAAAAAATGTTTAGGAGCAAGGTAGTGTAGCAATGAAAAAAAAAAGATTTTTAAGGATGCGATTGTTTGAACTACCATTTTTATGATTTGAGATGGGGATAATATTTTTTAATTCTGCTCTTTAAACTTAAAACTAACGGGTTCATAAAAATCGAACCTTTTTCACATGAAATGACAGCTTTGCTCCTAACCATTTTTTTACCACATGTTCTAAGCAAAAACTCGACCGTAAATCCGTATTTTTTGGACTAATAATGATTTTTTTCCAAAGTTTAGGTGGTATTAGGGGTTTAGGTCCATTCATTAGTTTCTATCTATAAAAATACTACCACCTACGCCAATTTTTTCTAATACTTTTACAAGAAAATCACTATATTTTTGCCGTTTGGTGACACTTGGGGCCAAAGTTTGCCTTCGCATAGAATTTTTTTCCTCAAATTTTGTTATTCCTTGAGTGAATTATTAAAACGCAATCACTTTTTTAATTTTTTGTAGAAATTTCACGCAAGTAGAGGCCTTAATCACCGCTGGCATCAATGTTTGACTTCTCTTCCAAATCCTATGAATAACATTAGACCAAATTTAATAAAAACCGATGGAAAATTCTTCTAGGGTTCTATTTTAGTAAATGCTGAAGTATTTTGTGGTCAAAACTTCTACAAATGTCTACAAAATTGAAATTAATGTGGTGCACCTATTCAAGTGACGCAAAAAAACGCATATTTTTCTGCACCAATTTCGAAAAGAGGCCCATATTTAAACTATCAAATCTTTTTCGAGCTTTCTTTGCTTACACTTTTATTCTTAACTGTTCAGCCTTTCACAAAAAGTATATCACTATTCTATTCATGATGTATCTTAAGAGCAGCAAGCTTAAATTTATTACTAAATAAGTGCACCTAATCAAGTGGAAATGAGTGTATGTCGCTAAGCACTAGAGTTGAACCCACAAAGCAGCAGAAAAAGAGGTTGGCCAAAGTCCTGATAGAAAGCAAGCCTATTTATAACAAGCCTGAAAAAATATTGTTGAGACACAGTAAGAACTAAGTGGACATAAAAAAGAAGAAGACGTTTTTTTTTTTAAACCTCATATACAAGTTTCCTAATATAATTGTTACTCCCAGAATTCATATATGGAGATTTAGTATTTGCACCTAGTGTTATGTTCTTAAACGCTTATCAATACGCAATATCTAAATAAGCTACCATAAATAATATACTCTTTAATGACGAGTATACCCCTACTATACTTCCTACTTTTTCTAAACCCATTTTTAGTTTCACATACATATAATGCATATTCAATATTTTTGTCATGTCATATGACAAGTCCCTTCTATGTTTAACCTATATACTTTAATTTATGCAATTCTTGGATCACCTTCAGTCATCGAAGGTTAAAAAGATTACATTATTGTTGAATTGTATTATTTTTTTTGTAAGTTGCATTTTAGGGTAAACTGTATTTACAATTTCGCAAATATCAATTTTCAAAGTGAGGTAAACACTTTGAAAAACTGAAATAGCATTCCAAAGTATAATTAAATAATACATGAAAGTACGAGTAAATACTATTTGTACTGCAATAACAATTGCAAATGTTAGATTACTCCATTTGTGATAGTTTGTGCTAGTTTTGTTTTTACTAAATTGTCTAATACTAAACTAAATAAGTATGACATATGGTTAAAAAGATACAAATTTAATCGAAGAAATTAAGGTTAAAAGATTCCTAGTATAAAAATATCGAAAAATATCGTGATACCGTGGTTTAGATGTTAGAGAAGAGTTATATGGACAGCTACATTAATGCTTTTAAAGTTACTTTTCTGGATAAAATGAAGCATCCAAAAATATAGTCCAAGAAATGTATATCTTTACAAACTATGACCAAGACGATTTTTAAATTTGGCGCGATTCGAAGTGTCATTGTTTGATATTCGAGCAATTGTTATTGTTTGCTAGTAGAAGGTACGAGGTTAGTAAAAATGGAGTGCTACACGAATGAACAACGCATTCTCATTGTGAAATTGTTTTTCCAAAATGGTGAAAGTTTTGCGGCTACAGTTCGCAAATTGCGATAATTTGGGGTCACAATAATGCTCCAAAAGAATCAACTGTAAAGAGATTAATTGATAAATTTGCCGAAACTGGGTCTGTTAGTGATGTAAAGACAACAACGCGCCTTCGAACAGGTCGATCGACCGAAAATGTCGCAGCTGTACTGTACCTTAGTTCGACACCGAGCTCAGCAAATTGGTGTTTGCTGAGCTCGGTGAAGATTTGCAGAAGCCAGATGACCATGGACAGCGAATGGAGTTCGTTAATTTGGTATTGGAGAGACAATATGAAAATGCTGATTTTGCCGATAAAATCATCTTCAGTGACGAGGCCCATTTCCATCTTGATGGCTTCGTCAAAAGGCATTTGGGATGAGGAAAATCCTCAAGTGATTCACGAGAAGCAAATGCATCCTCAACATGTCACTGTGTGATGTGGTTTTTGGGCTGGGGGAATCATTGGACCTTTTTTATGAAAATGAGGCAGGTCAAGCGCAAACAGTCAATGGTGTTCGGTATCGTGAAATGATAACCAGTTTTTTCTTGCCTATAATTGATGAAATGAATGTGGTTTCAACAAGACGGGGCCACATGTCATAAATACAGCCAGAGAAATTCAAATTCAATTGCTACATTAGTCATTTCCGGTCGTGTTATTTCGCGTTTTGGAGACCAGAATTGGCCGCCTAGATTTTTTTCTTTTTGAAGTCGATGGTTTACGTGAATAAGCTGACGACGACTCAAGCCTTAAAAGAGGAAATTTGACGCTATATTAATGAAATACCGCAGCATTTATGCAAAAAGGTCACTGAAAATTTCATTTAAAGATTGCGTGTGTGCCAGCGAAGCCGCGGCGGCCATCTGTACGATATCTTGTTCCATACATAACCTCATTCTGTCTACTTTACGATATAATAAAGTTTCACAATTGTTTTTTAAATATCTGTGTTTTATTTAAAATTTAAAAATTGCGTTCTAGTTGGGACACCCTTTATATGACCTCAAGAAGTATAAGATATCCACAGGACATCCTCTTTGTAAGACCTATAATTCGATCAACGAAGTGTCTACATTTTATCTCAGATATCAGACGATTCGTAGACTGAGTCTTACTTGGAGTTTTTCTCTTCAATATTACTTTCCAGGATGTGGCATTGTTAACTATAATGTACAAGTACCAGATACGAAAGACCTATGAATGACCGGGACAAAGGGATAACAAGATAAGACACTAATTCCTGACATTTCTCTAAAAGGTAAACGAGATCCTTTTAACAAAGGTTGGGAAAGCTAGTCACTCTAAACCAAAAGATTTCAGGCCTCTCTTATAAATACTGAAGAGACTTATTGACTTCTTTCTAAGAGCTACACCTCACCGTAGATTAAGGATGCCATATCGGGAAAAATATGAAAGCTCTTAATTTGCATTAAAAAATGGCTCCAGAAGATTGCGGGCTGTACCTGAAAAACATAATCAGCCGGGCCAACTGTTCTGCTCACCGTGACAGCTTATGTGAGACCTACAACGCAATAAAACAGTCGAGTGAAACAAAATTCGCCACCACTCCAAATATTAAGGATAATCTTGGCAATATCTTCATCTACATTGAGGACCAACTTGAACATCGGAGATAATTCTTCAAGTCTAAGCCGTTTGTGTTATACACACATAATTCGCCTCCCGAGCGACAAATTAGAAGAAACCTTACAAGAAACATGTCCATAGCTCCTTAAACTCTTGAAGAAATTTAACGAGCAGCAGCAAAGCTTAATAACAACATGGCCCCCGATATTACACAAGCATCGTTATTTAAGGCATGTCAAAACCCCTTAAGTTACGTTAAAGAAGCCTGGATGTTATGCAGATTCTGTATTGAATGTTAAGAAGGTCTAATAAGAACAATGCCGAAAAGGGCGAGTTATTCGACAGTAGGAGTTCGGTTAAATACAAAAGGTTATCACCATGATAATTTCAGATTGTATTTGACCGATAATTGAAAAACATCTCCGGCATTAGCAGGGTAGTAATGTCTAAAGCGATCAAATGTTAACAACATCAACATATATAAAATTCCTCGACAACATTCCAATTGGAACAAGGGATACTTCTCTCAGACAATGAGACTCATTGAAAGGGACCTACGTTTTAACTTCGGCTCCGAACGGCAAATGCATTAGTTAGAGAAGTTTTACATAGCCTAATACTTAATAACCAGTGGCTAGCTGAGTTATGATGTGAACTGCCGCTTTTTTTGAAAATTTATTTTTTCAAGTGGGTCTGACCGGATATCGAACTTGGGACCTCTGGTATGCTAGGCGGATGACTAACCTGCTATACCACGGCAGTTCATAACAACATCAACACATTGCGCATTATACTCGAGTAGTCTGCAGAGTTCATACTCCGCTCTTCCTGATCTTTTTAGAGGTGATACGATCCACACTTTATTTCAAACCAAATCTTATCTCCTTTAGAAAAAACTTTGCCGAGACGCCCTATCCAAAAAATGTTTGAAAGGTCAAGAATGTGGAGCGTAAGACAATGATGTAGATTATCACCTGCACTACTCCTATTAGTGTTTAATCAGTGGACAAGTATTGAATCACAGAACGGAATATAATGACTATGCCGATGACATATGCCTCAATTTTCAAACTCTGGAAGGTATCCAAGAAAAACTTAAATGGATGCATGAGCTTTTTATTTTTTAGTTATTAGGTGGACTACTTTTATAGATCAAGAATCAGAAAAGTTTTAAATTATTAATACATAATCATGACCAATATAAATAAGTTTAACTCTTTCGCCTTAACTATTTTTTAATAACTTTAGATAATTTATATCTAAATACGTCAAAGTATGTATTAACAAATAAAGAATTTTTTAATTTATTGTTTAAATTATAGAGAAAAGTGTTCATAAAATGAATGGCATTCAGAAAGACAAGTGATTTTTCAAATCAGAACAACCAGCCAACATGTGTTTCGTCTTGCAATGATAATGTTTTAAAAGCTAATAAGAATTTTTTTCAATCGAACTAACAGACAGAGAAACTCCTACACTAATTCTTAAAAGATATCAATGAATACAGTAGAATGTAGAAAAAATGGATGAAAGTTACGACTGACGAAAACTAATTATTAGATAAGACCATGACATTTGGGAATTTTTAGCCTCTTAATTGGGGTATTTAAGGTGCTTCTGTCAAGAGTCAAATGTCAGATCAATACTCGGTCATCAGCGGGGACTTGATAAAAAAGTAGGACTCTTACTCTATCGCCAAGTAATACGACCTCTCATGTCCTACGCTTTTCCAGCCTGGTTCATATTATCTTCTGCCCAGATGGAGAGGCTTAGGATATGGGAAGACGGATACTGGTAGCATGTCTCGGTCTAAGGCCTCGCCTGGGACCTGACGGCATCTACCGTAGGCCGTCCAATAGGTCAGTTTACGAGGCGATAGATTTCGAGAGAATAGACTCTTTTATGGTCAGATCCGGCATAGCATTCCTAGAAAAGGCACGTTCTCTCGAGAACCGCCTTGTTCAGGGATGCTTTGAAGGATCTGGCGATCAAGACGTTCGGATGGCAAGATATCTGTCACCGGTCGACCTTCTTTCGCTTAGGGATGCTGGCCTTTTATATAACGGTACAAACCTCTTGTTTTACCATAGACGTATAAATACGTTAAATATAGATGATCTAGTCTATAACACGGCACAATAAATCTTTTGTAAATATATATCTTTCTTTCCTCTATCTTAATAAATACAGAAGTATATATTAATTTTAAGTATTAGTCATAAGTATAGCTTTAAGAAAATAAAACCCACAAGTGCCTTCCGTTTTTACCTAATTTTTGGGAAAACTGTAAAAATTATAGACCTTATCAGTCACGCTAAACCAAAATTGACAAAGAGCAGCTAAGCTGCAAATAGTTTTAAGTAAAATATGAATAGCTCTAAGAAAATACATAGTATGTAAGAGAAAAATGTAAAATAGATTTAAGAAACTAAATGTATTTGAAAACATTGGAATAAATAAACTAAAACTAAAACTAAACTAAAGAGTCAAATGTCAGTGGAAACAGTTTTTTGTAGCCGTTAAGAGCAGAATATCTTTTGAGAAGAAAATAGAAAAATGTGAATTTCTCTCATTTATCATTCTATTTTTAGGAAAAAAACATCACCTCAAAAATAGCTATGACTGATAAATTTGATGGGGACTTCATCCATTTCCATGGTAAAGAAGTGGTTTCTAGAGATGACGACATTTAACGAAAATCATGGGTGCCCAGCAGAGGCCTCTAGAATGTATTGGGATGCAGCTTTTGCCTGGCGTCTCCAGCTACAAGGAAAGAACTGTATCCAATTCCTATCCTAACCTCCTTGTTGTACATCCTGGTAACCTGAGCAACCTAGTTAAAGATGCGGTTAACAACCCATGTGGTATTCTAGATCGAGGCTAATGTGAAAGGGTGTTATCTTAGAGCCATTCCAACGTATTTGGTCTAAGGTATATGTATATCAAAGATATTTGTACTTAGTAAAGTAAGAAACTGTTCTACATGTTAGTTGCGGCTGCAAGCAGGCGTCTGTCTCGGATCGAGCAGCTCGCTATACACACGTGTCATTGGACTCATCTCCCATCGACTTACCATTTTAAGCATGGAAAGAAACAACATTACAGAATATATTACTCCAAGGGGTAATCACGCAAAAAATCGCCCTGCTACAGCATTTAGTACAAGATTTTTGGAGGTACCTAATCTATATAAGAATGAAACCAATTCAATGAGGCCCTATGCTTCCTTGGGGGTCAAAGGTAATGGAAGAAGCTGAAGTCTCTGCATCCGAAACAAAATACGATACCGTTTTTGTTGATCGGAGATTAAAGGCATCTCAGTTTCAATTTTGAATGATTGCTTGGAGATGAAAAAGCTTTCCGCAATATGGCTGCCTCTTTGATTTGATCAGAATCAACCAGAAACGCAACCATTTGACAATTTCTCAGAAATGTTTGGAGTTGTTCAAAAGCAATATGGAAAAGTTTTAACACCGTTTCGTAACCGTGGACGAAACGTGGATCCACCACAACACATCGGAGATCAAAGAGTGGGTTTTTCGGAGTGAATCCGTACCAAACGTGGGTTTAATACCCAAAAAAAAGAGATGATGACAGTTTTTATGTAATGCATAAGTTATAACCCACATTAACTGATTTCGAAAGGGGAAAACAATAAATATTGTACCAACTGTTGCGTCCGTTTAATGAATCAAAGAAAATTATTTTCCACCTGACAAAAACCCATTAATTGAGGTACTAATTTCATCCGCCATATTCTCCAGATTTAGCTAGAGTGACTATTTCGAAAGCATTTGGTAAAGAAAAAAGTGTTTAGTTTTCATGGCAAAAAAAATATGAGTTGCTTCCTCATCCGCCCTATTCTTCAGATTAAGCCCTGAGTGACTTAATCATCTCAATGCCTATTTTGTCACGGATTTATTGACCTGCCCTCGTCTATAGGAGAAAGGAGAAAGTGACTATTTCTTGTTCCTAAACTTGAAGAGGTTTGACTCTAAGAAGGATAGATGGAGAAGTGTTTTTATATAATTGATTTAAATTCAAAAATTTAAAATTTGAAGTAATAAAAGCGCGTGGGGAAGTTTAGTCCATATGTGGACTCATGTGATCGTATTTACTCCGTAGTACTTTGTTCGATTCACTGGCCAATTAACAACAAGTGGATATGCGAGTACTACTTAGAACAGTTTGGGTTTTGGAAACAATACCCCCGACTTTTTTAAAACACATTCTATTGTAATAGTTAAAGAACTGTAAAACACAACCCACATAGCGACGATGCTTCAGAGAATGAAAGAAGATCTAGTTACCCTACTGTCACCAATAATCGCCTTCGCCTTTTCCTGTACTAGGTCGAACAACTCTAAAAAAGACTTTGAAGCAACGACCCACATGTACATAAAATTTGTTTTCTGTTTTAGGTGTATATACGAGTAAATACCAAGGAAGTATGTCTTGAACCGTTTTAAAATATCGAGACACTTGAATTCTTCTTTTGACAATTGAAAAATGTATAGAGTCCAACTGATATCTCCTAACATTTCATGAGCAGAACATCAAGAGTTTCAAATATTTTTACCATCCCCTGTTACAGATGAGGTGAATAGGGTGAATCGTTATCTCAATATCATCCACAATTTCTTCACAGAACGTAAGTTGAAGATACAACCAACTAAATCCTTAGCGACCCTCGACATGTGCTGAAAGCCTTTTGACTTCGTCAGCACATGCCACTACTGTCGTGCATAAATTGCGATGTAGAAACAAGGTCCTTAAAGCATAAAACTCGCTGTCTACGTAAAAAGCGATTGGTCGGTCAATGGCAATTTATGCTGCTGCGGTAAATTCAGCGTCGCTAAGTGATACTCATTGGAGAAATATTCAGTTCCTTTTGGAATGTCATCGGGGAAATCATCCAAGCTTTAACATCATACAGTTGGCATCTTCCCCGAAGCAGTTCGGAAAAGATCTTCGAGTGTATGAAGATAGCATACGAAGATATGTACTTGATCCTTTAGATCATGACTCATAAAGACGCCACCAACTCCGCGATTTCAGGGTATCACATGAACGTTGTATTAGGAGGTCGCCATAGCAGAAAAAGAAAAGAACTTGTCGCGGGAAACAAGAGTCGTTCTGGCTCAACTGAGATCGGAATGAAGCAGCAGATTAAACATCTTTTGGTCCCGAAAAGACCGTGCCGTACCCCAGCTGTGGTCAGGGTCCTTATGATACCCCCACATTTTCAACTGTACCATCCACCCTACCTCACTTAGTCATGAGGATTTGCGGACTCATCTAGTAGAAGTAGCACAATTTCTTGGCCTTGACCTTGGCCTAATAGATCCCCCATAAGAAACAAAATTATAATATGTGACCCAGTCTAATTAGCTTAAAATTTCGAAAAATTAGGTAATTTTTCGAAATTTTGTTTTTGAGTCATAAGCCATCTTTTCATAGACCGGGTCACACATTGTAAATATTAGAGCTGTTACACTTTTATGTGTTAACGTTGTGGTCTACTGGCATTCGGAAATTGAATATGTCCGAATTAAACGTATTATTAATGTTTTGCCTATTGACTCTAATCACTTGGCTAATAAATAAATGATTACGAAGAATAACTCTTGCTATCTACTGCAAAAGAGTATATGTTTTCGGTGCCACAATCCACACAGCCGGCCAAACAATTCAGATATTGCATGCGAAATTTCCCGATGTCAATTGGCCGTCTCGTTCTTGTGATTTAACGCCGCTGTATTTTTATCTCTGGGGCTGGGGACCAGATTTATGTGAACAATTGACAATCAAAAAATATAAAATCCCGCGCAGCATTGAAAAGATAAGCGGATCTTTTACATACTTAAATGACCTATATTTACAATCTGTTAAGGCCAAAGGCCGAGCATATGCTTAGAATTCCATGCGCTTCGATTTCGTAAGCCAAGCTTTGAAAGATTTTTCTCTACTTGGTCTTTCCATCGATGTTTCGGAAATCCTCGGCGCTCTAATATTAGGTCGCCGTTTTTATTCTAGTTTTAGCTTTTTTATAGTAATTGTTTTCCGGGAGTGGGTTACCAGCCCGACGTCCTAACCCATATTTTTATAGTTCTTATGGGATCATTCGCGGCACATGTTCACAACATTAAGGGGTGTTAACGTAGTTGCCCGGGTAATACCACGAGGGGATCAGTGTCCACAGTTGAGATAAAGGATAAATAAGATAAGTCTGGGTTTACCAAGTTAAGTCCAATCAGAACCGTTGCTTATTATCTAACATTCCCTACATCACCCAAAAGCTATACACTGTTAAAAAAATATGGATATTTCCTGAAGTCATATTTCATTATAAATTTACATATTTGTAAGTAAGCTTTTAATACAATTTACGTCCTAACCTCAAATTTACTTTCATGTACTAAATTAGTCCTAGGTCTAAACTTAACTCCAAATGATATAAATTTAATCTAAATAAGCGAATTCGATAATTTTCTAATACAGAGGCAATGGAGAAATACCGGCAACCTCAACTCAATTAACTTCTTTCTAACTTCCTACTTTTTATCAGCTGCTTTAAATATATAGAAATATTCTGAATAAATAATATCAAAAAGATTAATTTGTGAATTTGACATATCTACATATCGCACTTGATCAACAAGAGGGTATTAACTCAAAATTTTAAAATTTTCAATAGAGTCAAAAAACTATTTTATTTTACTACTTTCATATAAAGAAGAGGGGTAAAACTGTAGTTTTTTGGCGAAATTATAGTGAAAATGATGTCAGATTTTTACAATGGGTAGATAAGACCACTACACATCAATTTCTTCTAAAAAGTGAAAATTTAAAAATTTTGAGTTAATACCCTCTTGTGCGATATGCATGTTAAAAGGTGTCATAACTAAACTAGTTTATAAACAAATCTATTAATAAATTAATATTTAATATATTTTAGTGTTATTTCACTTAAAACAAGAAAATAAATTAAAATTTTTCAAATCAAAAAACTCACCTGTAGTTGACATTGAGCAAAATGCCATTCGGTAAACGTTCAGGTGTATTTTTCTGCTGCGACATGGCAGCACTGGTGGCCGCTATGCAGGTGACAATGCAAGTAGTTTCCAAATAGGACTTAAGCTGTTGAGGCCTTATCAAATCCGAGGTACTGGTGGCCTTAAGGGGTATACACTGAACCACACCACCCAGTAAATCACTAAGGCCATCTGAGCGTGTGCCATATTTGAGAGCCTCATAGGAGCCATGCAGCTTGGCTATGGCCTTCTCCAGCAAGGAGGCCCAATAGCAATTGGAAGTCTGGGGTTGTAAAAAGGCCAAGCGGCCATTAATGGTGGGCAGACGATCATCCACTAAAACCTCTACCCATTCACCACACCACCAGAGGCGAAAGCGAAATACTCCATTGGCCTTGTCTAGACTTTGATCGGCGGGCACTACACGATAGAAGAGATTGCGCAGAGAGTGTAAGACGCCCAGACAGGAAACCAGCCAACGATCACCCATTTTTCCCGGAATAACATCAAAATTTTCCGATTCATTGACGAAACAGGCATTGGGATTATCGGCTATTTCGGAAATGCGACGCCATTGAAAGGTAAAGGGCGGTGTTTGATAGTAGAAGACTGATTGCTGTACGGCGGCAAAGTCGGGATCTTCCCAAAGTGTATTACGAGTACGACATTCGTTTTTAATGCGTTCATATTTGGAGGTCATTTTAAGTGATTCTAATTATCTTAAGATATTTTTCTTTAAATATTTAAAATTTGGGTTTAAGAATAACAACCTTAACCAAGCGACTGCTTAATAAACTAAAAGGTTCTTGTTAGGTTTTTTATTTAGTTAAACAGCTGAAGTGTCAAAAAGACAGTTAGACGGAAGGAACGAGCGATTGTTCACTAGTTTTACCGTTTAATTATTACTTTTTTTTTTGTTCTGTTTTTGGTCTTGTATTGTGGGCGTTTTCTTAGGCATATATTGAGTTTAAAGAAAATTTATTTAATATTTATTGATTATAGTTTTAAGTTTTTTTTTTCATACAACACTCACACACTTGATTTTGTCTTTGACGATCGATCGTGCTCAACTTGACACATTAATTAAAAATTAAAAACTTTTCCAAATGGTACTAAAATACTGGGTTCATACTCGTTTTTTAACTTAACAACACCTTTTCTTAACAAAATATTCATTTAATTCTTGTTCAATATCTTTTCCTTTCTTTTCTTTATAAAAACTAAATTTAAAATTTTAATCACGTCCCAAATTCTTGTACTTGTTTTAAACTTTTTTGTTAATATTTTTTTTTTCTTTTAGAAAAAAATTTAATTATTATTTATTTGTCGTCGTTCTTTTTTTTCAATTATTTTCTCAATATTAATTTATTGAGTTGTTAGTTTTGCGTATGACCTTGTTTTGGGGAAAAATTTGAAATTTGTATTGGTTCGAACAAAAAAATAAAAATAAAAAAACTCCACACACTCAATCTCGATCATCATAATGATCGCACAATCAGACACCAAATAATACCATCGCCATCGAATTCAAGACTTTCAAGACAGACTTAGAAAATTGTAATGAAAATTATAGTACAAAATATTTTATCTATGAATTTCGTCCAAGTGCACAAAACACAACAAAGTGAAAGTTATTAAAAAAACTTAAGAAAATTTCAAATAAAAATAAAAACTAAAAAAATAATAACTCGAAAAAGAAGCACAATCTCTCGAGGAGGAGAGTAGTACAAATATTAAGTTTAAGTGGATTGAACACGCAAAAATTGTGTAGTAGAATGCGAACGAAATACACGTACGAATGAACGAGTAAAGAAAGAAAATGAATGATGATGATGGTTGGTTAGCTGTTTGGCTGGCTGGTTGGCCAAGACAAGTTAAGAGAGTTTTAGGCATTAAGCCAAGGTTTGAGCTTAAAAGCAAAGAAATAAAGAAAGATACTTATAAAGAATAGCATGGCAAAGCAGAAAGAATGTAGCCACCTGGTTTGTGTAGAAAATCAACCACAAAAAGAAGTACTAGCCGCCACCTGTGTTGGTGGGGTTACTGCTTGAATTTGATGGCATCTATCTGAGCATGCGCAACGTTTATGTTTTAAGGTGTTGCCATATGTATAAGCTTAGTTTAATCTTATCATGAAGAAAATACAACTCTGTATACCGGATATTATCTAAATTGTAAATTTTTTTAAATAATTTGATCGTTATGATCCAGAGGTTCGAAAGGCTCAATTCCTAATTCCATATTTTAAAATCAAATTTATTTTAGTCTTTATATCATTCCCATAATACATTCACCTGAATCAAGTCATAAGCCTTAACATTTAAGAATTAATTCTTAGGGAATTTAAAATCAGTTAGATTTAATTTTAATTATTTCAATTCTTAATCTTATACAAAAATAATTAAAAATTTTATAAACAAATCATTTTGTAAAGGCATACAAAAATAAATGTATTCAAACGAACCCTACAGTTCAAAAATATATAATACATATAAAAGAGCGGAATAAAATAAATCTCAGCGAAACAGGTCCTTAACCATAAAATAAGTTTCAGTATTGCATTAGGGATTAAATATCCTTTAATACCCATGAAAAAAAGTCCCCATTTTAGAGGATAAAGAAATGACTCTTAAGTTATTGGGTTAAAAAAGGGTTTTTAAGCTGAGATTATTTCCATCTCGATTTTAACAAAATCAAGTCCACTTTGTCTAAAAAACATGTATGAAAAGTCATATGATTAAAATGTGATTTATTCATTATCGACATACATACATATGTAAACACTCAGAATATTATGTAAGTAAAATTAACTTAAAATGTAATTTGAAATGAATGAATATTCATTTAAAAACCGGTCAACTGATTTTTCATTCAAATTCAATAAATATTTCATTTAAATTTAACTGACAAATATTTAAATACATTTTCAGTTTTAAAAACGGAATATTCAGTTGTTTTCAAAAAAATTACTGACAAAACTTTAACCTATATTTTTAGTATAAAAAACGGAAAATTTCATTTATTTTTAAAAAATTGAATGGTAAAAAACTACGTAAAATTTCCGTAAAACGGACAATTTTCATATAAATATATAAAAACTAAACAACTGATATTTTCAAATGTTACGGATTTTCAGTATTTTTTTGTAGGTTGTTGTTTTTTAAACAAATGTATAAATATGTTAAAAATCAATTTTCATGTAAATTTAAATGAATATTCATTTGAAAACAACATAAACGAAAACTTCCTAACCAAAATACAATCAGTTACTGTAATAATTTCCTGAGTGTATATACATTTTCTAATTGTAGTGAATTTTGTAATTTTATTCTAATTCCATCATAATTGTGTATGTATCTCAGCTATGTAATATATCTTCCTGCTAAGGGACTGATGTTTTTTAGACCTGTAGGGCATATACAAATAACATTTTTGTGGAAAAATTTATTAAGTTGACTTAGGCGAAATTTAAAAAAATAAAAAAATTCTTTGTTTTTGGTCATAAGATCAGAAAAACTATTTAAAATAAAATATAATGGGTGTTTTTTTTAGAGGTATAGAACTTCGAATTGAAATAAAACACAAGAAAATCGTTTTAATGTCCATCAATTTGGCTTTATTGGAAGGATAATTTTATGCCATTAATGTTTAAATATGATTTCGGGCATGTGGCCGCCGCGGCTGGCTCGAATAAAGCCAATTCTACAGGTCCAATTTTCAACTACTTTTTCGAGCATATGGGGCCGTATGTTGGCAATAATGCCACGAATGTTGGCTTCCAAGTCTCCCTTACGTTTCTGGTTTGTTGGCGTAGACGAGCGACTTCACATATTCCCAAAGAAAATAATCCAGTGGTGTCAAATCGCACGATCTTGGTGGCCAATTGACAGGTCCATTCCGCGAAATTATGCGCTCATCGAATGTTTCCTTCAATAAATCAATTGTGACGTGCGCTGTGTGGCATGTAGCGCCGTCTTGTTGGAACCACAACTCATCCACATTCATGCCATCCAATTGGGAAACAAAATAGTCGGTTATCATGGCTCTATACCGGTCTCCATTTATGGTAACTGACTCTCCAGCATTATTTCGGAAGAAGTATGGCCCAATGACTCCACCAGCCCATAGAGCACACCAAACAGTCAGTTTTTGTGGATGTAATGGCGTCTCAAGGGTCTCATGTGGATTCTCTTCACTCCAAATGCGGCAATTTTGCTTGTTGACGTAGTCATTCAACTAAAAATGAGCCTCATCACTGAACGAAATTTTGCGATGAAAATCAGCATCGAGATCAATCTCATTTTCGGCCCATACACCAAAATCACGACGCATTGCATGGTCTCGCGGCTTTAATTCTTGCACAAGCTGGATCTTGTGAGGTCGCAAGCCAAGATCTTTGCGCAAAATCTTCCATAAAGTTGATGGACAAAGCTCCAATTGCTGTGCACGGTGGCGAATCGATTCATTCGGGTCATCTTCAACACTTTGCTCTACAGCGGCAATTGTTTCTTCGGTGCGCACTGTTCGACGTCGCTGCGGATGCGTATTATCACATAGAGTAAACGTAGTGCGAAAACGATCCATGGTTAACCGAATTAATTGCTCTGATGGACGATTATGTCGACCATAAAATGGACGGAGCTTGCGGTAAACTTCGCGAACTGAACCATTATTTTCGAAATAAATTTGCACGATTTGCAAGCGTTGTTCTTTTGTTAACCTGTTCATGATGAAATGGCAAACCAAACTAAATATTAATCACTTGACAGCTGACAAAATGGCCGCCAGTTAAAAAAGTGATGCCAACTTAAAGTTCTATACCTCAATAAAAAACACCCGATAGATACACATAAAACTAAAGATTTTTTGTACACATAATCTATAATCTCATACAGATTCGAAAACATATAAAATCCATTATTTCGCAGCAACACAACAAAGCCAGAGATAATATACTCTTACATATCAGCACATTTTACATGCATATGTATGTATTTACAAAAACTAATGTCACAAAAAACAAATTATTTTTATAAATTTTTTTAGAAAAAAAAATTTAATTAAGCAGATTCCTTCACTGATTGAATTTCTGGTAAAGATTAGGTCATTATAAACGAAAGACCATTAATATTACTATATTCCTGCATATCTAAATATCTTTTAAAAGTTATAGTTTAAGAAATAAATGCAAAATATACACAAGTTTGCCGTGAAATAGCCACATTAGGGTAGTTCCGTTTTTTTGAACGAACATTAAAGAATACATGAATACTCTTATTAAATGTGTATGCTTTCTGATAAAACATAAGAATATTTTAATAGGTTATGACAAATTTTGTTCTATTTTATGTCTAGGGTTTTTACAAACAATGTATATCGCACTTGATCCAATAATACACTATAAATTAAAACTTAAATTTTCGTTTTTTGGTTTGATATATACTTCAATGAGTGGTATAGTTTAAAAAACTTTTCCCTCGAAAAAGTCAGAATTTAAGTTTTTGATATAAAATCAAGTATCTTAAGTTTATATTCACCCTAATGATTTGCACAAAATGAATTACCAAAAAATATTTTAATTCAATTTGGACTGGTTTTAATTAAGAATAAAAAATGTTAATTCAAATTGGAGTAGAGGAATGAAGAAACATTTTATTCATTCAAGTTGATTTAAAATTCCCATGTGAATCAATTCACTAAGAATTAAAAATCAACACATTTTTTTAATTGTTTTATGGGAATTAAACTTAAGGTATTGTTAAATCATTTCTGAATTCCTAGGAATTAATCTAATATTTAATTAAGCCTTTCGAAGCTCTGTTATGATCATAGAGTACCCGGCTGTGATTTTAAATTTTGATAATAAAACATTAGCCCAGTTCACAATCCGCCGCAAATAGTCTAGCATCGTAGTATTTGCAAATCTATGTAGCAAAAAAAAATTTATAGAAATAATATTTAAAATTTTTTCATTTCTCATATTTGGAACAGATTGTGAACTGGGCTATTATAATAATCCTAGCGACATTCTTTCTTTCAACAAATCATGAAGAAACTCTCCATCTAGAATGAAAAGAGTCAGTAAAAGTAAAACTTCGTAAAAAAAAGTAACAGAATAATAGTATTCAACAAGGGCTTACTAAATAGGATTGCTGATCCACTGAACACATTGATGAGAAATGACCAGTGTACAACTTTTCAATGTCCTGGTGAAAAATATTAAAACGCTAGGTAGTCTGCTATCAACGGCTGCCAAACACTAACCAAATGACGCGGATTGACGATAGATTTCATGTAGAGCTTCAGCAGCATAAACTGAATATTCTTGTAGGGTTATTATTAGACTCAATAGGCTTAGTTGAGTCTTTATTCCAGATTTCTTTATACTAATCACTTTTACTATCACTATTCTCAGATTTGTATATACTTACTTTCCAGCCTTTTCAATTACCTATACTTCTTCGACACTTCTTCTATCAATGAAGGATCACAATGGTAACTAAGGGTCTCCGGTGTCATTCTGACACCACTTTTCTAACCTAACCTCAAGAGACCTTTGGCAAATTATAAATGACAAGTTTAGGCATACTAAACAAGAAGGATCGAAAAAAGCTCTTGCTGAGTTATGAGTTGCTGAGAGATAACATTATGCTATCTCAGCAGTTCCTTTTGGGATGTCATCGGAGAAATCATCCAAACTTTAACATCACACAGTTGGCATCTTCCACGAAGATATGTACATGATCCTTTAGATCATACCTCGTACATGGCAGCATTAAACAACATTTATAAAGACGCCACCAACTCCGCGATTTCAGGTTATCGAATGAATGTTGTATTAGGAGGTCGCCCACCGCCCATAGCAGAAGAAGAAAAGAACCTGCCGCTGAAAACAAGAGTCGCTCTGGCTCAACTGAGATCGGGATGGAGCAATAGATAAATATCTTTTGGTCCCGCATAGACCGTGCCGTCCCTAACATATGCCCAGCTTGTGGTCAGGGTCCTCATGATACCCCCACATTTTCAACTATTTTTTGTGGACTCATCCAGTTGAAGTAGCACAATTTCTTGGCCTTGATCTCCAAACAGATCCCCCATAAAAACAAAATTATAAAATTGTAAATGTTAGAGCTGTTACAACAACAACAACATCAAAAAAAAGCTGCAGGTATTGCAGTTAAACTAACACTGACAATGTTTCTTATCGACTAAAGTCGCAGGCTATGCCCTATTTACATTTTAGCTAAAAGCGAATTAAATTTAC
The DNA here is from genome assembly GCA_933228675.1 of Stomorhina lunata. Taxonomy (NCBI): domain Eukaryota; kingdom Metazoa; phylum Arthropoda; class Insecta; order Diptera; family Rhiniidae; genus Stomorhina; species Stomorhina lunata. The sequence goes on along the minus strand of OW121743.1, from coordinate 47,469,850 downwards.
TGTGAAGATCTTATCGGCGGTACAGCGGAAGCCAAAGGTAAGATAATCTTCGCAATAGGCTCATTACACCTTCCGTATGAGGCAGCGGATTTGTCGGGTTGTTGTTGTTGTAACAGCGTGACCTGTAATCAAAATATGAAAAAAGATATGTCATTATTGTTCTCCTAAATCAGGGGACTCCTCTAAATCCAGTCCCAAATGACGCGCCGCTTCAACTGGGTTAGTCCATAGGGAATCAGGAGTTAGGAGTGTCGGGTTTGCTGCGCATTGGAAGAGGTGCTGGGTAGTGTGTGGACTTTCACCACAAGCTGGACAGGTGTTTGGTATTGTAGGATTAATTCTGGACCAGTATGAATTAAGTCGACTACAATAACCTGATCTTAATTGTGCCAGTAATACCCTTGTAGTTCTAGGCAGACTTCTCTCTTCCTCTGCAATGGGTGGGGGACGGCCATCAAGTATAACATTCAATTGGTAGCTGGATATTGTTGATGTCACCATGCTACTGTGAATGTCTTCCAGAGCTGCCCTGTATGAGGTGATATTGAGTGGCTGGGTGGTATACTGTCTAATATCACTCTCATAGCAACGAAGGTCCTTCCTAACATGTCGTGGAGGGGGATCTAATTCCGTTAGATGGTGGTTCGGATGATCTCTCCTATGACACCCCAGAAGGAATTGCCTAGTTAGCATTTGGCAATGTTCCTTAAGTGGCAGGACCTTCGTCTCCTCATGTAGATGGCTTTCTGAGGACATTTTTAGGCAGCCTGTTATAGTTCTGAGGGCTGCATTTTGACAGCTCTGGAGCTTTTTCCACTGCGTTTCGCTCACACTTGGTGACCACACGGGAGCAGCATAATTTGCCACGGACCGACCAATTGCTTTATAGGTTGCAAGTAGGGTTTCTTTATCTTTTCCCCAAGTGCTGCCGGCTAGTGACTTGAGGACCTTATTCCTACCGCGTAATTTATCGCAAGTTGCGGTGGCATGTGCTGACGAAGAGTATAAGCTGTCGAATGTCACTCCCAATATTTTGGGGCGGGTTTTCGTCGGTATTCTTACATCGTCGACTAAGACATTCAGTTCCAGCGATACTTCCTTCGTCCATGTGGTGAAGAGCGTTGCCGATGATTTGGCTGGAGAAAGCTGCAGATTTCTGGCAGTGAAAAAGTTTTTAACGTCCCGTAGGTATTGATTTAATTTATCGCATAGCTCGTCAATGTTATTGCCCCTTGCCATCATTGTGCAGTCATCGGCGTATGTCACTAATTCCACTCCTTCAGGTGGTGCCGGGAGTTTAGAAAGGTAGAAGTTAAATAGGATCGGGGAGAGAACTCCACCTTGTGGTACTCCTTGTTTAACTCTACGGGGTTTTGACTTTTTGTTTCTAAACTCCACAAATGACTTGCGGCCACACATATAGTTTACAACCCATCTTTTGATGGAATTTGGAAGACTTGAGCTGGCGATGTCTTCAAAGAGGGTTGCATGACTGACCATGTCAAATGCTTTTGATAGGTCAAGCGCTACCATTATTGTGCGCTCACATGGCTTCTTTTGGTTAAGGCCATGGCATATATGTGTGGTGATGGCAGTTAACGCAGTGGTGGTACTGTGTTCTTTGCGGAAACCATGTTGATGAGATGCAGCTGGTAGATGTTGTGTCAGCCTCGGGAGGAGAAGTGCCTCAAGTGTCTTTGCGACAGGTGACAACAGGGAGATAGGACGGTATGATTCTCCCTGGCTCGCATTTTTGCCAGGTTTTAACACTGGTACCACTCTACCCAACTTCCATACCTCGGGTATCACAAGAGTGGTAAGGGTAACGTTTCCACGACAGTCGGATCTACGAGCCGAAACGACCCGGAGCCTCAACAGCTTCGGCCAAGGACTGTCAACCCAGCAACACCAGCAATCAATGTATGGATTTGTCGGGTAGTGATGTCCGCCATCTTATGGAGTCCGTGGGCATTTACTACTTATGTAGGAGCTCGGTAGGTAAGCTGAATATTCGTGTACAGGATTTATACAACTATAGTCACCCCCGTTCTTACGTACGCAACTAGAAGTCTAATGATGTCAAATAAAGACAGATAGGGAACACCAGTATTTTCAACTTAATATTAACCATCAGGGATTTGAATCAGGGTCAACTCTGAAGGACTATAGTCAAGGATGTGGTTTAATTCGGTACCGGAAGTGCGCAATTTGCTTTTCACAAATAGATCATAGATCAATATCGAAACCGGTGCCTATATTTTTGCACATATGAGATCGTTCCAGGTAGGAAGGCTACCGAGTTATTTCTATATAACATAACTAAAAACATTCGACAAAATGATAAAACTAAAAGCAAAACTAAAATTAAGAAACAGAATTTACAGCATTCATTCCAAAAGGGGGTTAAAAAGAAAAAAATGTATCATATCTCCTAAACTAATAGGGATACAAACAAGATTTAAATTGTACTAAATTGAAAAAAAACAAACAAAATTAAATAAGTTTTAACACTGTTTTAAGTAAGGGAAAACAACGGTAACTTTATATCTACAAAAAGAAGGAGATATATTTAATATATCATAACCTATTTTATAATGCGTTATAATACTTGGTAATATAATTATAATGCATTATAATATGTTATACATGTATGTGATGGAAAACGATCGTTTTCAAATCGATCGATTTTAGATATATTTTAAGATAATTTTCGGTTATTTTCCCAAAAAAATCAAAGCAAATGAAAGATGAAATATCGGTCAAAAGGATTAAAGCCAAAATTTTAATTTTTTGGGCGAAATAACCGAAAATTATCTAAAAAAATATGTCTGAAATCGATCGATTTGAAAACGAAAAATGTCCAACACATACCTGTTAGCCACATTATAATATCATTAATTAATTAGGCGTTTTAACTTAATGAATTATTATGAGACCGATGTATTACATTTGAATAATAATGCAACATAATCGCAATATGTTTCTTTGTAATCTAAATACATCTTTAAAAGATTTATCAAACTATGTGCATATGTATTTTATTATAAACAATTTAAGTTCCACTTACTTTCCATTGACAATGTAAACTTTGCATACTTTACTTAAATCATAATATCCAGCCAGCTATTGAAAAAATATCTTGGCGCTGCATAAATTATAATACAACAAATTATATTCCATTTGATGGGCATTAATGCGTCGTTCCGTTAGTACCAAAGTCTGCTGCAACTTTTCATTTTCACTTGTTTGTGAGGCAGCCGAATTTGTATTCGCCTTTGAAGTGCTATTCGCCTTATGGCTATTAATTTCCAATAGCATTTCTTTTATTTTTTGTCGTTCAGCTTCAAAACGTTCTCGTACGGTCGAGAACCATTGCAGCGAATTGAAGTCACTTATTTGATTTAGTAACTTGAGGATGTAGGCTAGACCTACGGCAAAGCCATCATCGAAGAGTACAGCTTCATCACGATCTTTTTTGTTGATTTTCGATTTTACCGCTAGCATATATTCCACGTAGTTCATGATGAGTGGCGGTACAATGAGAAAGAAGTTGCGTAAATGGAGATTGTGCGGGTTGCGAAAGAAGGGTTGAAAGGCTTCGACCAGAAGCTAAATTTGGGAAAATATAAAAGGAATTATTATCAGGTATTATATAGAGCATTATAATACGATAATATGTTTTAACAAATTATAATGTATACGATTATAATGAAAATGAAATAGATTATAATGCGATTATAATGCATTTTAACAAAATATTATGAGATTATAATGGATTATAATGCATTAAAAAGCCATAAAATGTGCTTATAATGCTATTATAATGTATTATTACGCATTATAATGCGATTGTAATATATAATAACGTACTATAATGTGATTATAATGTATTTCAACGCATTAAATACTATTATAATGTAAGGCTTCGACATTTTACGCATTATAATGTATTATAACGTTACAATGCGATTATACGCATTATAATGCGATTATACTTTACAATAACGCATTATAATGAATTATAATTGCATTATAAAGCGATTATATGTATTATAACGCATTTAAATGTGGTTATATTATTATACTTTACAATAACGCATTATAATGAATTATAATTGCACTATAAAGCGATTATGATGTATTATAACGCATTTAAATGTGATTATAATGTTTTATAAAGCACTAAAATACGATTACAATGTTTTACAACGCATTATAATGAGATTATAATGTGTTATAATGCATTATAATGCAGTTAAAATGTATTGTATGTTATTATAATGCATTATAATGCGATTATAATGTTTTATAATACAATTATAATGCATTATAAGGCATTATTAAGCGATAATGATGTATTAATATGCATTATAGTGCGATTATAATGTTTTATAAAGCACTATAATGCGATTATAATGTTTTATAGGGCATTATACTACGATTATAATGTGCTATAACTCATTATAATGCGATTACAATGTGTTATAACGCATTATTATGCGGTTAAAATGTATTGTTTGTTATTATAATGTATTATGAAGCATAATAATGCGATTATAATGTTTTATAATGCACTATAATGCGATTTTAATGTGTTACAACGCATTATAATGCGATTATAGTGCATTAAAATGAGTTATAGCTCAATGTAAAACTTTTTCATGCATTATAATGCGGTTTTAATGTATTATAATGCAATTATACTGCATTATAAATCACTATTTTTGAATTATAATATTTTATGATATTATAACGACTTTATCAAAGCCTTACCTTAAAATAATCCGTACTATCAGCAAAACTCTTAGCTAAATTCTTAATATTTGTTTCGACATTTTCAGCCGCCATTTGAACCTCTTGGCTAAGATCTTGATCTTTAGTTTGAGAAACAAATTTCAGATTTTCATCAAACTTGGGTAAATACAAACTGGCGCTGTAATTGGCATGTATGCTACCGGAACGCACCAAACGTATATAGCCCATGGCATTGCCTAAGAAAAAATTTATTTGATTTTATAATAAAATAAGTCCATTCATCCCAAACCTACCGACATGAGTTATAACTTTTCTAAATAAATCCATATACGTTTGACCCTCATTGGCTAAACCCAATTTACGTATGTCCTTATTAAATGCATCAGCTCTTTCATAGGGATATAAAGGATATTTATCTTGTTGTTTACGTTCGGCAAATGATCTCAACTCTTTCATAAGGCGGGCCTTGATTTGTTCATCATACAAAAATTGGGAGAAGGTATAGAATTTTTGCCTCAAAAACTGATAGGTAAAATTGACTGTGGTATTTATTACTCCTGTGCCATGAGTTCTAAGGGAATTTGCCACATGTCTTATGCCAATGGTATCCAAATGTTTATTCGAACTCTTTTGTTCAACAAAAATTTGTGAGTTCATGTTGTAAACGTATTTCGAAACAAATATATGAATTTTGCGCATAATCTCTAGAATATCTATGCCTTGTTCCAAAGTCTGGTTGGGTAGGTAATCTTCGACGGGGTGTAATAATAAACGATAATTGGCTAAATGTCTCATTTCTTCATAGGTTTTCCAATCATGCAATGATATAGTGGTTAAATTATAAAACATAGCACTCAAATAGTTTTCTATATGATCTTTGAGTATAATATAATTGCCATTTATTTCCAGGGGACAGACATTAATCAATTCTTTGTAGTCATTAATGCTATGATCGAAGGGATTCATTTTCTCAACTTGTAAATTGGCATGAACTTCTAAGCGTAAAAATATTTCAATTTGAGCACAAAGTTTGCTAATAACCTCAGAACGTATAGTTTCATAAGAGGACTTTTGTATATCTTGACTAACTTTTAAAGATTTCAGATTAAGAAAATCTAGAGTATGACCACATTCATTGGAGGCTTGTATTAGATACTGAAAAATTGACAAATTTAATTACTTTTAAAATACAGATGTTGAGGTTTAAATCTCACCTGAAACGAATTAAAATCAAATTTTCGGTCAACAATTTGTTTTAAATATGCCTTTAAAATCGATTGATGCCAAAACAAGAAGGAGGTATCACATATATCTTGTATATTATCTTGTAGATCACCTATTAATTCTATACGTTTTATTAGATTACGAAAACGTTCTTGTTGTTCGCTTGGTAAAATTTTGGGTTTAGCACTGGCTGCATCGAAAGCTAGCTTGGCTACTAGTATACGCACTTTGCTAGGAGGTCCATGAAGACAACGTTCTGTTATTTTTAGAGCAGCCAAAGCATCGACACTTTTATCGCGAAGTTTGGAGGCGATTAGTTTTTTCTAAAAGTGAATATCAAAGTAAACATTTTTGAAAAAGAAATTAAAAAAGTCTTGTCGATCATTCATAGAAAAATTGTTCCGGCGAACATTTTTCTATAGAAAAATTGTTCCGGCGAACATTTTTCTATAGAAAAATTGTTCCGGCGAACATTTTTCTATAGAAAAATTGTTCCGGCGAACAATTTTCTATACAAAACTTGTTCCGGCGAACATTTTTCTATAGAAAAATTGTTCCGGCGAACATTTTTCTATGGAAAAATTGTTCCGGCGAACATTTTTCTATAGAAAAATTGTTCCCTCGAACATTTTTCTATACAAAACTTGTTCCGGCGAATATTTTTCTACAGAAAAATAGTTCCGGCGAACATTTTTCTATAGAAAAATTGTTCCGGCGAACATTTTTCTATAGAAAAATTGTTCCGGCGAACATTTTTCTATAGAAAAATTGTTCCGGCGAACATTTTTCTATAGAAAAATTGTTCCGGCGAACATTTTTCTGTAGAAAAATTGTTCCGGCGAACATTTTTCTGTAGAAAAATTGTTCCGGCGAACATTTTTCTATAGAAAAATTGTTCCGGCGAACATTTTTCTATAGAAAAATTGTTCCAGCGAACATTTTTCTATAGAAAAATTGTTCCGGCGAACATTTTTCTATAGAAAAACTGTTCCGGCGAACATTTTTCTATAGAAAAATTGTCCTGGCGAACATTTTTCTATAGAAAATTGTCCTGGCGAACATTTTTCTATAGAAAAATTGTCCTGGCGAACATTTTTCTATAGAAAAATTGTCCTGGCGAACATTTTTCTATAGAAAAATTGCCCTGGCGAACATTTTTCTATAGAAAAATTGTTCTGGCGAACATTTTTCTATAGAAAAATTGTCCTGGCGAACATTTTTCTATAGAAAAATAGTCCTGGCGAACATTTTTCTATAGAAAAATAGTCCTGGCGAACATTTTTCTATAGAAAAATAGTCCTGGCGAACATTTTTCTATAGAAAAATAGTCCTGGCGAACATTTTTCTATAGAAAAATTGTCCTGCCAAATATTTTTGTAAAAATTTCATCTCTTACCTTGCAAGTATTAACAAGTTGCAAAACTTTATATTGAAAATATTGCAAAATGCAATGTATAACTTTTGCAATTTCTGCAGCGTGATCATTAAAACACGTTTGAACCATTTTCAACATTTCCAGCAGTTTACAAATTGCCAAAAGTGTCTGCTTCGTCATGGGTACTTGTAAGTTTTCATGAGCACTTACTATACCCTTAATTAAATAGCTCAAATGTCCCGAAGTGCGCATTCCCTGCATTAACAATGTAGCCAGTTCCTTAAATTGTTCAATACGCATTTCAAAAGGTCCACTGGCTAAAGTCTTTTCAATTTTTAGGATCCACAAACTAATTTCACTGCAATACGAACGGCAATTGTGAGTTAACTTCTGGCCCTGATGTTGCAGAAATAATTGTTGTTGGCGATGAAAATCCATTAGAAGTTTCTCGTGCGCTTTTATTAGTGTTAAAGCATTTTTGCGTAAAAAGTCTGTAGAGGACCAGGGAATGTTACCAATCAGCATTAGAGCTTGTTGCTTGGCATTTATTTCAATTAAAAATTTAACTGATTTCGAATCAACTTGACCGCAAAAATCGTGAAATACCACACAAAAGGCATTAAGTTTTATTATAATTTGAGTATCTTGAAAAGCGTTCAATTCACTGGGATTGGTTTTTTCGATTTCCTGTAGCTGCAATTTCATATAATCATTAAACTGTTGACTTAGGTTCCCCACACCTTGAGGACCAATTTTTTCCTTAATACTAAAGGTGCTATCGAGAAAGTGCTGTAATAAGTTATTGAAAAAAGTTATTAAATGAATTTTGGTGGTTTCAATTTGAAAAATTACTCTAAATATACATCCGGTGAATAAAAAATCCAATTCTTGTAAACAATTTTGTAAACCACTCAATTCCGATGTAGAGCAATTATCCCATTTTTTGCCACTTTGGGTTATGGCTTCTATGGTTTTTTTGTATGAAGGCCAATAGCGGGCAAAATTTGAACGATATAAAATTTCGTCAAATATTAGGATGTTTAGGAATAAACAGGAAAGATAGTCGCAAATGTGCTAAAAAGGGGAGAAAAGAGTTAAAAAACAAATCTTAGAAACGCTAAAATGTTAAAAAAAACAAGACGAACATTTTCCTACAGAAAACTATTTGAGGGGAACTTTTTTGTATAGTAAATTTTTCAGGAAGAACATTTAATTGTAAAAAAATATTCAGGGCGAATATTTTTCCATAAAAATATTTAAGACGAATATTTTTCTATAGAAAATATTCAATGCTAACCATTTTCTATAGAAAAATATTCAATGCGATTATTTTCCTATAGAAAAATATTAAAGGCGAATATTTTTCTATAGAAAACATTCAATGCGAACAATTTTCTATAGAGAAAATATTTCAGGTGAACATTTTCTATAGAAAAAATATTCAAGGCGAATATTTTTCTATGGAAATATATTCAAGGCGAATATTTTTCTGTAGAAAAATATTCAAGGCGAACATTTCTCTGTAGAAATATATTCAACGAGAACATTTTTCTATAGAAAAATATTCAAATATTCATAAGGCGAATATTTTTCTATTGAAATATATTTAAGGCGAATATTTTTCTATTTAAAAATATTTAAGGAGAATATTTTTCTATAGAAATAAATTTAAGTCGATTATTTTTCTATAGAAAAATATTAAAGGCGAACGTTTTTTATAGAAAAATATTCATGGCTAATATTTTTCTATAGAAAAATATTGAAGGCTAATATTTTTCAATAAAAAAATATTCGCCAGTTGAAATTTTCGCCTTTAATATTTTTCTATAGAAAAATATTTTTTTTACAGAAAAAAAAATCATGGCGAACATTTTTTTTATAAGTGAAATATTTAAGGCTAATATTTTTCTATAAAAAATATTCATAGCGAACATTTTTCTATAGAAAAATATTCAAGACGAACGTTTTTCAATAGAAAAATATTTAAGGCGAACATTTTTCTATAGAAAAATATTTAAAGCGAACAATTTTCTATAGAAAAATATTCAAGGCGAACAATTTTCTATAGAAAAATATTCAAGGCGAACATTTTTCTATAGAAAAATATTCACGACGAAAATATTTTTTTAGAAAAATATTTAAGGTGAATAGTTTTCTACAGAAAAATATTAAAGACGAACATTTTTTATAGAAAAATATTCAAAGTGAACATTTTTTTATAGAAAAATATTCAAGCCGAAAAATATTTAATGACATTTTTCTATAGAAAAATATTCAAGTCAAACATTTTTCTATAAAAAAAAATATTTCAGGTAAACATTTTTCGATAGAGTTGGCGGTACGGTTGAAAATGTGGGGGTTATCATAAGAACTCTTAGCACATGCTAGACCCCAAACCTCTTCTACAACATTTAGAAGAGCTCTAATTCGAGGATGAAGTTTACGTTGCACCACATAAACATGGAGATATGCGTTTTAGCCAAAATATTACTTCAAGAAAAGCAATATAATAAAGAAATAATAAAGCCAAGAAGTGTCACTTACCATCAATTTCATCTCTATACCCGAAACTGACTTATCCTGAGCCAGCACAGCTCCACACTGGTGCAAGAGATTGTTGCCCAATAAAATGCAACGCTGTAACAGAAACTGCATTTGACAAAGGAATTCCATAGATTCGCTCATTTTCAGCATGATTTTATTGTTGTTGTTATTCCCAGTACTATCCTTTTTAATCCTATCAACGTTGTCATCCCCATTAGAAAACTCCTCCATTAAAACCATCAGCTCCTCATCATTATAGAGAAATTTGAATTGCATTTGTTTGGCCTCCTTATTAATGTCTTCAATCTCGGCACACAAATGACCAAAGGTAAGTAGAACTTTGTTTAGAATTCTTTCAGATTCCAAAAGTTTGACCAACATTGACTCTTCCTCATTGGCTGCGAAATCTACTTGGATCAAAGGTTGACGCAGCAGAGGTTTTTCTTTGTTCTGCACTTCATTTTTGTGGAGAATTTTAGCCAATTTCTTATCGTGTCCGTCCAAAAAGACTCCGTAGTTTCTTAATTGTTCTTCGGCAGAGGATACTAAATAAAAGTAGATTTGTTTTAGATATCTTTGTTTTCCAATTATTTAAATACTTACTAATTGTGCTGTGATCCATTTTTAGTCCCTATAGCTGACTAATAATAAGTTCTCTCCTATTTCTAAATTAATTTAATTGTTATTGTAAACTGATAAACAAATCTGCAGAAATAAACAAAAAATATCAAAAAATTAATTTTTTTTTTTTTTTTTTTTGGATTCTTATTTAAGTGGCCAGATTTCATAGAAAATAGCGGCCAGGGTATCAGGGTTTGGTTCACAAACAGCGACCTATATCTTCATACAGGAAGCCAGAATCCTCGAACCAATATTTAGTTTGAGTTATATATGGTGCTCCACCAGTAAAGTTGATAATGTGTAATAGTTTTTTCACAATAAAGTTGAGAACTTGTATTCCAAATTGATGATTTTTTTTTTGTTTGTTTAGTTAATTTGTAAGCAAGTGGCAACCTAAGCACATATGCAAAGTTGCCGTGTGTGACAAAATATAAAGATGAGAGGATAAAGATGGGCATTGAAAAATGCCTACTTCTTGCACATAAAACGCTGTGACTAACGGTTGAATATTAATAATTTAGCTAAAAACGATCTAAAATGTTAGCCTCCTTAATAAAGTTGACTAACAGAGTATATATACCGACATCATGAGAATTAAGTAAATCAAATAAGTTTGTGAATTTATTAAATAACTGATGTTTGATTCTGATGTGATTAAATTCAGAACAATGGAAAATTAGATGTTCTGAGTTATCTACCATGTTACAAAAATCACACTTGTCTGATGATTTTTTACCAATCATGTGAAGATAAACCCCACTATAACAGTGACCACATAAGAGTCTATTAATTAATTTAATATCAACAGGCGTCATTTTAACATTTTTGAACCACGGTTTACTCGGAATTTCAGGAAATAAAGAGTGGAAAAAACGTCCAGATACTTGAGATCTAGACTGATAGCTCTCCAACCATTCTCTGTTTAAGGAGTTCCTAATTCTTAAAAGAGCGTCTCCATACGGAAGGTTGACCTCCAAAGAAGCTCCAACTGACACAGCTTGTTTAGCTAACATATCGACTTTTTCATTAAAACTAACTCCAACATGTGCAGGAACCCATACTACATGTACTTCTAAGACACCTGACTTTGTAATAGAATTTAATATATCTAAGACAAGAAAATTTTTTGTATTAGCGCTCTTAAGTAAGACGCAGGCATTTCTACTATCTGTGTAGATGACAAGATGTGATACATTGTCTTCAATAGCAATTTCTAGAGCCCTTCTTATGGCAATTAACTCACCAGTCAGTGAAGAAACCTTTTTGGCCAGTTTATGCAAGAAAAACCGACCTGTAAGAATATTAAGAACTGCACACCCAGTGCCAGAATCTGTGATGGAGGCATCAGTGGCAATTAGTGTAAAATTTTGGGATATATAGCCAGAAACAGAGTGACGATAGTGAGCAGAGAGAACATCAGGTGAGATACCTTCATTTTTGTTAAAGGAAGTCTCGATAAAAATTTTAAGTTTTGCTGTAGGTTTACATTCACTTATAAATTGGGAGGAATCAAAGACATCTTTAAATTTCCTGTAGACAAAGGAGTAACTATTGATGAGCTGAGCAGGAGCTGATCGTATTAGTTCCATAAGAGATGGATTAAAACAAGCTATTTTTAAAAGTTCCTTGGACGCAAGGTAAACTGACCTAAGGCTAGGAGGTAGCTCATTAGCTAAGACATAAATGGCTTGAATTGGTGTGGATGGACATACACCCAAACAACGTCTAAGGCTAGCATTTTGAAATGTTTGAATTTTTCTGTCTATATACATTGGTGCATGGGCGGTAGTAGCTCTAGCATATTCAATTTTACCCCTAATAAACGACCTATAGAACTTTAAACTTGTTTGAGGGCTTAGACCTCCCTTTATGTTGGTTAATTTTTTCAAAAGATTGGTGGCCGAAGAGGACTCTCTAAGGACACGACTGTAATGGTCATTGACAGTTAAGGTATTTTTTATGGTTACACCAAGAAATTTTAAGGAATTAACCTGTGTAATTGGACAGTTATCTATTTTAAGATTCATACGACTGATACTTCTGCTAAAGTCCATGCATTTAGTTTTGGTCGGATTGAAACTAAGGTTAAGAGATGAACAGATAGAACCGAATTGTCTTATTTTACTATTAAGATTGGAAAGGGCCAAGTCAAAAAAGTTATCAAAGGATACAATAAGGAAGTCATCAGCATACTGAAAAACTAATGTTTTGTCATCCTCAAGGGAATGAAAACGAGTTGTATAAAGATTGAAAAGAATTGGACTGAGGCAGCTTCCTTGCGGAAGACCATTGAAAACTCGGACAGACGATTTACCCATACACAACTCTCTCTCAGACAAAAAACTTGAGACCCAGTCGATCAAATTTAACGATATACCTTGACTGATAAGAATGTTTCTTAGAATCGAAACATTGACACAATCATAGGCACTGCTGATATCAATAGCTGCCAACATGACTCTCAGTCCATGAAACTTGAGATATGACACCCTGAAAAGAAACTCGTTTAGGCAGGTTGTCGTTGACATCTTTCCTCGGTAAGCAAATGAGCGTGCCGGTAGAATCCTAAGTTCATCTACAACCTCTGTTAACCTTCTTTTAACCATCATATTGATCAGTTTTAAAAAAACTGAAATTAGCGCAATGGGCCTAAAATTTCTAAAATCATCAAGCGAACCATTTCTTTTAGGTATGGGTACAATCTTAATTTTCCTCCAAGGCTCATGAATCATACAGTTCTTAAACAAATTATTGAAACCTTTCAAAAGTGTCTCCCTGGAAGAAATGGGTAAAGATTTGACCATGTCATAAGTCACACGATCCAAACCTCCCGCAGATGCACGCTTCCTTGAGTTCAAAACAAGAGTAAATTCTTCATTTGAAAAAGGTATGACAGTACCATTTGAAAGTTTAGGAAAAACAATTTTTATATTAGACGGAACTTGACTTGCTAAAAAATTTAAAAATGTGCTATTGTTATCATCATCCCAAGACGAGGGCCAATTGACATCGGAGTTTTTTAAACTTTTAATAAATCGCCACGCAGCAGATGTGTTCGGTTGTTCGTTAATCTCTTCAATTTTTTTCCTATAGCTATCTCTTTTAGCACTCTTCGCAGCAGTCTTCCAGCATTCTGTTGCCCTTAATGACTCTTCAAGATTTTGTTGAGATGAAAATTTTTGGGCTTTTTTTCTCGCAGCAGTGTGCAGTCTAAACAATCTTTGCAACTTATCATTCCACCAGGCTTTTGGAATGAATTTCGGAGACCTAAGTGTAGCCTCAGAAATTTTTAACGAAAATGAATCGACTATGCTGTCGATATCTTCTATTAACTCCATTTTAGAAATATTGTCTAAAAGCAGACGTTTGGCCAGAAATTTAGGCGGAGCAACAGCTACAGATCCAATATCAATAATTATTGGAAAATGGTGAGAACCACCCAAACACATAGGATAAGTATGCCAATTAATTGACAAAGAAGAGATATTCACAAAAGTTAAGTCCAAAACTGAACCTCTGTCCTCGTTCAGACTAGGCTGAAAGGTGATGGAACCATCATTTAAACAAATAAAATCTGAATTATTGAAGATTTCCGTTAATCTGCGCCCACGAGGAGAGTCAACTCTATCACCCCAACTGGAATGACGGGCATTGAAGTCTCCCCCTAAGACAACATTGTTCATGCCGTCAAGAAATGATAACAAACGTATTAACTCATTAGCACAAGTTGTGGTGGATAGGTTAGGTGGGAAATATAAAGAGACAAAAGTGAAGTTTGGACTTAAGTTGAGAGTTTTGACAATAATTACATCAAGATTGGAAGCAAATCCAATCCGTTTGGCCCGTATGTCTTTCCTGATACATATGGCGCAGCCACCATATCTATCAGGACGTACTTTAGAAAATATATTATAGTTAAGTAGTTTATACGTCGGATCCGTATCGTCAATGTTAAAAATTTCTGAAAAAAGGCAGACATCAACATTATAATTGTTGATGTAAAATTCTATAGAAAGTTTGTTAGAAATAAAACTCTGAACATTGTGCTGAAGAATCTTCATGATTATTCCGTAACTAAGTTGGAAGACGAGGGATCACTTACAGTACGAAGATTAGAAATAGCATTAGATAATTTATTGTTTAAGTCATTAAATACACGAATGTGGGAACCACTACCCTCCTTCGTGATAATTGCATTAATGAAAGAGGAAAATTCAGCAAGAATCTTCTCAAATTCAGAAACTCTTGCATTGTTTTCCTGATAAATTACCGGCCTCAAGGGGTCAGTATTTGTTGGTTGAAGTTGTGAAAAATGGGGATCAGGCCTAGGAGGAGGGGGTTTTGTATAAACAACACGAGTATATTTTCTTGCGGTGAGAATTTTGTTGACCTCATGATCTCTGTCTTTCACAGGTTTAGACTTATTTTGGGGGAGAGAAGGGAAATTTTCTTCATAATCATTAAAGATGTCAAATCGATTAGTTGAATAAGATTTTATAACTTCAGTTCTAGATAAACGTTTGATGGTCATAATTTTCAAAATATCATCTTCTTCGCGCCATTTAGGGCACAATTTTCTTTCCTTACTGGAGTGAGCAGTACTGCCACACAAAAGACATTTTTTGATGCAATTACCATCACAAATTTCTTTGGAGCAATTTAGACATCTTTTTTTAGAACGACACCCCTTTGATGTGTGTCCAAGACGACCACAATTGTGGCACTGACGCAAGGCTGGGTAATAAATGTTCACTTTAACTTGGCAATAGTCCAAGGTTATGTGTTCTGGGATGTTACCAGAGCGAAATGCAATTTTAACAGAAAGGGTGGGGACCTCTGTGTTGTTTTCTCTGTTCTTTTTTATAAAACGACAAACAGAAGCAATTTCACAATCAGACACTGCTGATTTCAGAATATATTCATCCGAAAGTTCTAACGGAATACTATGAATGACACCATAGGAGTAAATAAAAGTATCAGGAATAAAAGACTTTAGACCCATTTGACTTAAATCCTTAGCAACGAAATCATTGGCATTTGCACCACAATCGAACTTGATACGATACAACGTTCTGCCAATAGGAGTAATAAGACGAATTCCACAAACCTTAACTTTCCTAATTTTTTGATACAGAAAAATAGAGTTTCGTACCTTTTCACTACTTTGCTCAGCACCAGAAGAGTCAACTAAAACCAAAGCATCACCTTCATGATCGTCTGGGTATAAGTTTTTTCTTGCGACTACAAACTCACCTTGAGACGAACTAGTATTATTTGGAGTATTCTCACTAGCAGAAGAAACCTCTGGAACAGCTTCCATTCCCCTGCCAATGGATGCAGACATTTTTCCTTTCAGATTAGCTAGAAACTCCTCTGTACCATGGTTCAAATCAGTAAGAGAAGCACTGTGATCTATTAATTTAGAAATTTTGTTAGTTTTTGCCTGAGGGGCAGTTACATCGGGGTTTGAATTGGTCCTCTTCACATTACCACGCTGTATTCGAATTTCAGAATTGATATTATTGTCGAAAAATTTTTCGAAATCCGGCTGTGATGATGAGAGAGAAATAGGGGACGGCGGCTCGTCCCCCATTCTCGAGATTTTAGAAACACTAAGACTTAAATATAGTTATTTAATACACACCAGAATGAGCACCTTGAATAAATTCAAAAACTTTGACTAAATTTAGCCAAAAATACTAGTCACCAAGAAAAACGGTAAAAGTAACGGTTAAAAATTTTAAAGCTTCACTAAAACACGAGTTGAGGAAAAATACAACCGTACGCCACGAGCGAATATAGAGAAGTGACAAAAAAAAAAAAAAAAAAATTAATTTTAATTAATCAGCTGATGCAAAACTACACCTTTTAATGTAATGATGCCAGATTGTTGAAATAATTTACAGTGATGGAGAGAATAAATAGGGACACAGAGTTTCTTGTATATACGAGTCAAATCAAAATTTTTCGAACGAAAAATATAATTTTTGGAAACCACCAATAGTGTTGAGAAAAAAATATCATTCAAGTAAAGAGAAACCATGGGAAAATCGCAAAATAAAAATAATAGAAAAAACTAATATTATTTCAGTACAAATTTTAGAATTATGTATGAGGGCTATTGTTATAAAAATCAGATAGCAGTAAATAACGTTATATGCGTATAAAACTGTATATTAGACTGTACATCGCTTGCATCGAATTTTTTTCCAATTCAGATACGCATATTCTCAATTTTTTGCTTTGATTACATTAATCATTGAATCATTGAATTGTCATTTTTTAAGTGAATTGTCCTCTTTTGTGCTAAACTTCAAATTAGTATGTTTTATTTTTCAAAAACATATAAATTGCATATTAATACAATATAAATTAAAAAAACAAGTTAAAAAAGCTAACATAGGTCCCACTTCCCGGAATTGATATTTTGACCACAAATATAAATATTTTTTCATGAAATTTAAAACAAATACTGCTTATGTAAACCAAACTCACTGTACCAAATTTCGTTGAAATCGGTCCACAATTTCCCATAGCTCCCATACAAACTCTTCTATCAAAACGCACTAAAACGTTCGAAAATCTTAAGATAATGGAAGTTTTAAGTTTATTTTTTGCATACATAGTTTTTGTAACAACTGTAATCAATTTGCCCAATTTCGAGATAATCGGTCCACATTTGACCCTAGCTCTCATAAAAGTCTAAATGACGGAAATAGCTTAAATATATAAGTTTTTAGAAAATGTTTGTATGAAGGCAAAATTTAGCAAATATTTGTCTTTATACAGGAAAAAGAACACCTTTGACCTTAGTGGTGAAGGGTATCGTATGGTCGGGCTTGACCGACTATAAAACTTTCTTACTTGTTTTTATATAAGAAACGTGTTCGTGTTTCCAGGCGAATTTTTCGAAGTTTTTGCAAGGGTCTATTGGGACATAGTAGCATGCTAAAAGGAAATCACTATGAATTTCTTTTCATTAAAAAAAAAACAAATTTTAATTTAATATTTTTGCATAAAAAATTGAGCGTGTCTATAGGCAAATTTTTCCAATTTTTTTTTTCAAAGATTTTGTATAGGGCCTTGTATTTTCTAAGTCATTATATTTTTTATCTAAGAAATATGGGCGTATCTGTAGCTGAATTTTTCAGGTCTTTGCCATGAACTTGTGTAGAAGTCAGGTAGTCTACGTGTTATCATAAAAAATGCATTAAAATTTTATATTTGTTCTTTAATGAGGGTTAAGCAGTTTATGTGCAAGAAATCACCTTCATATGACTTTTATTTCCGAATTTATTAATTGAAAAAAAAAAAAAAAAAAAAACATAATTTATTTTTTTTACATAAGAATAGCCTTTTTTACAAGAAAGGTGTTTCCTAATTCACTGTTAAAATTTTGAGTCAAAAGTTGAAAGTTTTCGTGCATTAGTAGCACAAATCCCAGAATTCCTAAAAATATTTGAAAAATTTCCAAAAATGGGTAATTTTAGTTTTTTTTTGCTCTAGCTGCTTGGCCACTTTTAGGGCTACAAAATACTTTTGCAATTAAGAACACCTTGGTTCACAAAACTTTGGTGTGTAGTGTATTAGTAAAGGGGTGGTAACACTTTTTATCAAATACACTACTATTGCAATCAACACGGTCAATAAAAAAATGGCGAATGCAACCAACTTCACGCTGATCCTGAATCATGGCATTCTGAATAAAGTAATTGAATACAAAACAAGCACATTAAAATTCAGATGTGGGGTACAACACGCCTTGCCTTAAAAATAAATAAAAAAGATGGAATCTAGGCTGACAAAACAACACATGGTGGATCTGCTGAGACGCAATGGCATAAATTTTCCACCATCTGCAACCATCGCCCAACTCAGAACCCTTTACAGGCAGATGGAAACGACTACCACCGAGGAAGAAAGTAAAATCGCAATTAGTGACCAGGAAGCTGATTTAGATGATGCCGATCAGCAAAATACCATTGCCCTGACGCCACATACCACTGCTGCCCTGACGCCACATACCACTGCTGCCCTGACGCCACATACCACTGCTGCCCTGACGCCACATACCACTGCTGCCCTGACGCCACATACCACTGCTGCCCTGACGCCACATACCACTGCTGCCCTGACGCCACATACCACTGCTGCTCTGACAACACATACACCTGCTGCCCTGATGCCACAGACATCTGATGCCCTGACGCAATTTTCATTGCAGAATTCTGCTGTATTTTTCCCTCAGGACACTGCTACTTTAAGAGATAACGTATCGGCAGAATTGGTATCGACGGGATCTGCAACCGCAGCTGCACCGTCACCCGCTTTATCCACTACTACCGCCTTGCGTTGCGCATTGAGCAATAATAATTTTGCTTCTGGGGACACCGTCCCAACCACCTGCTACACCAGACCATTGGCGTATACTTTTTTGCCAAACGAAGGTAGTGGCATGGAGAAAAGAGAAGCGGGACCTGAAGCCACAGAGTCATTAGAAGATCAGTTGAAAGCTCTGCAGTTACGGATGCAGATACTGCGAATGCAGGAAGAAATTCGGGCCCTCGAGATGGGTCACAGTGCAAGTTCTTTCGGTCGACGACGTGCCATAGATTTTGGTGAAATAGATATAGTGGTACCACAATTTACTGGTGAAGACTGTTATGAGGTAGAGAAATGGGTATCACAGCTGGAAGACTATGCACAGATGTGTAACTTTACCGACCAGGAGCGGGGTCTTGCGTTGCGGCGTAGACTTTCCGGGACAGCCCGGAATCATATTTTCAACCTGGGAACGATGGAGTATAGCGTCATGAAGGCAAGTCTCATAAAGTTCTTTAAGCGCACGGTGACAAGGCAGGAGGTGTACCGTCAACTACAGGCTCGAAAGCTGCGGCCGAACGAATCCTGTCTTACGTATGTAACCGATATGCAGACGATTGCCAATCAGTCCAACATCGAGGAAATTGAACTGGTAGACTTAATCATTGAGGGTATTCCGGATCTGGGTAGCCATATGTCCCTCCTATACGGTGCCACCACAATGGATGAACTAATTCGTCGTTTAGACCGGTTCGAACAACGCCGTCGCATACGGAAGAGTGGAGCAGCGCTGTCTCAAACAACTAAGACAAAACCTACAGTAATGGTTCAGACAAGCAGCACCAAGCCGGTTGATGAAGCCGTCCGTTGCTTTAATTGCTCTCAGTTCGGGCATTACCAAAGTAAATGCCCAAAGCCCACACGAGCACCCAACTCTTGTTTCTACTGCGGGGAAGTGGGACATTACCGGACAAGTTGCCCAAAGCGGAATCGAGGAGTAGCGGCCATTGCTGATAGCGGAGAAGGAGCAGATCCCTTAGATGCAATTCAAACGGTAAGTGTTGGCTTCTGGTTAGGAGATAAGTGCACAAATTTTAAATCAATTATTTCTCTTTTTGATTCCGGCAGTCCTGTTAGCTGCATTCAAAAAGCGTTGGTGCCCAGCTGTATTAATAGTGGTAAGACCGTCTCGTCGTTTCGGGGAGTTGGGCCAAATAAAATAAGTTCATTTGGCCAGATTAAATGTAAGCTGATGTTTGGTGGTAAAACGGTGGAGAATAATTTGCTCATATTACCTGATGAAGAGACGGTTGCCCCACTGTTAATTGGTCGGGATTTATTATCCAAATTAAATATTAAATTGTGTATGTTTAAGAAAAAGTATAAAAGAAAAACTCTTTTAGATTTAAATTCTCAAAATTATGAGTTAAATAAATATATTAAAAGTGCACTTATGTCTATTGGTATATATAGAGAACATCGAGTATGTGTCAAAGAGATTCCTACCATTATTGATAAATATAAATCATTAAATTTACCATTTAGTGGTAATGAGGACATAAATGATCCTTCCGACGGAGATGAATTATCGAACGTTTTCGACGCAAGCATTTTTGGTGACATTGGGACTATATCGGGTATTGCGGATGATGTGTCGGAAAACAAAGTAGACATTGACGCGGGATTGGGTCGGACTGAAGCAGGTGAACTTATCAAGACTATATCAGCGGATTATCTCAATAGGGAAAACTTTGCGAAAGAGGAGCTGGATTATTTCATGAAAATACGAGTGACAAATGATTCGCCAGTGTTTAGTGCCCCCCGGCGGTTATCCTTTAGGGAAAGAGAAGAAGTTAAGAGAACGCTGAGTGATTTGATGCAGCGAGGTATAATCCGACCTAGTGTTTCTCCTTACGCTTCTCCATTGGTGTTAGTTAGGAAGAAAAATGGGGGTTTACGTATGTGCGTAGATTACCGTGCCCTTAATAAAATAACGGTTAGAGATAACTTTCCATTACCTGTAATTGAAGATTGCCTTGAATATCTAGGGGGAAAAAAATATTTTAGTACATTAGATCTGAAGGATGGATTTCATCAGGTTCGAGTACATCCTGAATCGGTAAAGTATACGGCATTTGTGTCTCCTTTCGGTCAATATGAATACTGCTATATGCCATTCGGGTTACGAAATGCCCCGGCAGTGTTCCAACGGTTCATTAGTATTGTTTTTAAGGAACTCATTGAGGCTGGGATGATAGTAGTATATATTGATGATATAATCATTGCTACGAGAACCTTTCAAGAGCATTTAGAGGTACTGCAAGCGGTCTTACGGTTACTGAAGAAATATGGCCTAGGTTTGAACTTAGGGAAATGTAGGTTTGGATATAGTGAGATAGATTATTTGGGTTATTGTGTGAATGAAATGGGAATCCGACCAAACGGCGAACATATAGTGACTATACGCAATTATCCGGTCCCATCAAATACAAAAGAGGTTCAGCGATGTTTAGGATTATTCTCATACTTTAGACGCTTCGTGCCCAACTTTGCAAGGATAGCTAAACCTCTAACCGACCTTACAAAAAAGGCCAGTGCATATGTATGGTCAGCGGCTTGTATGGAAGCATTCTGCAACTTAAGGGATAAGCTGACCGAGTCACCTATATTGTCAGTGTATAGTCCGTTCCGCGAAACTGAACTGCATACTGATGCCAGTTCTCGAGGCTTCGGGGCAGTGTTATTACAAAAACAAAATGATGGCAAGTTCCACCCAGTGGCCTATTACTCTAAGACCGCCTCAGAACCTGAGACAAAATATCATAGCTTTGAGCTAGAGACCTTGGCAATTGTATATGCTCTGAAGCGGTTTAGAATGTTTTTGGAGGGCCTGAAATTCACAATTGTTACAGACTGTAATTCGCTGGCGCTAACGTTAGGTAGGAAACAAATTAACCCGCGCATTGCTCGTTGGTCTCTAGAACTTGAAAATTACGACTATGAGATTCGCCATCGGAAGGGTGAACGAATGGTACATGTAGATGCCTTGAGTAGGGCGCCGATTGGAGCTATAATGGATAGTTCTGATGTAGATTTAAATATTCAGATAACTCAAAGTAGAGATCCAGTTTTACGAGAGTTAAAGGAAAAACTAGAACTCGGGGAAGTTAAAGGGTTTTTCCTAGAAGATGGGTTAGTGTTTCGTCAAGGTGCTCAGGGTCAAAATCAGTTATATGTACCAGCTGAAATGGAGGAAAATATTATTCGTATGATTCATGAGAACTATGGTCATGTCGGGATCGAGAAATGTGCTAGTCAGATTCAAAAACATTATTGGTTTCCTTATATGAGAGAGAAATTAAACCGTTTTACCAGAAATTGCTTAAAATGCATTTATTATTCACTTCCAGTGCGGAAAAATGAGAGGAATCTATATAGTTTGGAGAAAAGACCGGTTCCCTTCGATACCTTGCACATTGACCACTTCGGCCCCTTACCAGCTATTAATTCCAAGCGCCGACATGTATTAGTCATTGTAGATTCCTTTACGAAGTTTGTTAAACTGTATGCTGTGAACTCGCCAGGGACCAAGGAAGTATGTTGTTCACTGGCAAAATATTTCGAATACTATAGCAGACCCAGACGTATTATCAGTGACCGAGGTTCTTGCTTTACTTCGATAGAATTTGCAAAATTTTTATCGGATCGCAATATTGCCCATGTAAAGGTGTCGGTAGCCTCGCCCCAATCGAATGGTCAGGTAGAACGTGTAAATCGAGATTTGAGAGCGATGTTAGCCAAGTTAACAGAACCCATTGAACACGCAGATTGGGTCGGGAAGTTAAATCAAGTCGAATTTGCTTTCAATAATACGGTACAAACTACTATTAAACAGACGCCGAGTGTGATGTTGTTTGGAGTGGAACAAAAAGGGGAAATTGTGAACGAATTGACAGAATATTTACAGGGAAAATTTGATGAAGAAAGGGTTGATTTTGAACAAGTGAGAGGATCGGCACTAGAAAACATTCAGCGGTCTCAGGAAAATAATACGAAATACTTCGATAGGTATCATGTGGCCCCTAGGACATTTGAAGTAGGAGATATGGTAGTTATAAAGAATGTTGACACGACGGCCGGATCTAATAAGAAATTCATCCCAAAATATCGCGGACCTTACGTCATTCGGAAGTGTGTTGGAAACGATCGATATGAAGTCAGTGACGTCGAAAATTGTCAAGTAACGCAGATGCCCTATAGAGGTATTGTTGATTCTACTAGAATAAAAAAATGGCGGGAATCTAAAGTGAATACTGATGGTCCACAATCTGAACTGGAAGGCAACACTGACCATTATTATACTAACTACGAGTATTTAGATGATGATTATACAGATTATGAATTTCTAGATGAGGAGGGAACAGCGTGAGGGAATCACCGACACAATCGGGGTCGATTGTGCGCCAGGTCGGCCGATTGTAGTGTATTAGTAAAGGGGTGGTAACACTTTTTATCAAATACACTACTATTGCAATCAACACGGTCAATAAAAAAATGGCGAATGCAACCAACTTCACGCTGATCCTGAATCATGGCATTCTGAATAAAGTAATTGAATACAAAACAAGCACATTAAAGGTGAAATTTTTTTTACAGCTCGCGTGCATTCGAAGGAATTATGGATCAAAGTTGAAATTTCCGTAAGCAATGGGTCTAATTCAAGAGACCCTGGTACTAACACCGAATGAATAGAAAGTTATTTTTTTCTTTCAGAAAATTATAAATATATTATACCTATGTTCCTTAGAAAATTTTTTAAATAACTAAAAAACTCAAAAAATTCTTTTTAGCCAAAAAAAAAAAAAAAACGGGGAAAATGGCTTATTTTTTAAATATTAACTTTAACACTTATATCTTTTTGAATAGTTAAGCTTTTAATACACTTTTTGCTCATAAAATATTTGAAACTTTTTTTAGAAAACTTTAAATCAAGAAAATCGGTTTATATATAAATCAGATATTAGTAAAAAATCGGTACAGTATGGGGCAAAAATTTCAATTTTATTTTTTGAAGTCGAATATCTTATAAACCGTAAGAGATATAGCAATGTTTTTTGTAGATCTTGACCCATATATATGTTATATAGTATTATTTTTCAAATCGGTTGGGAAATGACAATTATATAGCGTTTTAAGTGATTTATGAGTCCGAAATGCCCTACTTTGGTGCCCGATTGTGCCGCCCCAGTACAATCCAGGCTTTCTAGGTTCAAAATTCAAATCCACACAAAATTTTTTTAAAATGTGCCCAACGGTTTAGAAGTTACAAAATTATTTCCATTCTATTTTTAAACCATCCCACTGTGCGACTATAGCTTACTTGTTACTTGTTTTTATAAAAAAAATAGAAGTCAAAGGTTCGAGTAAAAATAGACTTGGTGTCAACAAAACTAACATCAAATTTGACAACCCTTTATTTAAGTCTTGAAATGAAAAATTTAGCCACTTAAAATTAAGCAAAAATTGTTGACAATTGATTAATTTGTGTAACTTTAGCGGTGAAGGGTATCAAAATAGTCGGGCCTTACTGCAGTTTTAGTTATTAAAAGTTATAATTTTTTATTTTTTGAAAAAATGGGTAGAAAAAAATTGTATTATCCTTATTTTATATCTAATTTTTTCACAAACAATTTAGACCTATGACTTGTATTTTGAGAATAACTTGTAGTTTGGAAGTAAATAATTTAAAACAACTTTAAAAATTTTGTTGTATTTTATTCTTTATTAAAAATGTTATCAATGTTAATCGTATCGTGTCTACAAAACAAATTAAAACGGCTTAAAATCATACAAAAATTTAAAAATAAACAGAAAAGTTGAGCTTTTTTTTTCTTAGGTTTATACATTTTATATAAGTAGTTTTTAAATTGTTATAACTATTGTAGTAATTTTAAAATAATTTAACATAATATTGAGAATGATAAAAAAAACGAAAACACAACCACATTATTTAGCTTTTAAGTATAATAATATGTTAAAATATTTAAGTACATATTTTTTAAATAATATTGCTAAATTGTAAAATTTGAGAAATTTATTTTAAAAATAAATCGAATGTTTTTTTTGGGGTTTTGCTTAAAAACTACAAATTTTTTTACTTGATACATAAAATATATTCGTATTTTATAGTAAATGACTAGAGTTTGTTGTAGTGATTTTATGATGTGATAATTAAATAGTTATTAATGATAGATTAATAGTAAAAATAATTAATAGTGATTTAATGATCAGTATTTTTATTTAGTAGTGAGTATTTTTAGTAGTATTTTCTTATGATTTTAGTTATTTGTTATATTGTTTAGTTAGATGAGTATTTATTTTTAGTTTTTTGATCATTTTTGTTATTACATCTTGAGGTGTTTATTAAAACTTTAATTCAATTCTTTTAGATATTTTAGGTTATTACAATATTTTAATTTTCTTTTATTTAAAAGGAATATTTGTGTATAATAATGAGTATTTTAATACTTGTAGGAATGTGTGTTTTTTTTTAAATTTTTTTTGTATTACTATAGTTTTTATTTATAAGAAAATTTTTTGTGAAAATTCCTTTTTTGCTTTTTAGTCTATATTGCTATGGCCATTTATTAATACATAGTTTTTTTTTATTATTACCAAAAAAATTTAATACCTTTTGGTTTAAAATTCAGTTATTTTATGTTAAAAAGAGATCAGTTGAAAGCTTATTCTTTGGTTTAATAATTTGTTTGATTTTTTTTTATTATTACTTTTAATACTATTTTTTATTCCTCAAAATATTTAAAATTTATTTATAGGATTTTTACAATTTTCCGTTTTGCTTTTTTAATTCTTTAGTAAATTTTAAATTTCTTGAGAAGTATCATTTTTTATATGTTATAAGAAATTGCTTATATACAGCTATAACGTTGTAAGAAATTTTATTTAATATATCTTGAACCCCACTTATTATTGCAATTAATGAAAAGCCTTAAGGTATGCCATGCTTTTATTTTTAATATATAGTTTGTATGTCCGTTACTTTTGGTTCATTATAAAAGAGCCTTGAAATAACATTAGTTATAACATTTTAGTACTAACTTACTCATGTTATAACATCATAACTTTTTTAAAAAAGTTTATCAATTTTATCAATAAAACATATAAGGAATTATTAAATAATTATACCAATTGAAGCTTACTTTTAGCTAGGAGCTTACCTTAGACCGAAAGTGCCACTTCAAGCTCAGGAAACAGAAAATCGTTTGACATTTGACCCTATCTGCCATATAAAACTAAATGACTAAAAGTAAATGTTGTGAAGTACACTTTAGGGATGTTCAAAGTTACTTCGATGCAAAAAGTTTGTTGAAATTTGGTATCAATTTTGACTCGTTTTTAAAAACACATGTAGTTCAATGAAAACTCTTTTACTATTGGTCATCTTTTGGCAAATAACTTACAAAAAAAAAGTAAACTGAGCATCTTTTAAATAATTTTGATTATCCTTAAAGTCTGGCATATAAATGTTTTGAACATATCTAAGATTTCGATTGTTATCGAATGCGGTAATTTGGACCCAGAACAAAAAAATAGTGGGCAGAGTTACCGTTTTTTTTTCCAAAGTGTAGTTCTAACGTTTTAAAAAGAAAAAGTTTTCTATTCCATTTTTTTTAATTTTTCTATAGAATCTTTTCTATAGAATTTTTTTTTATCAAAAATTTTTCTATAGAAAATTTTTTTATCAAAAATTTTTCTATAGAAAATTTTTTTATCAAAAATTTTTCTATAGAAAATTTTTTTATCAAAAATTTTTCTATAGAAAATTTTTTTATCAAAAATTTTTCTATAGAAAATTTTTTTATCAAAAATTTTTCTATAGAAAATTTTTTTATCAAAAATTTTTCTATAGAAAATTTTTTTATCAAAAATTTTTCTATAGAAAATTTTTTTATCAAAAATTTTTTTATCAAAAATTTTTCTATAGAAAATTTTTTTATCAAAAATTTTTCTATAGAAAATTTTTTTATCAAAAATTTTTCTATAGAAAATTTTTTTTATCAAAAATTTTTCTATAGAAAATTTTTTTATCAAAAATTTTTCTATAGAAAATTTTTTTTATCAAAAATTTTTCTATAGAAAATTTTTTTATCAAAAATTTTTCTATAGAAAATTTTTTTATCAAAAATGTTTCTATAGAAAATTTTTTTATCAAAAATTTTTCTATAGAAAATTTTTTCATCAAAAATGTTTCTATAGAAAATTTTTTCATAAAAATGTTTCTATAGAAAATTTTTTTATCAAAAATTTTTCTATAGAAAATTTTTTTATCAAAAATTTTTCTATAGAAAATTTTTGATAAAAAAATTTTCTATAAAAAATATTTGATAAAAAAATTTTTATCAAAATTTTTCTATAGAAAATTTTTTTATCAAAATTTTTCTATAGAAAATTTTTTTATCAAAAATTTTTTTATCAAATATTTTTTATAGAAAATTTTTTCATTAAAAATTTTTCTATAGAAAATTTTTTATCAAAAATTTTTCTATAGGAAATTTTTTTATCAAAAATTTTTCTATAGGAAATTTTTTTATCAAAAATTTTTCTATAGAAAATTTTTTTATCAAAAATTTTTTATAGCAAATTTTTCTATAGGAAATTTTTTATCAAAAATTTTTCTATAGGAAATTTTTTTATCAAAAATTTTTCTATAGGAAATTTTTTTATCAAAAATTTTTCTATAGAAAATTTTTTTATCAAAAATTTTTTATAGCAAATTTTTTTATCAAAAGTTTTTTATATAAATTTTTTATCAAAAATTTTTCTATAGAAAATTTTTTATCAAAAATTTTTCTGTAAAAAATTTTTTTATCAAAAATTTTTCTATAAAAAATTTTTTTATCAACAATTTTTCTATAGAAAATTTTTTTATCAAAAATGTTTCTATAGAAAATTTTTTTATTAAAAATGTTTCTATAGAAAATTTTTTTATCAAAAATTTTTCTATAGAAAATTTTTTCATCAAAAATGTTTCTATAGAAAATTTTTTTTTATCAAAAATTTTTCTATAGAAAATTTTTTTATCAAAAATTTTTTTTTAATGAAAAAATTTTTGATAAAAAAATTTTCTATAGAAAAATTTTTGATAAAAAAATTTTCTATAAAAAATATTTGATTAAAAAATTTTTTATCAAAATTTTTCTATAGAAAATTTTTTTATCAAAAATTTTTTTATCAAATATTTTTTATAGAAAATTTTTTTATCAAAAACTTTTTCATTAAAAATTTTTCTATAGAAAATTTTTTATCAAAAATTTTTCTATAGAACATTTTTTTATCAAAAATTTTTCTATAGAAAATTTTTTTATCAAAGATGTTTCTATAGAAAATTTTTTTATCAAAAATTTTTCTATAGAAAATTTTTTTATCAAAAATTTTTCTATAGAAAATTTTTTTATCAAAAATTTTTCTATAGAAAATTTTTTTATCAAAAATTTTTCTATAGAAAATTTTTTTATCAAAAATTTTTCTATAGAAAATTTTTTTATCAAAAATTTTTCTATAGAAAATTTTTTTATCAAAAATTTTTCTATAGAAAATTTTTTTTATCAAAAATTTTTCTATAGAAAATTTTTTTATCAAAAATTTTTCTATAGAACATTTTTTTTATCAAAAGTTTTTTTAAAGAAAATTTTTTTATCAAAAATTTTTCTATAGAACTTTTTTTATCAAAAATTTTTCTATAGAAAATTTTTTTTCAAAAATTTTTCTTTAGAAAATTTTTTTATCAAACATTTTTCTATAGAAAATTTCTTTTATCAAAAATGTTTCTATAGAAAATTTTTTTATCAAAAATTTTTCTATAGAAAATTTCTTAATCAAAAGTTTTTCTATACAAAATTTTTTTATCAAAAATTTTTCTATAGAAAATTTTTTTATCAAAATTTTTCTATAGAAAATTTTTTTATCAAAAATTTTTCTATAGAAAATTTTTCTATCAAGAATTTTTCTATAGAAAATTTTTTTATCAAAAATTTTTCTATAGAAAATTTTTTTATCAAAAATGTTTCTATAGAAGATTTGAAAATTTTTTGATATAAAAATATTTTTATCGAAAAATTTTGTAAAAAATATATTTTTTATCGAACAATTTTCCAAAGAAAAATATTTTTATTAAGATTTTTTATCTATTTTCCATAGAAAAATTTTTGATAGCAAAATTTTCTATAGAAAAATTTTCTATAGAAAAATTTTTGATGAAAAAATTTTCTATACAAAAATTTTTGATAAAAAAATTTTTTAGAAAAATTGTTGATAAAAAAATTTTCCATAGAAAAATTTTTGATAAAAAAATTTTCTATAGAAAATTTTTGTTAAAAATTTTTCTATAGAAAATTTTTTTATTAAAAATTTTTCTATGGAAATTTTTTTATCAAAAATTTTTCTATGGAAATTTTTTTTTATCAAAAATTTTTCTATAGAAAAATTTTTTATTAAAAATTTTTCTATGAAAAATTTTTTAACACAAATTTTCTAAAGAATTTTTTTATCAAAAATTTTTCTATAGAAAATTTTTCCATCAAAAATGTTTCTATAGAAAATTGTTTTATCAAAAATTTTTTTATAGAAAATTTTTTTATCAAAAATTTTTATATAGAAAATTTTTTTATCAAAAATTTTTCTATAGAAAATTTTTTCATCAAAAATGTTTCTATAGAAAATTTTTTCAT
The DNA here is from genome assembly GCA_933228675.1 of Stomorhina lunata. Classification (NCBI taxonomy): domain Eukaryota; kingdom Metazoa; phylum Arthropoda; class Insecta; order Diptera; family Rhiniidae; genus Stomorhina; species Stomorhina lunata. The sequence continues at coordinate 47,440,261 of OW121743.1, read as the reverse complement.
CAAAAATGTTTCTATAGAAAATTTTTTTATCAAAAATTTTTCTATAGAAAATTTTTTTATCAAAAATTTTTCTATAGAAAATTTTTTTATCAAAAATTTTTCTATAGAAAATTTTTTTATCAAAAATTTTTCTATAGAAAATTTTTTTATCAAAAATTTTTCTATAGAAAATTTTTTTATCAAAAATGTTTCTATAGAAAATTTTTTTATCAAAAATTTTTCTATAGAAAATTTTTTTATCAAAAATTTTTTATAGCAAATTTTTCTATAGGAAATTTTTTATCAAAAATTTTTCTATAGGAAATTTTTTTATCAAAAATTTTTCTATAGGAAATTTTTTTATCAAAAATTTTTCTATAGAAAATTTTTTTATCAAAAATTTTTCTATAGAAAATTTTTTTATCAAAAATTTTTCTATAGAAAATTTTTTTATCAAAAATTTTTCTATAGAAAATTTTTTTATCAAAAATTTTTCTATAGAAAATTTTTTTATCAAAAATTTTTCTATAGAAAATTTTTTTATCAAAAATTTTTTTATCAAAAATTTTTCTATAGAAAATTTTTTTATCAAAAATTTTTCTATAGAAAATTTTTTTATCAAAAATTTTTCTATAGAAAATTTTTTTTATCAAAAATTTTTCTATAGAAAATTTTTTTATCAAAAATTTTTCTATAGAAAATTTTTTTTATCAAAAATTTTTCTATAGAAAATTTTTTTATCAAAAATTTTTCTATAGAAAATTTTTTTATCAAAAATGTTTCTATAGAAAATTTTTTTATCAAAAATTTTTCTATAGAAAATTTTTTCATCAAAAATGTTTCTATAGAAAATTTTTTCATAAAAATGTTTCTATAGAAAATTTTTTTATCAAAAATTTTCTATAAAAAATATTTGATAAAAAAATTTTTATCAAAATTTTTCTATAGAAAATTTTTTTATCAAAATTTTTCTATAGAAAATTTTTTTATCAAAAATTTTTTTATCAAATATTTTTTATAGAAAATTTTTTCATTAAAAATTTTTCTATAGAAAATTTTTTATCAAAAATTTTTCTATAGGAAATTTTTTTATCAAAAATTTTTCTATAGGAAATTTTTTTATCAAAAATTTTTCTATAGAAAATTTTTTTATCAAAAATTTTTTATAGCAAATTTTTCTATAGGAAATTTTTTATCAAAAATTTTTCTATAGGAAATTTTTTTATCAAAAATTTTTCTATAGGAAATTTTTTTATCAAAAATTTTTCTATAGAAAATTTTTTTATCAAAAATTTTTTATAGCAAATTTTTTTATCAAAAGTTTTTTATATAAATTTTTTATCAAAAATTTTTCTATAGAAAATTTTTTATCAAAAATTTTTCTGTAAAAAATTTTTTTATCAAAAATTTTTCTATAAAAAATTTTGTTATCAACAATTTTTCTATAGAAAATTTTTTTATCAAAAATGTTTCTATAGAAAATTTTTTTATTAAAAATGTTTCTATAGAAAATTTTTTTATCAAAAATTTTTCTATAGAAAATTTTTTCATCAAAAATGTTTCTATAGAAAATTTTTTTTTATCAAAAATTTTCTATAGAAAAATTTTTGATAAAAAAATTTTCTATAAAAAATATTTGATTAAAAAATTTTTTATCAAAATTTTTCTATAGAAAATTTTTTTATCAAAAATTTTTTTATCAAATATTTTTTATAGAAAATTTTTTTATCAAAAACTTTTTCATTAAAAATTTTTCTATAGAAAATTTTTTATCAAAAATTTTTCTATAGAACATTTTTTTATCAAAAATTTTTCTATAGAAAATTTTTTTATCAAAGATGTTTCTATAGAAAATTTTTTTATCAAAAATTTTTCTATAGAAAATTTTTTTATCAAAAATTTTTCTATAGAAAATTTTTTTATCAAAAATTTTTCTATAGAAAATTTTTTTATCAAAAATTTTTCTATAGAAAATTTTTTTATCAAAAATTTTTCTATAGAAAATTTTTTTATCAAAAATTTTTCTATAGAAAATTTTTTTATCAAAAATTTTTCTATAGAAAATTTTTTTTATCAAAAATTTTTCTATAGAAAATTTTTTTATCAAAAATTTTTCTATAGAACATTTTTTTTATCAAAAGTTTTTTTAAAGAAAATTTTTTTATCAAAAATTTTTCTATAGAACTTTTTTTATCAAAAATTTTTCTATAGAAAATTTTTTTTCAAAAATTTTTCTTTAGAAAATTTTTTTATCAAACATTTTTCTATAGAAAATTTCTTTTATCAAAAATGTTTCTATAGAAAATTTTTTTATCAAAAATTTTTCTATAGAAAATTTCTTAATCAAAAGTTTTTCTATAGAAAATTTTTTTATCAAAAATTTTTCTATAGAAAATTTTTTTATCAAAATTTTTCTATAGAAAATTTTTTTATCAAAAATTTTTCTATAGAAAATTTTTCTATCAAGAATTTTTCTATAGAAAATTTTTTTATCAAAAATTTTTCTATAGAAAATTTTTTTATCAAAAATGTTTCTATAGAAGATTTGAAAATTTTTTGATATAAAAATATTTTTATCGAAAAATTTTGTAAAAAATATATTTTTTATCGAACAATTTTCCAAAGAAAAATATTTTTATTAAGATTTTTTATCTATTTTCCATAGAAAAATTTTTGATAGCAAAATTTTCTATAGAAAAATTTTCTATAGAAAAATTTTTGATGAAAAAATTTTCTATACAAAAATTTTTGATAAAAAAATTTTTTAGAAAAATTGTTGATAAAAAAATTTTCCATAGAAAAATTTTTGATAAAAAAATTTTCTATAGAAAATTTTTGTTAAAAATTTTTCTATAGAAAATTTTTTTATTAAAAATTTTTCTATGGAAATTTTTTTATCAAAAATTTTTCTATGGAAATTTTTTTTTATCAAAAATTTTTCTATAGAAAAATTTTTTATTAAAAATTTTTCTATGAAAAATTTTTTAACACAAATTTTCTAAAGAATTTTTTTATCAAAAATTTTTCTATAGAAAATTTTTCCATCAAAAATGTTTCTATAGAAAATTGTTTTATCAAAAATTTTTTTATAGAAAATTTTTTTATCAAAAATTTTTCTATAGAAAATTTTTTCATCAAAAATGTTTCTATAGAAAATTTTTTCATCAAAAATGTTTCTATAGAAAATTTTTTTATCAAAAATTTTTCTATAGAAAATTTTTTTATCAAAAATTTTTCTATAGAAAATTTTTTTATCAAAAATTTTTCTATAGAAAATTTTTTTATCAAAAATTTTTCTATAGAAAATTTTTTTATCAAAAATTTTTCTATAGAAAATTTTTTTATCAAAAATGTTTCTATAGAAAATTTTTTTATCAAAAATTTTTCTATAGAAAATTTTTTTATCAAAAATTTTTTATAGCAAATTTTTCTATAGGAAATTTTTTATCAAAAATTTTTCTATAGGAAATTTTTTTATCAAAAATTTTTCTATAGGAAATTTTTTTATCAAAAATTTTTCTATAGAAAATTTTTTTATCAAAAATTTTTTATAGCAAATTTTTTTATCAAAAGTTTTTTATATAAATTTTTTATCAAAAATTTTTCTATAGAAAATTTTTTATCAAAAATTTTTCTGTAAAAAATTTTTTTATCAAAAATTTTTCTATAAAAAATTTTTTTATCAACAATTTTTCTATAGAAAATTTTTTTATCAAAAATGTTTCTATAGAAAATTTTTTTATTAAAAATGTTTCTATAGAAAATTTTTTTATCAAAAATTTTTCTATAGAAAATTTTTTCATCAAAAATGTTTCTATAGAAAATTTTTTTTATCAAAAATTTTTTATAGAAAATTTTTGATAAAAAAATTTTCTATAAAAAATATTTGATTAAAAAATTTTTTATCAAAATTTTTCTATAGAAAATTTTTTTATCAAAAATTTTTTTATCAAATATTTTTTATAGAAAATTTTTTTATCAAAAACTTTTTCATTAAAAATTTTTCTATAGAAAATTTTTTATCAAAAATTTTTCTATAGAACATTTTTTTATCAAAAATTTTTCTATAGAAAATTTTTTTATCAAAGATGTTTCTATAGAAAATTTTTTTATCAAAAATTTTTCTATAGAAAATTTTTTTATCAAAAATTTTTCTATAGAAAATTTTTTTATCAAAAATTTTTCTATAGAAAATTTTTTTATCAAAAATTTTTCTATAGAAAATTTTTTTATCAAAAATTTTTCTATAGAAAATTTTTTTATCAAAAATTTTTCTATAGAAAATTTTTTTATCAAAAATTTTTCTATAGAAAATTTTTTTATCAAAAATTTTTTTTATCAAAAATTTTTCTATAGAAAATTTTTTTATCAAAAATTTTTCTATAGAACATTTTTTTTATCAAAAGTTTTTTTAAAGAAAATTTTTTTATCAAAAATTTTTCTATAGAACTTTTTTTATCAAAAATTTTTCTATAGAAAATTTTTTTTCAAAAATTTTTCTTTAGAAAATTTTTTTATCAAACATTTTTCTATAGAAAATTTCTTTTATCAAAAATGTTTCTATAGAAAATTTTTTTATCAAAAATTTTTCTATAGAAAATTTCTTAATCAAAAGTTTTTCTATAGAAAATTTTTTTATCAAAAATTTTTCTATAGAAAATTTTTTTATCAAAATTTTTCTATAGAAAATTTTTTTATCAAAAATTTTTCTATAGAAAATTTTTCTATCAAGAATTTTTCTATAGAAAATTTTTTTATCAAAAATTTTTCTATAGAAAATTTTTTTATCAAAAATGTTTCTATAGAAGATTTGAAAATTTTTTGATATAAAAATATTTTTATCGAAAAATTTTGTAAAAAATATATTTTTTATCGAACAATTTTCCAAAGAAAAATATTTTTATTAAGATTTTTTATCTATTTTCCATAGAAAAATTTTTGATAGCAAAATTTTCTATAGAAAAATTTTCTATAGAAAAATTTTTGATGAAAAAATTTTCTATACAAAAATTTTTGATAAAAAAATTTTTTAGAAAAATTGTTGATAAAAAAATTTTCCATAGAAAAATTTTTGATAAAAAAATTTTCTATAGAAAATTTTTGTTAAAAATTTTTCTATAGAAAATTTTTTATTAAAAATTTTTCTATGGAAATTTTTTTATCAAAAATTTTTCTATGGAAATTTTTTTTTATCAAAAATTTTTCTATAGAAAAATTTTTTATTAAAAATTTTTCTATGAAAAATTTTTTAACACAAATTTTCTAAAGAATTTTTTTATCAAAAATTTTTCTATAGAAAATTTTTCCATCAAAAATGTTTCTATAGAAAATTGTTTTATCAAAAATTTTTTTATAGAAAATTTTTTTATCAAAAATTTTTATATAGAAAATTTTTTTATCAAAAATTTTTCTATAGAAAATTTTTTCATCAAAAATGTTTCTATAGAAAATTTTTTCATCAAAAATGTTTCTATAGAAAATTTTTTTATCAAAAATTTTTCTATAGAAAATTTTTTTATCAAAAATTTTTCTATAGAAAATTTTTTTATCAAAAATTTTTCTATAGAAAATTTTTTTATCAAAAATTTTTCTATAGAAAATTTTTTTATCAAAAATTTTTCTATAGAAAATTTTTTTATCAAAAATGTTTCTATAGAAAATTTTTTTATCAAAAATTTTTCTATAGAAAATTTTTTTATCAAAAATTTTTCTATAGAAAATTTTTTTATCAAAAATTTTTCTATAGAATTTTTTTTTATCAAAAATTTTTCTATAGAAAATTTTTTTATCAAAAGTTTTTCTATAGAAAATTTTTTTATTAAAAATTTTTTATAGAAAATTTTTTTATCAAAAATTTTTCTATAGAAAATTTTTTTATCAAAAATTTTTCTATAGAAAATTTTTTTATCAAACATTTTTCTATAGAAAATTTTTTTATCAAACATTTTTCTATAGAAAATTTCTTTTATCAAAAATGTTTCTATAGAAAATTTTTTTATCAAAAATTTTTCTATAGAAAATTTTTTTATCAAAAATTTTTCTATAGAAAATTTTTTTATCAAAAATTTTTCTATAGAAAATTTTTTTAAAGAAAATTTTTTTATCAAAAATTTTTCTATAGAACTTTTTTTTAATAAAAAATTTTTCTATAGAAAATTTTTTATCAAAAATTTTTCTTTAGAAAAATTTTTTATCAAACATTTTTCTATAGAAAATTTCTTTTATCAAAAATGTTTCTATAGAAAATTTTTTTATCAAAAATTTTTCTTTAGATAATTTCTTTATCAAAAGTTTTTCTATAGAAAATTTTTTATCAAAACTTTTCTATAGAAAATTTTTTTATCAAAAATTTTTCTATAGGAAATTTTTTTATCAAATATTTTTCTATGGAAAATTTTTTATCAAAATTTTTCTATAGAAAATTTTTTTATCAAAATTTTTCTATAGAAAATTTTTTTATCAAATATTTTTTATAGAAAATTTTTTTATCAAAAATTTTTCTATAGAAAATTTTTTTATCAAAAATTTTTCTATAGAAAATTTTTTCATCAAAAATGTTTCTATAGAAAATTTTTTTATCAAAAATTTTTCTATAGAAAATTTTTGAATCAAAATTTTTTTTGAGAATTTTTGAATCAAAAATTTTTCTATAGAAAATTTTTTAATCAAAAATTTTTCTATAGAAAATTTTTGAATCAAAAATTTTTCTATAGAAAATTTTTTTATCAAAAAGCTTTCTATAGAAGATTTGAAAATTTTTTGACATAAAAATATTTTTATCGAAAAATTTTGTAAAAAATATAATTTTTATCGAACAATTTTCCAAAGAAAAATATTTTTATTAAGATTTTCTATCTATTTTCTATAGAAAAAATTTTGATTGAGATTTTGAATTTTCTATAAAAAAAAATTTTGTAAGAAAATTTTCTATAGAAAAATTTTTGATGAAAAAATTTTCTATAGAAAAATTTTTGATAAAAAAAAAATTCTTTAGAAAAATTGTTGATAAAAAAAATTTTTTATAGAAAACTTTTTGATGAAAACATTTTCTATAGAAAAATTTTTGATAAAAAAAATTTCTTTAGAAAATTTTTGGATAGAAAATATCTAAAATATTTAAAAATTTTAAATTGTTTAATATTAGAATTTATTTCTGTTTTGAAAAATATTCCGAATATTTACAAAAATATTCCCAGAGTTTACAAAAATAATAGTGTCGTGGCAACAATGTTCAGGATTATATTTCTTTGTTCTCACGAACCATGTATTTTGTTGCTATAAATTGGATTTTGATTTGTTTCTTGCCTATTTTGTTTTTGTCATTTCTTCAACTAAGCGGCACCAACTCTGTTAACATCCAAATTCCAACTGAATGATTTTAATAACTTATTTTCACGAGTCTTATTAATGATCGTGGTATTTACGAAAATTTAAAAAATTGATCGGCTACTGGTGGTATGGGCTGCCTACTCCTGCATATGATGAATGTATGTGTGTAGTTTCCTATAACTTGTGATAGCAAATTAATTGTTTGCCCATGTTTGGTTTAATGCTTTAAAAAAATGGCTTCATATTCATCTTTATATATCTTCTAGGCCCTCTGTGCACTAACTAAATTAGCATTTGCGAAAGATGGGGAAAAAGCCTTCAGAGGAACTAAGTAATTGGGTTCTTAAAATAATCATAGTTTAAAGATGAAGACTTAAATAATATACTTCCACGGTTTAAATTCTTTATCGCAATTTAGAACATATAGTGTAAAGTTACCCTTTCAAAATATTCTTATGTGAAATTGATTTTATATTCATTTTATAAAGTTAATAGTTATTTAAAATTCTTATAACTCTTTTTATATATATATTATATAAAAAACAAGGTTAAAATATTGCTATGTTTATTTTTTTTATATAATCAATTTTAAAACTGTCAGTTTTTATTCGAAATTTCTTATTTGGTGTTAAGATGGATTCAATTCTTATTGTAAGTTTCAGTTTTAAATAAAATTCGTATTTCGTTGTAATTTCGACTGTGCGTTAAGAGTTTAGTTGTATGGCGATACTTTACGATCATTTCCTTTTCTAATTATATACCTCGAACTTTAACCTTAGCATAACCGAAACCACATTTTTAAATATTACTTAGGGAATTCAGAAGGTGTTTTATCCGGTCATAAGGTCATATTTTCCAACAATTTTTAAATAATTTAAAAATATACAATTTTCTTTAATATTCTTCCTTATAACACATCGCCCACCTCGTGAATCCCCTATAATTATTGCATAAATAATTTCAAATCAATTTCATTTTCAATTCAAAACTTTCTTAAATATAACTTTTTTTTTCATAATTTCCAGATTTTCTTTATAATTTCTTGTCTTACTTGATCTCTTACATGTTCTGCCCATTATATGAGGAGGCATCACTGATGCGCCTATTTAGGGTGGTCTTTCGATTCAAAGTGGCAGTTGTATTGAAATTTGTTGGACGTTGTAATGTACTGTTTGCGCTGGACTGATGATTTCTCGGATTTGAGGGATAGTAGTTTAGGGGCGCCATATTCGGGTTATCAATGCGTGTTGGTGATGAGACTCGGGGTCTGGGTGAGGCCCTCTGCATGGAATTAAGTATTTCTTGTGGCTCTTGGTAGCCAGAGTCTATGTCATCGTGATAGGAGTCCATTAGGGGTGTGGGATCTTCATAGTCATAGTCGATAAAGCCATTGTTGTCGAAAGACTGTAAGAGAGAGACAGAGATATATTAGAAAACGTAATAAGAATATAACACAACTTAAAACTAAACTAAAGACCAAACTTAGAATTTAATCTAGCACAAAGTCTGAAACTGAGATATGGAACTGAGCCAAGAAGCTAGAATTAAATTTAGAAATGACTTAAAACTGAAATTAGAACTTATCCTAGAAATAAACGTAGAACTGAACCTTAAGCCAGGCCTGCCAGATTTGCCGATTTATAGCCATTTTAGCGATTTTTGACCTGAAAAATAGTAAAGTGCCGATATGCAGATTTCGGCTACAAAATTGGCGATTTTTAAGATAAATTTTTGATAAAAAAATTTTCAATAGAAAAATTTTTGATAAAAAAAATTTTTAATAGAAAAATTTTTGATAAAAAAATTTTCTATAGAAACATTTTTTTATCAAAAATTTTTCTATAGAAAATTTTTTTATCAAACATTTTTCTATAGAAAATTTTTTGGTTGAAAGAAATTAATTTTAGTTGAACCAGAATTTATGTCATAAATTATTTTTTTAATTTATGATTTTTAAATTAGATTAATAATTTTTTTAAAAATACTGAAAAAACTATGTGACACTTAGCAGTGTGGAATGCTGCATTTTCTGTCCCACACTGTGTCACCAACTGTTAGATGCCAGTAGTTAAGATCATCTATTTAACTGAATTCTTAAGCGAAATGGAAAACGAGAATTATGTTAATGCTCATTTCTATTTCACCTATGACCATATGATCGATTCATCGAAAATTTTTCTATTGAAAATTCTTTTTATCAAACATTTTTCTATAGAAAATTGTTTTCATCAAAATTTTTCTATAGAAATTATTTTATCAAAAATTTTTCTATATAAGATTTTTTATCAAAAATTTTTCCATATAATTTTTCTATGGAAAATTTTTTTTTCAAAAATTTTTCTATAGAAAATTTTATTATCGAAAATTTTGTTATGGGAAATTTTTTTATCAAAATTTTTTTATAGAAAATTTTTTTATCAAAAATTTTTCTATAGAAAATTTTTTTATCAAAAATTTTTCTATAGAAAATTTTTTTTATCAACAAATTTTCTTTAGAAAATTTTTTTATCAAAAATTTTTTTATAGAAAATTTTTTTATAGAAAATTTTTCTATAGAAAATTTTTTTATAGAAAATTTTTTTATAAAAAATTTTTTATAGAACATTTTTCTATAGAAAATTTTTTATCAACAATTTTTCTATGGAAAATTATTTTATCAAAAATTTTTTTGTAGAAAATTTTTTATCAAAAATGTTTCTATAGAAATTTTTTTTATCAAACATTTTTCTTAGAAGATATGAAAATTTTTTGATCTAAAAATATTTTTATCGAACATTTTTACAGAAAAATATTTTTATCAAAAAATTTTCTATAAAATCTAATTTTTATCAGACAAACAATTTATATAAAAAAAAATGTTTGGATCGAAAATATCTAAAAAATATTAAAATCTAAAATTGTTTAATATTAAAATTTATTTCTGTTTTGAAAAATATTCCCAATATTTACAACAAAATTCCCAATGTTTACAAAAATAATAGTGTCGTGGCAACAATGTTCAATATTATATTTCTTTGTTCTCTCGAACCATGTATTTTGTTACTTTTAATTGGATTTTGATTTGTTTCTTGACTATTTTTTTTTTTAACAAAGAAAATTTTTAATTTAAAATTCTTTCCGCCGAAGAATTGTCAATATAAATTTTTTTCTATAGAAAAATTTTATATTTTTCTTTAGTGAAATTTTTCATTTAAAATTTTTCTATATAACTTTTTTTTGTATTGTAAAGAAGAATTTTCCATATACAATTTTTTGTATAGAAAAATTTTCTACATAATTTTTTTTGTATAGAAAAATGTTTGATATAAAATTTTTTGTATAGAAAAATTTTCAATAAAAAATTTTATGTATAGAAAAATTTTTTACATAAAATTTTTTGTATAGAAAAATTTTTGATATAAAATTTTTTGTATATAAAAATATTCCATATACAATTTTTTCGTATAGAGAAATTTCGGACGTAGAGCCGAACTTAAAACTGAACTAGATTTCTACCAAAACTATTAAATAGAATTGGATTCTGAACTGTACCTAGAACTGGACCTTAAATCGAACTAAGTACAGAACCAAGAATTGAACTAGAACCGGTTCTATAACTGAATCAATAACTGAACATCAACTAAAACTAGAATTGAGCCCAGAAATAAACCTAAAACTGAACTTGTGAAATTAAAAAAAAATTAAAACTGTTTGGATCTAATTATACTTATATTTAGTACTAAGTTCAGGGCCATGTACTGGACCTGAAACCGAATACTATCAATTAAACCCAGAACGGAATTTATAATTGAAACTAGAACTGAACTAAACTAAACCTAGAATCGACCTTAAAGATGAACTAGATCTCAACCAAAACTATTAAGGAGATTGTAGAATTGGACTCTGAACTGTATCTAGAACAGAACCTAAAACCGATCTTAGTACAGAAGTGAACTAAAGCCGGATCTAGAACTGAACCTGCAACTAAATATTGAAATAAAACTAGAATTGAACCCAGAAATAAACCTAGAGCTGAACTAGTTAAAATAAAGAAGAATTAAAACTAGAACTGAATGTAAATTTTAATCTAGAACTGAACATGGAATTACATTAAGAACTGAACCAAGAACATAACCTAGAACTAAACTAAAGCAGAACTAGGAATGAAACTAAAACTGAACCTAGGACTGAACTGAAACTGGACATATAACTAAATCTAGAAATGAATCTTTTAAAACTGAACCTGTAGCTGTATTTAGGAACTGTACCTAGAATCTACAAATTAACTTTTTAAAATATAACTTAGCGTTTAGACTGGATCATAACACGATTTGGATCTGAAACAGAGGCCAGAACTTAACCTATAATATAAAGTAGAACTGAATATAAAACTAACCCTTTAGTTGAACCTTGAACTTAACCTAGAAATGGAAAAGAAACTAGAAACTACAACCTAGAACTGAACTTGGAATAACATTAAGAATTAAACCAAGAATATAACCTAGAACTGAACTGAAACTGGATTGAATAGAACTAAACTGACCTAGAAATGGAACTATTAAAACTGAATCTAGAATCTAGAGCTGTATCTAGGAACTGAACCTAGAGTTTATTTATTTATTTAAGTCTAGGGAAAATCCTTACAGTCTTACAGATTGAATAAACAAATTAACTTTTTAAAACTTAACCTATTCGTTGATCTGAAACATAACTAGATATGGACTTGGAACTGAACCCAAAATCTTATCTTATATACAAAATCGAACTGAAACTAAAACTAAACTAGACATACATAATTCCCATGACATTCCAATTGGAACAAGGGGTACTTCTCTCAGACAATGAGCTGCATCCGATTCTATTTTTAGACTCATTGAAAGGGACCTACGTTTTAACTCCGGCTCCCGATGGCAAATGCATTAGTTAGAGAAGTTTTACATAGCCTAATATTCAATAACCAGTGGCTAGCTGAGTTATGAGGTGAATCGCTTTTTATACCCTTTACCACAATAGGTGGAAAGGGTATTATAAGTTTGTGCTGATATATGTAACGCATAGAAATATATGTCTTAGACCCCCTTTTAGTATACCAATAGGATTCGAATCACTTTCTGAGTCGATTTAGCGATGTCAGTCCGTCCGTCTGGCAGGACGACAGGCTGCTGGACCCCCATATAAAGCTTGTAATCAAACTACAGATCGCAATTCTAAAGATAATTTGATGAAATTCGGCACAGATCATTTATTGGGACCATAGCTATTGAAATTCGTCAAAATCGGTCTATTATTGATGGTACCTCCCATAGGTCCCACTTCCCAGAATTGATATATTGGCCACAAATATCAATATTTTTTCATGAAATTTACAACAAATACTGTCTATGTAAATTTAAATCACTGTACCAAATTTCGTTGAAATCGGTCCACATTTGACCATAGCTCCCATGCAAAATCTTCTGTCAAAACGCACTAAATAAGACTAAAACGCTCGTAAATCTCAAGATAATGAGTATTTTAGGTTTATTTTTTGCACACATAATTCTTGCAATAAGTGTAATCAATTTGGCAAATTTCGAGATAATCGGTCCACATTTGACCCTAGCTCTCATATAAGTCCAAATGACGGAAACAGCTTAAATATATAAGTTTTGAGAAAATGTTTGTATGATGACAAAATTTAGCAAATATTTGTCTTTATACAGGTAAGAGAACACCTATGACCTTAGTGGTGAAGGATATCGTATGGTCGGGCTTGACCGACTGTAGCATTTTCTTACTTGTTTTCAAGTGGGTCTGGCTGGGGCTCGAACTCGGGACTTCTGGTATGCTAGGCCGATGACTAACCTGCTATATTACGGCGGTTCACAAAAAAACTAAACTAGAACTGAACCTAAAAAATTTAACTAGAACTGAGTTGGAACTAGAGTTATTACATTATTGGGTTCTTTAATAAGCTTAAAATATTCTGCAATATAAGCCCGGTCGTTGAACTTTCTACATCAACTAAATAAGTATAAACTAAATAAAATCTCAAATTAAATTTCCATGAACTTACCTTAATTGGCGTACGTTTGACATAATCACGATATGGTTGATTGGGGGTCTTGGCACGATAATCAACCACCTCATAATGAGCGGCTACATCTTGAGCACTCGTGGCTGGATAGTCTGATATAAAATGGCGTGTACCATGTGGTGTAAGGGTGGCCCACAACAAACGGCTATCGCTGGCCAATTGACTTTGTAAAGTGTCGCGACTATTGGCCGAAGTGCAGGGATATAATATGCCGCCAGCCATAAAAGGATTTGATTTGGATGGTTCACCCAAAGCTGACATGGTGCCCTGTTTAATATTGCTGTCGTGATAGCTTAAATTACAGCTGGAGAATAAAGTACTGAAAAAGGAAAATAACAAATACGACAAAAAAAAAACACCACAAAATAATTAACCGCACGTTAGATTTTAAAATATTTATAATAAACATTTTATAAACTTACTCTCGGCATTTGAGTAGAATAACCGCCAACAAACCGCCCAATATCAAAACCCCCACACACGACGAAATCAATACAAACAACCAGGTATTCTCCAAACCATTATTATTGGCTCCTGTAAATTCCACAAATTCCATGCCACTCTCACGCGGATGAGGATTTGGTTCGCACATCAGAGTGGCAAAACAGGGATGGGAGTCATTGGTGGCCGGTACTAAAGCAGCTGTTTTAGGTAACAGAAATGAGGGTAGTGGCGGTGGTGGCATTAATAGTATAGTGTCCGGCGGTGGAGGTCCACTTAGACCGCAATTACCAACACAATTACCCAGCATTGTGGCCTGTAAAATGTAGAATAAAATGTAAATATGTTGAAAAATGTATGTTATTTTAAATACTTAGTTAATATGTAATTTCCATTTAATTGAGATAATAGTTTAAATACATTTAATTCTATAGAGATTATTATGTAAATGCATTACTACTGAGCAGCACACAGTGGATTACGGACGCTTTTTTTAGAAATAATTCTGTAACTTTTGAACGACTCTGGATATTTAAATAAAATGATTTTCGACTACCGCTGGTTGTAGGGTGCATGAAAAAATTTTTTAGAAATATAGTTTATAGTTTTTATGTGACGTTGAAGGATCGGCGAGACTGTGGCACCCATTTGTGCGTAAAATATGGGAAGAAGAAGCTCTACCAACCTCCTGGAATGAAGGTATACTAGTCAAAATACCAAAAATGGGTGACTCCAAAGACTGCAATAACTACAGGGGAATAACACTTCTTCCAATACCGAGCAAAATACTAAGTCGAGTAATTTTGAATAGAATGTCTGACGCAGTTTCTGAAACACTCCGCGAAAATCAGTTTGGGTTCCGAGAGAATAGATCTTGTGTTGATCTAATCAACACAGTAAGAATAGTATTGGAGCAATGTAATGAATTCCGCACCCCCATTTATCTAGCGTTTATCGACTTTATGAAGGCCTTCGACAGTGTCAACAGGTGCTATCTATGGAGAATTTTAGAAAACCGTAACATGCCAACGAAAATTCTGAACTTAATTCGGGCAATGTACGTGGACTTTAAATGCCGGGTTCTACATAAAGGTAAATTGTCTAATCCGTTCGAAGTTACTACTGGAGTAAGACAAGGATGTATATTATCACCTATACTTTTTATCCTTGTCATCGACAATATAATGCGCACGGCACTGAATGGTAGACGTGGTATCCAATGGACACCATTTAAGCAACTCGAGGACTTGGAATACGCCGATGACGTATGTCTTCTAAGCCAAAGACCAGCTCACCTTCAAGAAAACACTAGCGCTATTACTGTTGAATCTCGGGCAGCTGGGCTGGAAATCAATATCTCCAAGACAAAGATTATGCCTGGAGGCTATGGCGCAAACCCGTCGCCACACATCAATGTGGATAACGAGGGTATTGGTTGTGTAGGTACTTTTAATTATCTTGGTAGTTTGGTATCTACAAAAGGTGGCGCCGATGAGGATATTGAATCGCGTATTAATAAGGCAAAATCTGCATTCGGCATTCTCCGAACTATATGGAAATCTCGGCAAATATCAACAACAACTAAGTTACGAATATATAACTCGAATGTCAAGTCCATCTTGTATTACGGCTGCGAAACTTGGAAACGCACAAATGCCATCGATAAGCGCCTGCAAACCTTTGCAAACAAATGCTTGCGGCAAATACTTAATATATGGTGGCCAAATCGAATAAGAAATGAAGATCTACTAAACGCTACAAACCAAATCCCTTCTTCTATAGAGGTATGTCAACGGAAATGGCGATGGATAGGCCACACACTTCGAAGGCCAAATACCAACATTGCTCGACAAGCGCTTCGTTGGAATCCACAAGGAAGCGGCCGTCGTGTTGGTGCACCTGCTAGAACGTGGAGAAGGTCAATTGATGCGGAGTTACAAGCAGCAAACTATTCATGGAATGATTTATGCCTAACATCTCGCAATAGAGTTCGATATAAAAGGATGGTTGAGGCCCTATGCTCCACTGGGAGTCAAGGATAACAGAAGAAGAAGAAGAAGTTTATACTGATCCCTGAAGCCAAGTCTTTTAGAAAATATAAAAAACTAATTGAGTCTTTTGAAAAAAATTTTTAAAAAATATTGAAAAAAATGTTACTTTTAAAAAAAAAAAAGTTAATTTTTCACGCTTTTTACGGTACACAGACTTTGAAGAATTTTTTTGTGTTACGAAGTTGACATAATAAAGAAGTTTTTTCTTTTGGTTTATTAAGAAATTTATCAGCGATCTTGCAATATTTTTTAAAAAATTTTACGTAGTACGAGAAAAGATAAATAGGCCAAAAAAAGCCAGAAGACATGTCATAAAACGCAAAAAAAAAAAATATCTGATAAACTATAAGAGATAAAGTAGTACAGTAAGCACGTTTTTTCTTAATTTTTTAAAGAAGTTTGAAAATGTAAAAATCTTTCAGATCGGACCAAATTACCGAAAGTTATACGGACCCAAAGGTTTTACTTACCCGAGATGAGCAACTTTGCCCCACTGTAGAGCTCACTGTGCTACCGACAGATACGTTCATAAACATTGCTGTAAAAGCCTAACACCTTTTCTTCTGTTAAAATCCGTTTAATAGTTTGGAAATTGCTGAGTTAATATCACTGTGCACTACTAACCTTATATGCATTACATTACTCTACAATACTCCAATATTCAGCATAAAAATGTTATGGGAGGCAAAGTTTTAAGAGCTTTTAAAGACTATGTATTAAAGCTTGATAAACGTGTTTAATATCTACGGATCGGGAAAGGAGATTAACACAGGGTAAAAATCTTTTTTAAGTGCGGTAATTTTTTTACAATTTGTATCGTAAAACAAAAAAATATTATTTTTCTACTTTTTTAAAGAAAATAATTTCAATCTTTGATATTCTGTAGAAATGACATGGATAAAGGTATCACAATGAAATTTTGTTGTTATGCAGAGCAATAAGATTAAAAAGCAATACACTAAAAATTCCCAGTTTTAACTGAAAAATTCTACAATTCCCAACTCGGAAAAAATGGGTTTAAAAAATGGGTTTTTTACAAAAACGGCAACACTGACTCTATTTGCAGCGCGTTAAAAAAAAACTTTTCTAATCAATTACAGATATGTCAGAAAATATAAAAATTATAATTTTTTTCAAATCGGTACTTTACCTTTTGAGAAATTTTTGTTTAAACTAAAATTTTTTTTTTACAAATCGGCATTTTTCGGAGAGGGCATGTGCTTGGACCAAAAGTCCAATTGTCAAGAAATTTGCTTTATACGCATTCTCACAATGTTTTCTTTTCAAAACTTTAAATATCTTTTTATGTTTCTTAAGAAAATATTTTTTTATTAGTGAAAAAATGTAGCTATCTTTTAGGGAAAAACTCAAAAAATGGCGATATTTTTTTATGTTTCAACTTTGAATATTTTTAACTTTTAATAGAAAAGAATTTAATAGAAGATATCTATAGCCAACTTGCACAAAAATTATTCAGAATTATATTAAGGAATATTCTTAAAGAATTTTTGGTCCTCAGATGCGTTCACCAGATCAAAAAACAAGCTTAAAAAATAGGTAAAAACTCAACCCAAAAATTTCTTTTTACACAAATATCTTGAGAGTCAAAGGAGATAAGCTACACATGTAAACGTATTATTTGTAGATATTCTCAAGGATAACTTAAATTTAAAATTTCTTTTCAATCCATCCATGAATGGATTTTTGGCGAATTAAAAAAAAAAAATGACCAACTTTGAAGGTCTATTAATCACTCCCCCGACCCCTCATGGACCAGTTTTTGAAAATCATCTTGAAAAATGCTCCTAGACTACCACCGTGCCAAATTTCATTCAAATATCTCTAGTTACAGAATTATTTCAAAAAAAGCGTCCGTAAACCACTGTGTACCTTCTTCTTGTCTAAATATATAAAAATTAATGTTTGTCTGTCTGTATGTCCTTTATAGAATAGTAAACTATGCGTTTGATCATGTTATGATCTTAAGAAAAGATGAACATTACTAAGTTGGTATGAAAAAGTTCCGACAGGTGGCGCCACTGAAAATTGCTTAAAGTAATTTAAATCATAAACTGTGAATTTGATCATGCTATGATCTTTAGCAAAGAAAACTACTTAAAATTAATCTTATATTCTTAAACGAGCAATAATTGTATATATATATATATATATATATATATACATATATATATATATATATATATATATATATAGAATGGCTATCTCGAAAACGGCTCTAACGATTTTGATAAAATTTGGACAGTGGGTATCTTTTTTGATGTATAGGTCGAAGAAGAAGGGACTTTTGGAACTTTTACCTCTAAGAGGGTAAAAACGGGTAAAAAGGGGAAAAAATCGAAAACGCTATGTCTCCTAAAGTAATAGGTATAGAAACAAAATTAAAATTACGTTTTAAACAGCTTTGAAAATAAGCGGACAGGTGTTTGGTACTTTTTTGAAACTATGTCCGATAGGGGGTAAAAAAGGGTGAAAATAGTTGTTTTGGCACCTTTTTAACCCACTCTTATATTTTAAACTAAAGAATATAGAAAGAAACTTGGTACTGCAATCAATAGATGTAAAAAAAACATGAAACACGTATTTGGTACTTTTTTGATTTTGGAGCCAAAATGGGTAAAAAAGGGATAAAATGATAACTTAACATCTCCAAAGTAATATGAATAGGAACATTATACATTATGTTAAATGCGTTTTAAAAAAATGTACCGAATTCAATTGGCACCAAAAAAGTACCAAATATACATATGGAACTTTTAGAAATTAGGGAATGAAAAGGGGGAAAAATTAGTATTATTTTAAACAAATGAATGTTTGTCTGTATGTATGTTCTTTATAGAATAGTAAACTGTGAATTTGATTGTGTTATGCTCTTTAGCGAAGATGTTGCGGATAAGCCGGCGAAGGTTTTAAAGTTGATAAGACTTATTTTCGACAGATGGCGCCACTGAAAATTACTAAAAATTAATTAAATCGTAAACTGTACATTTGATCATGCTATGATCTTTAGCAAAGTTGTAGCGCATGAGCCGACGAAGGCTTTTTAGTTGGTATGAATAATTTCCGACAGGTGGCGCTACAGAAACTTACTCAAAGTCAATTTAATCGTAATCTGTACATTTAATCATGCTACAATCTTTAGCAAAGTTGTTGCACATGAGCCGACGAAGTTTTCTTAGTTGGTATGAAGAAATTTCGACAGGTGGCGCTACTGAAATTTACTCAAAGTCAATTTAATCGTATGCTGTACATTTAATCATGCTATAATCTTCAGCAAAGTTGTTACGGATAAGCCGAAGAAGTTTTATGAATTGGAATAAGCAAAGCCCGACAGGTGGCGCCACAGAAAACTACTCAAAATGAATTAAATCGTAAACTGTGCATTTGATCAGGCTATAATATTTAGCAAAGTTGTTGCGCATGAGTCGACAGAGGTTTCTGTTGATATGAATAATTTCCAAAATTATTCAAAATGACTTAAACTGTAAACTATGCAAACTATGTGTTGGTCGGACAAAATAAATCAAATAATTCAAAATTAACTGAATATTTCTACAATGTCTTTCCTCTAAATTTATTTTAGCACTTTATAATATAAAATATATAAAAACTTTAAAATTTTCCTCAAAATGCTAATCATAAAGCTCCGAGCAAGGCTCGGTCTACCAGGTACTTAAATCGTAAACTCTGCATTTGATCTTAAGCAAAGTTTGCACATGAGTCAGCGGGGTTTCTTAGTTTGTACGATTAATTTTCGATAGATGGTGCCACTGAAAATTATTAAAAATTAATTGAATCGTAAACATTTGATTACGTCATGATCTTAAGCAAAGTTGTTTTGCTTGAGCTGACGAAGGTTTTTAAATTGGCGCGACTAATTTCTACTAGATGGCTCCACTGAAAATGAATTAAAAAGAATCGTAATTATGCATTTGATCATGTGTTGATCGGACAATCTCTTTAAAATTTATTTTAGTTGGCGGAGCAGCAACGCGCGTATGTTATAGCTAGTTTTTAATAAAAATTGTAGAAGAAATATTGACTTCTATAGTGCGTTTCAGATATATAGGAACAAAAATTTTTTACTAATTTCTCTTAAGGTTTTGGACCAATCTGACATGTTGCTTTATAAGAGTTGACTTGTTTTTAATTTACTCTTTATATATGTAAAAATTTAGGAGATCGATATTCTTCTTGTTGTTTTATTGGAAAATAACCGTTATTTTTGCGTTTCATAAATATGGGAACAAAACAAAAAAAAAAAAAAATATATTTTAAAAAGTTAATCGTGGAATAACCTTCAACAAGATTGGTATCAAATGAAAAGGTTTTTCCTCCTTTTTCCGATGCCACGTGGAAAAAAATTAACAGAGCGCGAAAAGGGCCAAATTTTGGCATTTAAAAGCCAAAATTTGAGTTTCCGTGAAATTGCTCGAAAATTAGATAGAAGTGTTCACGTAGTTCAAAATTTTTTAGCTGATCCGGATAAATATGGCACAACAAAACGATCGGGAAGAAAAAAAATTTTATCTGAACGAGAAATTATGCATATTAGACGTTTAGCAAGCAACACAACGAACAGTTTAAAGGAAATTAAGGCTCAAGCAAGCGTAAATGTTTCAAAAACAACTGTTTGGCGGACGATAAACCAGTGTGACCATATCAGCAGATCCAAAATGGTACAAGTTCCGTGGTTACTAGAACGTCATGTAGAAGCCAGACTTCAATTTGCGAGAGCCAACATGCAAAGGAACTGGGAAGAGGTAAGTACAAAGAAATTGTGTATTTTTTATAAAAAAAAATAACCCTGAATTTACACTCAGGTTATTTTTTCCAATGAAAAGAAATTGGATGGACCTGATGGAAATAGAGGCTATTGGAGAGATTGAAGAAAAGAGCCCCTACGTTTCTCAAAACGTAATTTTGGTGGTGGAACACTGATGGTTTGGGCGGCGTTTTGCCAGGATGGATGCCTTGAAATTCAATTTACTTCAAGCCGAATAAATAGCTCAGAGTACGTTAGAATACTTGAGATGAGTTTAGTGCCATTTCTCTCCCAACACCCCACAAAAACCTTTGTATTCCAACAAGACAACGCTGCTATCCACAACAGTGTGTTCACCAAAAACTGGTTTGCTTCCAAAAATATAGACGTTTTAGATTGGCCAGCCAGTGTTCTCCTAACCTCAACCCCATGGAGAACCTTTGGGGAATTTTATCAAATCGAGTTTATGCCGGAAACCGTCAGTATGAAAACATAAACTCTGTAAAAAGAGCAATAGCGGAAGAATGGTCTAAAATTGATGACAATTTACTGAAAAAACTAGTTGATAGTATGAATGATAGAATTTTTAATTTAATTAGAAATAAAGGAGGACAAATTTTGTAAATAGTTTATCTAAAATTGTGTCTTTTATTTAAAAAAGGTAAGACATTCCTATAATTTTGAAACACGAGCCAAGGGATTTTTTATAAAAAACAAATTTAAATACAACAACTATTTTGATGGAATGCATGTAAATGAAAAGCGCAGCAAATGATGAATATTTCCACTGAAGACACCAAGTGAGTTGGAGTTATAGTTATGAAGTAATTTAAAAAAATTCAAATGTTCCTATATATATGAAACGCACTATATTTTAATATTTTGGATATTAAACAGTTTTTTGCCTCTTCTTAAAAATATTCCATTTGGTTTATAGTCGGTATTGAATATAGGCTCTCGATTCGTTGTCTTACGTTAAAAGAATTTAAAATTTTTTCGAGAAACGGTAAAAATTTGACTTCGCGAGGCAAGGCAACATATGCTCGGGCTTGATTCAATTTAAACATTTTAACTTTTTGTACTATATTTGACTTTTGTATCATATAGTAATTTCCTTTCATTAAAGAATTTGATAAGTACCTAAACACGTATATAAAATAGAAATCGAACTTGTTTATACTTCTTTAATTCGATTATTTTTATATCTACTATTCTGATATTCTTATAATTGTTCAATACTTTATGTTATCGGTAAATACATTCATGAGTTTAGTGACTACTTTGGTCATTTATATTTAGTACCTGGTAGACCGAGCCTTGCTCGGAGCTTTATGATAAGCATTTTGAGGAAAATTTTAAAGTTTTTATATATTTTATATTATAAAGTGCTAAAATAAGTTTAGAGGAAAGACATTGTAGAAATATTCAGTTAATTTTGAATTATTTGATTTATTTTGTCCGACCAACACATAGTTTGCATAGTTTACAGTTTAACTCGTTTTGAATAATTTTGGAAATTATTCATATCAATAGAAACCTCTGTCGACTCATGCGCAACAACTTTGCTAAAGATTATAGTCTGATCAAATGCACAGTTTACGATTTAATTCATTTTGAGTAGTTTTCTGTGGCGCCACCTGTCGGACTTTGCTTATTCCAATTCATAAACCTTCTTCGGCTTATCCGTAACAACTTTGCTGAAGATTATAGCATGATTAAATGTACAGCATACGATTAAATTGACTTTGAGTAAATTTCAGTAGCGCCACCTGTCGAAATTTCTTCATACCAACTAAGAAACCTTCGTCGGCTCATGTGCAACAACTTTGCTAAAGATTGTAGCATGATTAAATGTACAGATTACGATTAAATTGACTTTGAGTAAGTTTCTGTAGCGCCACCTGTCGGAAATTATTCATACCAACTAAAAAGCCTTCGTCGGCTCCGCGCTACAACTTTGCTAAAGATCATAGCATGATCAAATGTACAGTTTACGATTTAATTAATTTTTAGTAATTTTCAGTGGCGCCATCTGTCGGAAATTAGTCTTATCAACTTTAAAACCTTCGCCGGCTTATCCGCAACATCTTCGCTAAAGAGCATAACATAATCAAATTCACAGTTTACTATTCTATAAAGAACATACATACAGACAAACATTCATTTGTTTAAAATAATACTAATTTTTCCCCCTTTTTATTCCCTAATTTCTAAAAGTTCCATATGTATATTTGGTACTTTTTTGGTGCCAATTGAATTCGGTACATTTTTTTAAAACGCATTTAACATAATGTATAATGTTCCTATTCATATTACTTTGGAGATGTTAAGTTATCATTTTATCCCTTTTTTACCCATTTTGGCTCCAAAATCAAAAAAGTACCAAATACGTGTTTCATGTTTTTTTTTACATCTATTGATTGCAGTACCAAGTTTCTTTCTATATTCTTTAGTTTAAAATATAAGAGTGGGTTAAAAAGGTGCCAAAAAAACTATTTTCACCCTTTTTTACCCCCTATCGGACATAGTTTCAAAAAAGTACCAAACACCTGTCCGCTTATTTTCAAAGCTGTTTAAAACGTAATTTTAATTTTGTTTCTATACCTATTACTTTAGGAGACATAGCGTTTTCGATTTTTTCCCCTTTTTATCCGTTCTTCTTCGACCTATACATCAAAAAAGATACCCACTGTCCAAATTTTTTCAAAATCGTTAGAGCCGTTTTCGAGATAGCCATTCTATATATATATGTATATATATATATATATATATATACATATATATGTATATACAATTATTGCTCGTTTAAGAATATAAGATTTTTACAAAATCTTTTTGGTAAGGCAGCTTTAGATTCAATCAGTTCCAGTTGACCTATTTAAAGGGTGCGGCAAATACAAAATAAATATTTTGAAGCCAATACATATTATATGAGTATGATGAAGATATGAAAACACAAAATCAAACATCAAACACTGACATACTGATTATTTGAAATACCCGATTGTAAAAAAATTTTATATCCTTTTAAAATGTTAAAAACATTTTGAAAATTTTCAACAATTTTTATTTTTTTTTGTTTATTAGATTTTATTATATTAAAAAGAAGTTTGTTGTTTGTTTTAATCCTTTCATTTCTTTAAGTGTAGATTTTTTTCTAATAATTGGTTTTATTCCACTTCTTATTTGCTGGGATTGTGTATATATCACAGTATTACCTGTAAACTTTTTGGGGAGTGAGTAAGACGTTATAATTTTTTTTCTGTTTGGGTCCTTTTGGAAAAATCAATTTTTAGCAATAAATTTCAGATTTTCTTTTGTTTAAGAATTGTTAGGGATTTCGTATAATTAAACACTTTTAATAATTTCCTTTGCTTTTTTATTTAAATTGTTTTGAAAAAAAAACTTACTTTTTCTTATTCAAACACTTTTTTGTTTTATAACTAATTTAATTCAACGAATTTGTTATAAATTTTAGATTCTAAAGGAATTTTTTTCTTTTGACTTGAGTTTATTTTGTGGTCAACTCTTTCGAGTTGTGGTTGAAATGGAACTGAAACTGTTGAAAGGAAGTAAAAAGGATATTTTGTCATCATACACTTTGATTGTGTGTGAGTGAGAAGTTCTCACCAAGAGAAGGAGAACAAAAACGAAGAGAGTAAAATTTAAAAAATAAAAATCTAAAAACTCCTGATAACTCTAGGAAATAAGATAAAATTTGTTAAGGAACAAATTTAATTATAATTAAAAATTCCAATTCAATCCTAATATTTATCAATTAATAACTCATATTTTTTCAAATTAATCTAATATCAAGTTACCAAATTTATTAAAACACTCGATTGCGCATATCCACTCATTTCAACAATTTCTCTTAACATTCTCCCATTAACTCTGTTTCTCTTCTCTCATTCTTACTCTCTTGGTTGGGTGTTTTCTGGGTGTTCATATCAAATTACACAAGTTACTGCTGTGAGCGTGTGTGCCCTATAATGCGTGAGCATTTGTTTTCGTTTGAATTTAACGGTACATAAACAATTTTTGTTTTGAACATAACATCCTTATCATTTGGAAGAACACGAATATTCCAGCAGTTACAATTTCTTTGTTATTTATGTTTAATATCCTTTTTCTCCCCCTCCCCCTTCTCCCGCTCCTTCTGTTGGCCTTTGAAAACTTATGCTCTTGTGTAAATAAATAGAGGGAAAAATAAATGGAATAAGGCAACAATAACATCAATTACAAGAAGTGTAATAAAAATTTTGCAAATTTTAACAGTGTTACCAAAAATTTTTTGATATACAAATTTTCGATATCAATTTTTTTTAGGAAGTTTTTCGATATAAAACATTTTCTTTCGAAAATTTTTCGATTTAACAATATTTCTATAGAAAATTTTCGATTTAAAAATTTTTCTATAGAAAATATTTTGATATAAAAAATTTTTTATAGACAATTTTTTCGATATAAAAAATTTTCTAAAGAAATTTTTTCGATATTAAAAATTTTCTATAAAAATTTTCTCGATATAAAAAATTTTCTATAAACATTTTCGATATAAAATTTTTTTAAAGAAAATTTTTCCATATTAAAAATTTTTTAAAAGAAAATTTTTCTATAGAAAAAGTAAATTTTTCAAAAAAAAAAATTTGTAACGAAAAATTTTCTATAGAAAATTTTTTATAGACAATTTTTTCGATATAAAAAATTTTCTAAAGAAATTTTTTCGATATTAAAAATTTTCTATAAAAATTTTCTCGATATAAAAAATTTTCTATAAACATTTTCGATATAAAATTTTTTTAAAGAAAATTTTTCCATATTAAAAATTTTTTAAAAGAAAATTTTTCTATAGAAAAAGTAAATTTTTCAAAAAAAAAAATTTGTAACGAAAAATTTTCTATAGAAAAATTTTCTATAGAAAAATTTTTAAAACGAAAAATTTTCTATACAAAAATTTTTATCAGGAAAAATTTTTTATAGAAAAATTTTTATAATGAAAAATTTTTTATAGAAACATTTTTATAACGAAAAAAAATTTAATAAAAAAATTTTTATAACGAAAAAAAAAATTCTATAAAAAAAAATTTTTTTAACGAAAAAATTTCTATAGACAAATTTTTTTTACGAAAAATTTTCTATAGAAAAAATTTTTCTTTAGAAAAATTTTCTATAGAAAAAATTTTTCTTTAGAAAAATTTTCTATAGAAAAAATTTTTTAACGAAAAATTTTCTATAGAAAAAATTTTTCTGTAGAAAAATTTTTAAACCGAAAAATTTTCTAAAAAAAAATTTTTATAACGAAATATTTTCTATAAAAAAAATTTTATAACAAAAAATTTTCTATAGAAAAATTTTTATAACGAAAAATTTTTTTAACAAAAACTTTTCTGTAGAAACATTTTTTTAATAAAAATTTTCTATAGAAAAATTTTTATAACGAAAACTTTTCTATAGAAAAATGTGCATAACGAAAAATTTTTATAACGAAAAATTTTCTATAGAAAAATTTTATAACGAAAAATTTTCTATAGAAAAATTTTTGTAACGAAAAATTTTCTATAGAAAAATTTTTATATCAAAAAATTTTCTATAGAAAAATTTTTTTAAAGAAAAATTTTTTAAAGAAAAATTTTTTAACGAAAAATTTTCAATAAAAAAATTTTTATAACGAAAAATTTTCAATAGAAAAATTTGTACAACGAAAATTTTCTATAGAAACATTTTTATAACGAAAACTTTTCTATATAAAAATTTTTATAACGAAAAATTGTCTATAGAAAAAATTTTATATCGAAGAATTTTCTATTGAAAAATTTTTGTATCGAAACATTTTCTATACAAATATTTTTATATCAAAAAATTTTGTATAGAAAAATGTTTATATCGAAAAATTTGTATAGAAAAATCTTTATATCGAAAAGTGTTCTATAGAAAAGTTCTTCGCTTTATATTGATATTTGTTGGACACAATAATAATTCGTATTTATTCTGTCCCTCAATATAACATATAATGTGTGGTTTTCGCCCTGTTTAGATGAGATGGTCTAAACAACCATGGAAACGCGTCGAGAAAAGGCTTCCCCGCCAACATTTTTTGGTTTTATCAAAAAACTATTTATTACAATAATAAATAATTGTAATGAATTGGGATTTTAGTGCAATACACTACAGCAAAACTTTGTAAAAAAATGTATATGTATTCTATAGAAACATTTTAATATCAAAAAATTTTCTATAGAAAAATGTTTATATTATTTGTATTGAAATATTTTCTATAGAAAAAATTGTATACAAATAAATTTCTATAGAAAAGTTTTTATATCGAAAAATTTTCTATAGATAAATAGAATCATTTGCAGCATAAAGTGTTACAAAAAATCAGCTTCAAAAATTATGGTAACGCATATGCGAAAAATTGTCGACATCATAAATGTCACCACCTTTTGGGGGAGAAGAGAAAAGAAAAACAAACTACAACGTGATTATCAAACTACAATGGTTCGTTTTAGATGTCATTAGTGTTGCCATTGTTTAAATTTGTTTATTTTTTTGTAAATTTCAAAAATTGTATACTTAATTCCAAATGTTTGCTGGGTTAACACATTTGGCTAAAGTGAAATCCCGTTGTTCTTTAAGTCCTTAACTTTGTTTTAAAGGGGAGGAAAAACTCAGAAGAAAGTGGGGGAACATTTTAGCATTTAACATTTTGTTAAATAAAAGAAAACAATACATAACTATTGAGAAAAGGTTACAAAATCATTGAACAAATTAATTGAATAAATAGTTTTGGTTCAAAAATAATTGTTACAACGCAAATATAAATTAAGCAAAGTAACAAAGGTCCCGAAATTAGTAACAAAGGTCCCGAAAATTAGTAATATCAATTTATAAAGATATAGAATTCTTATTTCTTATATTGTAAAATTTCTAAAGTGGAATTTTAAGATGGTATCTAAATCAGTCTTCTCCAAAACCCCAACTCTGGGCTCATATATTTTTTTACTTTTATAGAGAATGCTCATTATGCAGGAAAGAGTAGCAATTCCAATATGTATTAGTATGAGTTTGGGCAACACTGCTCTTAATTCGGTTTAAGTCATTAAAATTATTCTTGAAATTATAGAATTTGGTTCTTTTCCACTGTTATAAACATTTTTTATAACAGTTTGTTTTAACGGGTTAGAGGGTGATAGCACTAGGGCTTTGATTAAATCAATAAAACACAAAAGGTTTCTATAAACTTTATAAAAATATTATTTATTAACAGTTTTAATTGTGTTTTAGAGTTTATGTTTTAGGGATAAGTATTATATTTTAATTTTAAGTTTAGGGTAAGTTTTATAATATATATTATTTATTTATCAATTACACCGACGATGTTTCGGATTTTTAACTCGGGTTGTTGATGATCTTAACTTTCTTGACACTTTCTTTATTACATTTTTCTTTTGTGAAGTTGGTTGTAGTTTGTTGAGCTAGAGATGGACCTGTCAGTGATATTAGTAGGGTTCGCAGTGTTCACCGCGTGAACATTCTCCCCGCCATGAAAGACCTGCAATTAAATGAAGGACTTTAATACACATCCTTAACTAGTGGGCACAATGTGTCTGTATATAGGAATCAGCGAAAGTAAAATACTTAGGGTTCAAAGGGTAAGCCAAACTTGGACTTAGGCATCAATTCCTATATAAAATATAAAATGTTTATATTGAGTGTTTAAAAAAGGGGTAATATGTGTTAGGGTTAATATGAGTTACGGGTTAGTGTAAAATGGATTAGTGGATAAAGTAGATGTAGGGTAAGTATTATGCTACAATACGACTAGTAGTGTTAGACTAACTAGCGGGTAAAATTATAACATTCGCTATAGGGTAAGTCAAACGTCCGGTTGATGTCTGTAACTCGACATCTCTGACTCTTCCGTCAGAACCTGGAATAGTTTCAGTCACCTGACCTAGTGACCATTCGGTGGGTGGTACGTTGCTTTGAGTTATGACAACAATATCATCTACTTTAATACCTTCGGGTGCTGGGTACTTCCACTTATGTTTCCTGTGTAACTCTTTATGGTTATCATTTTTACATCTAGGGTTGTGGTGTTGATTGCCATTGCGTATGTGTTTCTTTGGGGTAACTGCATTGAAATATGAAACTGCTTGGGTACTATGAGACTTTTCAACCGGTCCAGTCAAGATCCACCCAAATTGCGTATCTTGAGCAATGAGTGTGTTAAGAATAGTCTTAACACCTGATTTTAAAATTTGAGGGTAGAAATCACTTCCTATAAGGAAGTCGATAGGCCTGCTGTCGTAAAAGCAAGGATCTGCTAACTCTACATCTTTACAAAACTTAATAATGCTTGGATTTATGCTTTGGGTGGGTAAAGTTCGAGTTAGAGATTTAACCACTATCGCTCGGATTTCCAAAGAATAATTTTTAAGGGTATTAGACCGGAGAAGTGCTTTGCATAGTTGGTTTGAACGAGCCGTTAGAACTCCATTCAAACCTGATATTTCAGCGTTAATGGGTAGAGTGGGTAAATTCAGTTTTCTTCTGAACTGATCTGAAATAAATGTGAAATCTGAGGCCGGGTCAATCAACGCTCGGGCAGGGTATAAAGAACCATTGACTTCGACATTAAATACAGCTGTTCCCAACAATGACTGTCTGTCATCTAAATTAGAGTCCTTAGGGTAAGTTGTAGTGGAGAACGATTGAGCTGTATTGTGTGATGTTGTAGGAAAATCATCCATAGTGTTAGTGTGTGTAATTGTCGAAGAGGGTTTGTGAAGCAGCGTATGATGTCTACCTTCACAGTATCTGCACGAGTAAGAACTCGTACAATCTTTTACGCCATGAGAAATCGCTAGGCAGTTATAGCAACAGCCATTATTTTGAACAAAATTGATTCTTTCCTTTACTCCGTAGGACATAAAGGAGGGACAATCTTTAAGGGTATGATTGCCATCACATAATCTGCATACTGATCCATTTGGCTTGTCTTGCGTTTGTGTATAGTATGAATTGTGTTGTCCGTGTGTAGGCATTCTCTTGGCTAGGGTAAAAATTTGGTTCTGTTCAGATTTCATATTTCCAGTGTACGGGTAAGGACTCTTGATATCATTTACTGATTCAAGACCTTTGTACTTATGGGTTAAAAATTCATCCATTTGAGTCCATGAGGGTGTTATGGAACTGTTTGTTAGGGTTCTCTCAAAATCTTCAAGTGTTGTTGCGGGTAATTTGGATGAACAGAGATATACGATAATTGGATCCCAGTTATCGGTATCTATCTCTAGGGTATTTAAATGTGTAATGCAACTATTGATAGTGCGTTGTAATTTTCGAATAGCTGTTGGGCACTGAACACGAACTTCGGGTAAATTGAATAACAATTTTAATTGTGCATTAATTTGCATTCGTGTGTTCTCATATTGAAAACTAAGTTGAGTCCATGCCATTTCAAAGCCATCGTTTGTTAAGGGTACATTTTCAACTATTTCGTTGGCCTCCCCCCGCGTTTTTTGTTTTAAGTAAAACAATTTTTCTACTCCTGTAAGGCGTGGGTTATTGCCATAAATGGCTTGGAACAAATCTCTAAAAGAAGTCCAATCTTTATAATCGCCATAAAAATCTTGCATATCACAGGGTGGTACGGAAAATGTTGAATTGTTTGGGTGGGTAGAGGGTGCAGGTGTAGGGGGGGATTTTTTACTGGATTCGAGTAGGGTAGCTTCTTCCAGAGCTTCATCTATGGAGATGATTCGCAATCTGTAATAAGTTTTAGCTTTTATGTATCCACGGGTTAACTCATCTAAATTTATGGTAGCTGCTAATTCTGGGTTATCTAAATCATCAGATTCTCGAATCCATTCATATCGGGTTGCAATTTTACTCCAAATCTCTTCCAGTTCACGCTTCTGATATCTTAGTGCAGATAGGGTAGGTGACTCATCAATTGACTTTTTGTATTCTTGTTCAAAAGAAGATAAGTCCAATTGAATGTAACGTGTGAAGCTGGCGGCCATTGATTTTAATGAGGGCATTTTGTAAAATTTTAATAAGAAATTAGGGTAAATGGGTGAAATATAATGAAATAGTTGATAAAATATAGGGTATTGGGTAATATATAGGGTAGTGTATACGATAAAATGCTTTAAGTAAAGCAATTTTATAAAATTTTTGAACAAAAGAAAAGCATTTATTGTAATTCTGGTGGGTGTGTGGGTGGGTGGCTGTGCCAAAGAAAACCGGGTTTTAATAGCTCAAAAATGTTCAAAATTTTTTAAAATTCGAAATAAAATATATACAAATTATTTTTTAGTGTAAATGAGTTACTCACCGACTCTGCTAGGGTGTAGGGTACTACCTTTCTGATATGTGAGTGTGGGTATGTGTATTTTTTACACGTCGATTATTTTTTTACGTTTAGCTCTCATGAAATTTTGGATTTTAAAGAAATTCTTTAAGGTTGGGTTTTATGTTCTAATTATGTTTTATTTTTTAGAACACTTCACAGATCTTCACTGTTTTTTGTTTTTATTATTAGTTTTATTATTTTCTTTTAATTTTTATATATTTTGTTTTTAAATTTTTCTGTTTGTGGACTGTAATTTTATTTGTTGGTCGTGCTGTTTTACATTTTAAGCTTTTGCTTGGAGGCTTAGAAGGACCATGTTTTAACGGGTTAGAGGGTGATAGCACTAGGGCTTTGATTAAATCAATAAAACACAAAAGGTTTCTATAAACTTTATAAAAATATTATTTATTAACAGTTTTAATTGTGTTTTAGAGT
This sequence comes from Stomorhina lunata, assembly GCA_933228675.1. Lineage (NCBI taxonomy): Eukaryota > Metazoa > Arthropoda > Insecta > Diptera > Rhiniidae > Stomorhina > Stomorhina lunata. Next base: position 47,408,825 of record OW121743.1, on the reverse strand, counting down.
TTATGTTTTAGGGATAAGTATTATATTTTAATTTTAAGTTTAGGGTAAGTTTTATAATATATATTATTTATTTATCAATTACACCGACGATGTTTCGGATTTTTAACTCGGGTTGTTGATGATCTTAACTTTCTTGACACTTTCTTTATTACATTTTTCTTTTGTGAAGTTGGTTGTAGTTTGTTGAGCTAGAGATGGACCTGTCAGTGATATTAGTAGGGTTCGCAGTGTTCACCGCGTGAACACAGTTCATAACATTTTATGCCTTAACGCCATCTTTAGGAAATATATCCGAACTAAGAATGACATTTTACAAAACTAGAAAAAAAAGAACAGCGCTTGCGCACTTCGGAAATTTGTTTTTAATGTTTTAAGGCTACCATGAATAGAGTAAGATAATTTTGAAAATTATTTCCACTGTCAATACTAAGTTTTTTTTTTATATATAAAGAGAAGTAACAGTTAGGTTGCGCCATTTGTTGTTATTTAGACGCATTGTTTAGGGACCGTTACAATTATGACATTTATAATAAAAATCAAAATATAGTCGTTATTTTACGATTTTTATTTTTGCAGAAATAATTGTTATTATCTGGTTCTTATATTTTTTTTTTGTCAAATTCTGATTATTTATGGCAAAAATATTTGTCAAATTTTGATTTTTTTTTGGACAAAATATTTAAAAAATAAATGTTTTATTTGGATTTTTGTTTTTTTTTTGTCAAATGAAAAAATAACAAAATTAATTTAGATTTATTAGTGATAAAGTTTTAAATCATATATCGTCATGTGAAATGAAAAATGCCATTAATAAATTCTGCAAAAAAAAAAAAATTAAAAATTTTAAAAGTATGTCATTTTCAGAAAATATTGTGGAAAACATCAATAGTAATGTTTTCGAATTCTTCAGTTATCCTTGACTCCCAGTGGAGCATAGGGCCTCATGTTTTCGAATTAGCTCTCAGATGTTTCCTTATGATTGCTTTTTTCCTTTGAAAATTCAGGAAAAAGTATTATTTTCGACCCTTAGCTTAAGCTTGTTGTACTACAGCCAATTTTATTTCTTTTACATCGACGGCGTGTTATTGCTGTAGTCTTTTAGCCAATGGACGTATGGTATGGTAACAAATAATTTTAGAAATATAAAATAATAATTACAAAAAATGCATGTTGCCGTGACTGGAGATCGAACCCAGGCGGAATATGATATTTTATACTTACTAGTCGACGTACTTACTAACTAAGTCGCGTAGCACTCTGAAAATAAAGAGCCGATTTTTTGATGCTTCAGAATATAGTTTTTTCATGATTTAATAATTCTGAAGGTTCTCTTTTTGTCGTCATGATAACTTTCTGACGTTTGTTAGGATAGTAAAAGTTTGTGCTACCATATTTTTGCCGACAATCCCACTTTTCTAATATTTTATGATGACAAAATTTATGTAAATTTATGCATAAAAAACTTACGAATATTTACGAAAAAGCTTCAATAAATAATCATACAATTTGTTCTAACTATATTTTCTTAATATTGAATGTCTTCATTATATGCTTCAAAATTACACATTTTTGATAACTAATCCCAATGTATTACGTACCCCTTTTCTTAATGTGGCAACATTTTTCTTTCAATTGTTTTCAAATATCAAACTTCAAAAACCCAATATACTTCAAAATAATTTTGAAGCAAGAGAATTAAACTTCCTTGTTATTATTATTTCATGTTTTTTTTTTTTTAACAAAAAACATTTTTTGTCTTTAATCAATAAAAATTGTCTGATACATTAATAAATAAATGTAATAGATTGGGATCAAAAGCGCATAATTTTTTTTTTAAATTTTTAAATAAAATTTACATCCCGACAATTTTGTTATTTTTTGATAAAACTGCATGATTTTAAACTAAACTTTTAAAAATTGTATAAAGCGAAAAACTATCTCTATATAGAAATCTATCTTCTATCTTTCTATATCTATATATATATATATATATATATATATATATATGTATATATATATATATATATATATATATATATATATATATATATATATATATGTATATATATATATATATATATATATATATATATATATGTATATATATATATATATATATATATATATATATATATATATATATATATATATATATAATATATAACAGCATGTGTGTAAGTATGTAACGTATGGACTCCAAAATGGCTGGACCGATTTTCATGAATCTTCAAAATTTCAAAGGGGGTGACACTGTGAAGTCTGATTTTTGATTTTCTGTCTGCGGGCAGAGAGGCGTGGCAAAATCCAATTTTCATAAAACATTAATGTTTGCTTAGGGCCAGCAATGAGGACCGGGTTAGCTAGTATTTTATAAAGCGAAACATATTAAAAGCAAAATTTTATAAAGCGAGAAGTTTTCTATAAGAAAATTTGAATAAAGCCAAAAATTGAGTTAAATTTCAATCCGATTGGATTCAAATTTTTGTAACTTTTTTACCCAGGTAGCCACTCCTACAATTTCAAATAAAAAATGTTCTTCATACAATGGATTGTCACCCTAATGTATATAAATATATTACTGAGTGATCCACCATTGCCCACCCCTGATATAACAGAAGAGGTTGCTGAGATAGATCTACTAAGAAGACATTCATCAGTTTAGGGGATAAAAAAGTATAAAAAGTGGAATAATCGTTAACGTTATATCTCCAAAACTAAAAGCCATAGAAATAAAATAGACTTTTTTTGAAAATGGAACAATCCTTTTCCTAATTTTTGGAATAAATAAATGTAGATACAAAATCTATAACGCAATCCATCACATTAAAAGTCCTGTAAATAGGTCAAAAATGGCAGTATCTAATATTTATCATGGTTTATATAAAGAACTAAAATATTATTGAGTCTCTTACACGTTCAGACAAAATAAAATACAAATAACATCTATTTTGAGAATTATAAAACGAATAGTTCTAAAATGATTAGGTGCAAAATAGAAAGGATAGGAGCAGGGGGAACTTTGTTATACCCTTTACCACCATAGGTGGAAAGGGTATTATGAGTTTGTGCTGATGTATGTAACGCAATGAAATATTTGTCTTAGACCCACCTTTTAGTATTCCAATAGGCTTAGAATCACTTTCTGAGTCGATTTAGCGAAGTCAGTCAGTCCGTTCGTCCGTCCGTCTGGCTGGCTGAACCCCCATGTAAACCTTGTAATCAAACTACAGGTCGCAATTCTAAAGATAATTTGATAAAATTTGGCACAGATCATTTTTTTGATAATGGGACTATGGTTATTGAAAAAATCAAAATCGGTCCACTATTTATGGTACCTCCCATATGTCCAACTTCCCGGAATTGATATATTGGCCGAAAATATTAATAATTTTTCATGAAATTTAAAACAAGTACTGCTTGTGTAATCTAAAATCACTGTACCAAACCATAGCTCCCATACAAACTCTACAAACTCATACAAACGCACTAAATTACTTATAGACCAAAATCACTAAAACGCTCGTAAATCTAAAGTTAATGAGAACTTCAAGTTTATTTTTTTCATACAGTACCTGGTTGACCGAGACTTGCTCGGAGCTTTATGGTAAGCATTTTGAGGAAAATTTTAAAGTTTTTATATATTTTATATTATAAAGTGCTAAAATAAATTTAGAGGAAAGACATTGTAGAAATATTCGGTTAATTTTGAATTATTTGATTTATTTTGTCCGACCAACACATAGTTTGCACAGTTTACAGTTTAACTCATTTTGAATAATTTTGGAAATTATTCATATCAACAGAAACCTCCGTCGACTCATGCGCAACAACTTTGCTAAAGATTATAGTCTGATCAAATGTACAGTTTACGATTTAATTCATTTTGAGTAGTTTGCAGTGGCGCCACCTGAAGTTGTTCATACCATATAAGAAACCTTTGTCTGCTTATTCGTAACAACTTTGCTTATGATTATAACATGATCAAATGCACAGTTTACGGTTTAATTCATTTTGAGTAATTTTCTGTGGCGCCACCTGTCGGACTTTGCTCATTCCAATTCATAAACCTTCTTCGGCTTATCCGTAACAACTTTGCTGAAGATTATAGCATGATTTAATGTACAGCATACGATTAAATTGACTTTGAGTAAATTTCAGTGGCGCCACCTGTCGAAATTTCTTCATACCAACTAAGAAACCTTCGTCTGCTCATGTGCAACAACTTTGCTAAAGATTGTAGCATGATTAAATGTACAGATTACGATTAAATTGACTTTGATTAAGTTTCTGTAGCGCCACCTGTCGGAAATTATTCATACCAACTAAAAAGCCTTCGTCGGCTCATGCGCTACAACTTTGCTAAAGATCATAGCATTATCAAATGTACAGTTTACGATTTAATAAATTTTTGTAATTTTCAGTGGCACCATCTGTCGGAAATTAGTCTTATCAACTTTAAAACCTTCGCCGGCTTATCCGCAACATCTTCGCTAAAGAGCATAACATAATCAAATTCACAGTTTACTATTCTATAAAGAACATACATACAGACAAACATTCATTTGTTTAAAATAATACTAATTTTTCCCCCTATTTATTCCCTAATTTCTTAAAGTTCCATATGTATATTTGGTACTTTTTTTGTGTCAATTGAATTCAGTACATTTTTTTAAAACGCATTTAACATAATGTATAATGTTCCTATTCATATTACTTTGGAGATGTTAAGTTATCATTTTATCCCTTTTTTACCCATTTTGGCCCCAAAATCAAAAAAGCACCAAATACGTATTTAAAGTTTTTTTCACATCTATTGATTGCAGTATAAAGTTTCTTTCTATATTCCTTAGTTTAAAATATAAGAGTGGGTTAAAAAGGTGCCAAAAAAACTATTTTCACCCTTTTTTACCCCTTATCGGACATAGTTTCAAAAAAGTACCAAACACCTGTCCGTTTATTTTCATAGCTGTTTAAAACGTAATTTTAATTTTGTTTCTATACCTATTACTTAAGGAGATATAGCGTTTTCGATTTTTTCCCCTTTTTACCCGTTTTTACCCTCTTAGAGGTAAAAGTTCCAAAAGTCCCTTCTTCTTCGACCTATACATCAAAAAAGATACCCACTGTCCAAATTTTATATATATATATATATAAATACATACAATTATTGCTCGTTTAAGAATATAAGATAAGATATAAGATAATTTTTGTAACAACTGTCAAATTTCGAGATAATTGGTCCACATTTGATCCTAGCTCTCAGATATGTCCAAATGACGGAAACAGCTTAAATATATAAGTTTTGAGAAAATGTTTGTACGATGGCAAAATTTAGCAAATATTTTGCTTTATACAGGAAAAATAACACCTTTGACCTTAGTAGTGAAGGGTATCGTATGGTCGGGCTTGAGCGACTATAGCACTTTCTTACTTGTTTTTTATAAAAAATGATAATGTGCTCTTAGACTATTAAAGAGTTTTAAAACTTCGGTAAGGAGTGGGATAGGAATAGCGTAGAATATAAAATCCCTTATGGTAGAAATACATATCGTCGGTCACAGGTGGACAACTCATAATATGTTTCGATTTCTTTGCGAGTTAAGAGTTGTCAACCTGTGACCGACGATATATATGCAGTTGTTATAGTAAGGCGCCGTAACTGTTATGACTTTTTTTTCGTAGATTTAAAAAAAATACATTTATTTTTAAAATTTTATTTTTTCTAACAAAAATAAAATTTAAGTTTTGTCTTTAATTTTTTCGAGCAGAAATTAGAGTTATTTATTCTTTTCGTGTTTTTTGCTTTAATTTAAATTGTGACCTTTTATATCGTCACCTGAAATGCAAAAGGGCAAAAATTAAAATTGATTTTTTGATTGGCTATGACACATCCAACCCAAAATACAACTAACTACAAAATTTTTTATGCGTACGGTCAAAAATGGTCACTAAGAATCGAAGATTTAAAATGTTTCTCAAAATTTCTATTGTTTGTATAGTTAAGCCCTTTTGGTTTCAGAAAATAGTCAGCTTGTAGTTAGTCCTTTTGTGTGTTTTTTTTCAATTACTTTAAAAATTACACATTTTTTGTCATTTAAGTTTTCAGGAATGTCTTCGCTGTTGTATTGTTGACCAAGTTTAAAAATTTGGAGTTAATATTTCATTAAGTTTAAAAGCTATGATGTTTTTTTGCTTATAATATAAAAAAATATTGTCCGAGACCAAGATTTTGAAAGGCTATAAGTTAGCTTTCCGACCGTACATTGACCTTTTTGTCTGTAGATCGACTCTAAAGCTCCTCTGTTCTAAATATATGAAATTTTATTTAAGTATTTTTAACCGTTTAAAAGTAATGGGGTTATTTCTGAAATAACTCTGTTTATATTATTTTAAATTATTTGAAACTTATCTTTTTACATTAAATTACGCTTACAAATTAAACTGTTATTATTTTTAAGAGCCGTCTCTGAATTATTGACAAAAACACTTTATGCATTTTAAAAGGTTTAAAAAGCCTTTTGGTTACAGAAAATATTCATCTTGTAGTTAAGGCCTTTTGTTTTTTTTCGCAATTACTCAAAAACTAAACGTTTTTTACCATTTTAGTTTTTAGAATTTTATTTCCTGATGGCTTGTTGACCAAATTCCAAAATTTGGATGTAATGTTCTTTGTAGTCTAAAAGTTATAAGGTTTTTTGCTTTCCCTGTGAAAAAGCTAGAAGTGTAGTTATGCCCTTTTGCACTTTACGTGAAGATATTAAATTTTAAATCAAACATTTTTTTTGATAGTTTTTAAAAAATTCCCTTGTTTTTTTTTTAAATTCCAATAAAAAATTAATTTTTTAAAAATTTCCTGTAAACTCTATGTTTGCTGGGTCTTCTTTACCTACACACATGTCATTCAAACGTAAATATTTTTATCCTCAAAAGTAACAGGACTTGAACTTATTCCGTCAACAAACAAAAAGGAAATCAAACAAATACTTCTCACAAATGAGAAACAAACAGAGAAGCCAAAATAAAAGTTTCAAAGATATTGTAACTACAAATAACCAAGAACTAATAGATTTAGATGACATGCGTCAACTAAAACCAACATTTGATTACTTTTTTTCTTTTTTGTCATCGACAAATTCTATTTGACTAACATTTCCACTTTCATGTTTGCTTTGTTCTAAATGTTATTCCTATTATTATTTTAGTGAAATGACATTTATTTAATTCCTTTATTTTTATTCATAAGAATAACTACATAGAGTTTATTCCGGGAATAAAAATATACAACTACAACTAGAAATGTTTGTATGAATATGTCAATTATTTAATTGTCTATGTGTCCTTTCAGTTGCTATAAAATGAACAATTATAAAATGCAACTACAAAGTTAATTCCTTGGATGTATGTATGTGTGAATGTATGAAGGTTTTTATACCCTTCACCGCCATAGGTGGAAAGGGTATATTGGGTTTGTGCTGATGTTTGTAACGCATAGAAATATTGGTCAGAGACCCACCTTTTAGTATACCAATCGAATTAGAATCACTTTCTGAGTTGTTTTAGCGATGTCCGTCCGGCTGGCCGGTTATCCATGAAAGCTTGTTATCGTTCTACAGGTCGTAACTTTAAAGGTAATTTGATAAAATTTGGCACAGCTCATATTTTGGTTCAAGAACGATGTATATACTTTTTTGGCTAAATCGGATTACTATTTCGGGTACCTCCCATAGGGATGCCTTCCCGGAATAGAGTTTTTGGTCCTTTCCAGCCACAAATTTACTTGAATTTTGACAATATTCAGCACACATATTGCTTATGATTACCTTAATCAATGTACCTAATTTTGTAGGAATCGGACCATATTTGACCACACCTCCCATACAAGACACATTCTCAAAAGACGTTTATATACATATAAAAGCACAAAAACGTCCATAACTCTAAAAATATATGTATATGAATACTAGAACTTTGCACAGACAAATATTTTGTATATCTAAACCAATAACCAAAATTTGGTAACAATCGGTCCACAATTGACCATAGCTCCCATATAAGAACCTTAGCCGAAAATAACATAAATCTCGAAATTTTTAAAAAATATCGCATAGTATGTGTGTCTCTAAGACATAAGAAAAACTTGTTTAATTGTTGGTCCATATTTGACCTTAGCAGTGTCGGGCTTGACCGACTATAGCTTTTCTTACTTGTTATATTTGTATGTGTGTAGAATTGTTACCATTCGTTATTTATTTATTCCTTGAAATGGCTCTAACAAAATAATTGTTTTAAAAATAAACAATAATGGCAACAATATAAAGTGTTAGATTAACTTTTACCTGTTAAAGCATGTGTTATATATTAAACACTGTGCACAGTGACTAAAAAGTATATCAAAAGACATAGACAATATACAAGTTAAACATAGACTAAGACATTGACTAAGATATAGACTAAGACATCGACTAAGACATAGACCAAGACATAGACTAAGACATAGACTTAGACATAGACTAAGACATAGACTAAGACATAGACTAAGACATAGACTAAGACATAGACTAAGACATAGACTAAGACATAGACTAAGACATAGACTAAGACATAGACTAAGACATAGACTAAGATATAGACTAAGACATAGACTAAGACATAGACTAAGACATAGACTAAGATATAGACTAAGACATAGACTAAGACATAGACTAAGACATAGACTAAGACATAGACTAAGACATAGAATAAGACATAGACTAAGACATAGACTAAGACATAGACTAAGACATAGACTAAGACATAGACTAAGACATAGACTAAGACATAGACTAAGACATAGACTAAGACATAGACTAAGACATAGACTAAGACATAGACTAAGACATAGACTAAGACATAGACTAAGACATAGACTAAGACATAGACTAAGACATAGACTAAGACATAGACTAAGACATAGACTAAGACATAGACTAAGACATAGACTAAGACATAGACTAAGACATAGACTAAGACATAGACTAAGACATAGACTAAGACATAGACTAAGACATAGACTAAGACATAGACTAAGACATAGACTAAGACATAGACTAAGACATAGACTAAGACATAGACTAAGACATAGACTAAGATAAAGACTAAGACATAGACTAAGACATAGACTAAGACATAGACTAAGACATAGACTAAGACATAGACTAAGACATAGACTAAGACATAGACTAAGACATAGACTAAGACATAGCCTAAGACATAGACTAAGACATAGACTAAGACATAGACTAAGACATAGACTAAGACATAGACTAAGACATAGACTAAGACATAGACTAAGACATAGACTAAGACATAGACTAAGACATAGACTAAGACATAGACTAAGACATAGACTAAGACATAGACTAAGACATAGACTAAGACATAGACTAAGACATAGACTAAGACATAGACTAAGACATAGACTAAGACATAGACTAAGACATAGACTAAGACATAGACTAAGACATAGACTAAGACATAGACTAAGACATAGACTAAGACATAGACTAAGACATAGACTAAGACATAGACTAAGACATAGACTAAGACATAGACTAAGACATAGACTAAGACATAGACTAAGACATAGACTAAGACATAGACTAAGACATAGACTAAGACATAGACTAAGACATAGACTAAGACATAGACTAAGACATAGACTAAGACATAGACTAAGACATAGACTAAGACATAGACTAAGACATAGACTAAGACATAGACTAAGACATAGACTAAGACATAGACTAAGACATAGACTAAGACATAGACTAAGACATAGACTAAGACTAAAACATAGACTAAGACATAGACTAAGACATAGACTAAGACATAGGCTAAGACATAAACTAAGACATAGATTGTGTCATATATTATGACATTGAAAATTTACTAAGAGACAGACTAAGGCCTAAATTGTGGCTACTGTGCCTAACTTCGGCTATTGTATAGATTTCCCTGTAAAATTTGTAATTATATATTATTATTGCCTTAAATGAGTGTCATCATGTTAAAATATAAGTATGTATTTGTAGACAACACACGTGTACGTGGCTGTCATAAATTAGTTAATGCAACATTTTACAAATTGCCTTTTGTTGTTTTCTACTTTGAGATACTTTATATGAGTTTTATAATAAACTTTTCTAATAAGACAGTCAGAGATATTTCTGAATGTATATATGTAAGTATTATATATAAAATAATTTTGTTGGTACCTTAATATTATTATTAGTTACAAGTGTCCTAATTAGTTTTGTAAAAGATGTTTGTTAAAATTAGTTATAAGTTAGTTATAACTAAACAACTTAAAATATGCTACAAATAAAGATTTGTCGAAGGTAATTGGGGGCTTTGTATATTTCTCTTAAAAGCAAGAATACCTTTTGCCATAGCAATAATTTTAAGGTATTATTAACATATTAATTTTATTTTATTATTTTCTAAATATTGTTATCGTCTCATTTAATTTAACCATTAATTATACAATCTTAAGAGCTTTAAGTAGCATTTTTATTTTGTCATTGAATATTATAAAATATTTGCACTTCATGTGAAAAATACTTAATGGCATGTAAAATTACACATTAACCAAAATAAACAGATAATATCTAACATATTAAGAGTTTTTTTAAATTTTACAAATAAAATTTTATTAGTTTGTATATTTTGTCATAATTTGATAAGAAGTATATTTGGTAGATATACAAGATTTAAGTCGCAAGCAAAATTTGAATTGCCAAATAATGAGTTAAATTTTAAATATTTAAAATTTATACAGTGACATTTTTAGGTCGTTATTTTAAGATTGTGGTGCCATTGGAGGAAGATAATTATCTTATTCAGTTACAAATAGGCATAAGGGAGGTCGAACTCTTTTACACTGTAGAGAAGAGCGATTTCTAAGGAAGCTCGTTAAACATTAACCTACAACAAAAGCAATTAGTTTTGATAAAAGTGCTTCATTCACTCATTAAACGCCTTATTGAGAACTTTAATTTTACTTTCGCCAAAAACTGTGAATAGAATGATACAATTTTTCCGATAGGAAGTCTAAAACGTCCCAGTACAGCAATTTCTACAAAATCCAATTTCTAAAAAACGCACATTGGGTTGAAAAAAAACTTAGGTAAATAATTGAAGAACTTTTAAACATTTAGTTTAATTATCATAAAATTTCGCACGACTAGTGAGAAGGACTATTTAATCATAGACTTAGAATTTGGAGTCTGCAAACTTATCAGAAGGGGAGCTATATGCCCTTAAAGAAGGGGTTATCAAATATTAAAAACGATCCAGAAATCGTATTTGTGATCCAATATAAGGGCAATTTATATGTACAATATCTGCTAGCTGAGATCTATAAAAAACTTTGCCACATGTATGGAATTTTTCGATATTTAAAATTTTCTATACATACAGAAAATTTTTGGATAATTTTCTATAGAAAATTTTTCGATATTAAAAATTTTCTATAGAAAATTTTTCGATATTAAAAATTTTCTATAGAAAATTTTTCGATATTAAAAATTTTCTATAGAAAATTTTTCGATATTAAAAATTTTCTATAGAAAATTTTTCGATATTAAAAATTTTCTATAGAAAATTTTTCGATATTAAAAATTTTCTATAGAAAATTTTTCGATATTAAAAATTTTCTATAGAAAATTTTTCGATATTAAAAATTTTCTATAGAAAATTTTTCGATATTAAAAATTTTCTATAGAAAATTTTTCGATATTAAAAATTTTCTATAGAAAATTTTTCGATATTAAAAATTTTCTATAGAAAATTTTTCGATATTAAAAATTTTCTATAGAAAATTTTTCGATATTAAAAATTTTCTATAGAAAATTTTTCGATATTAAAAATTTTCTATAGAAAATTTTTCGATATTAAAAATTTTCTATAGAAAATTTTTCGATATTAAAAATTTTCTATAGAAAATTTTTCGATATTAAAAATTTTCTATAGAAAATTTTTCGATATTAAAAATTTTCTATAGAAAATTTTTCGATATTAAAAATTTTCTCTAGAAAATTTTTCGATATTAAAAATTTTCTATAGAAAATTTTTCGATATTAAAAATTTTCTATAGAAAATTTTTCGATATTAAAAATTTTCTATAGAAAATTTTTCGATATTAAAAATTTTCTATAGAAAATTTTTCGATATTAAAAATTTTGCTATAGAAAATTTTTCGATATTAAAAATTTTGCTATAGAAAATTTTTCGATATTAAAAATTTTGCTATAGAAAATTTTTCGATATTAAAAATTTAGCTATAGAAAATTTTTCGATATTAAAAATTTAGCTATAGAAAATTTTTCGATATTAAAAATTTTGCTATAGAAAATTTTTCGATATTAAAAATTTTGCTATAGAAAATTTTTCGATATTAAAAATTTTGCTATAGAAAATTTTTCGATATTAAAAATCTAAAGAAAATTTTTCGATATTGAAAATTTTCTAAAGAAAATTTTTCGATATTAAAAATTTTTTAAAGAAAATTTTTCAATATTAAAAATTTTCTATAGAAAATTTTTCGATATTAAAAATTTTCTATAGAAAATTTTTCGATACTAAAAATTTTCTATAGAAAATTTTTCGATATTAAAAATTTTCTATAGAAAATTTTTCGATATTAAAAATTTTGCTATAGAAAATTTTTCGATATTAAAAATTTTCTATAGAGAATTTACCGATATTAAAAATTTTCTATAGAAAATTTACCGATATTAAAAATTTTCTATAGAAAATTTTTCGATATTAAAAATTTTCTATAGAAAATTTTTCGATATTAAAAATTTTCTATAGAAAATTTTTCGATATTAAAAATTTTCTATAGAAAATTTTTCGATATTAAAAATTTTCTATAGAAAATTTTTCGATATTAAAAATTTTCTATAGAAAATTTTTCGATATTAAAAATTTTCTATAGAAAATTTTTCGATATTAAAAATTTTCTATAGAAAATTTTTCGATATTAAAAATTTTGCTATAGAAAATTTTTCGATATTAAAAATTTTCTATAGAGAATTTACCGATATTAAAAATTTTCTATAGAAAATTTTTCGATATTAAAAATTTTCTATAGAAAATTTTTCGATATTAAAAATTTTCTATAGAAAATTTTTCGATATTAAAAATTTTCTATAGAAAATTTTTCGATATTAAAAATTTTCTATAGAAAATTTTTCGATATTAAAAATTTTCTATAGAAAATTTTTTGATATTAAAAATTTTCCAAAGAAAATTTTTCGATATTAAAAATTTTCTAAAGAAAATTTTTCGATATTAAAAATTTTCTAAAGAAAATTTTTCAATATTAAAAATTTTCTATAGAAAATTTACCGATATTAAAAATTTTCTATAGAAAATTTTTCGATATTAAAAATTTTCTATAGAAAATTTTTCGATATTAAAAATTTTCTATAGAAAATTTTTCGATATTAAAAATTTTCTATAGAAAATTTTTCGATATTAAAAATTTTCTATAGAAAATTTTTCGATATTAAAAATTTTCTATAGAAAATTTTTCGATATTAAAAATTTTCTATAGAAAATTTTTCGATATTAAAAATTTTCTATAGAAAATTTTTCGATATTAAAAATTTTCTATAGAAAATTTTTCGATATTAAAAATTTTCTATAGAAAATTTTTCGATATTAAAAATTTTCTATAGAAAATTTTTCGATATTAAAAATTTTCTATAGAAAATTTTTCGATATTAAAAATTTTCTATAGAAAATTTTTCGATATTAAAAATTTTCTATAGAAAATTTTTCGATATTAAAAATTTTCTATAGAAAATTTTTCGATATTAAAAATTTTCTATAGAAAATTTTTCGATATTAAAAATTTTCTATAGAAAATTTTTCGATATTAAAAATTTTCTATAGAAAATTTTTCGATATTAAAAATTTTCTATAGAAAATTTTTCGATATTAAAAATTTTCTATAGAAAATTTTTCGATATTAAAAATTTTCTATAGAAAATTTTTCGATATTAAAAATTTTCTATAGAAAATTTTTCGATATTAAAAATTTTCTATAGAAAATTTTTCGATATTAAAAATTTTCTATAGAAAATTTTTCGATATTAAAAATTTTCTATAGAAAATTTTTCGATATTAAAAATTTTCTATAGAAAATTTTTCGATATTAAAAATTTTCTATAGAGAATTTTTCGATATTAAAAATTTTCTATAGAAAATTTTTCGATATTAAAAATTTTCTATAGAAAATTTTTCGATATTAAAAATTTTCTATAGAAAATTTTTCGATATTAAAAATTTTCTATAGAAAATTTTTCGATATTAAAAATTTTCTATAGAAAATTTTTCGATATTAAAAATTTTCTATAGAAAATTTTTCGATATTAAAAATTTTCTATAGAAAATTTTTCGATATTAAAAATTTTCTATAGAAAATTTTTCGATATTAAAAATTTTCTATAGAAAATTTTTCGATATTAAAAATTTTCTATAGAAAATTTTTCGATATTAAAAATTTTCTATAGAAAATTTTTCGATATTAAAAATTTTCTATAGAAAATTTTTCGATATTAAAAATTTTCTATAGAAAATTTTTCGATATTAAAAATTTTCTATAGAAAATTTTTCGATATTAAAAATTTTCTATAGAAAATTTTTCGATATTAAAAATTTTCTATAGAAAATTTTTCGATATTAAAAATTTTCTATAGAAAATTTTTCGATATTAAAAATTTTCTATAAAAAATTTTTCGATATTAAAAATTTTCTATAGAAAATTTTTCGATATTAAAAATTTTCTATGGAAAATTTTTCGATATTAAAAATTTTCTATAGAAAATTTTTCGATATTAAAATTTTCTATAGAAAATTTTTCGATATTAAAAATTTTCTATAGAAAATTTTTCGATATTAAAAATTTTCTATAGAAAATTTTTCGATATTAAAAATTTTCTATAGAAAATTTTTCGATATTAAAAATTTTCTATAGAAAATTTTTCGATATTAAAAATTTTCTATAGAAAATTTTTCGATATTAAAAATTTTCTATAGAAAATTTTTCGATATTAAAAATTTTCTATAGAAAATTTTTCGATATTAAAAATTTTCTATAGAAAATTTTTCGATATTAAAAATTTTCTATAGAAAATTTTTCGATATTAAAAATTTTCTATAGAAAATTTTTCGATATTAAAAATTTTCTATAGAAAATTTTTCGATATTAAAAATTTTCTATAGAAAATTTTTCGATATTAAAAATTTTCTATAGAAAATTTTTCGATATTAAAAATTTTCTATAGAAAATTTTTCGATATTAAAAATTTTCTATAGAAAATTTTTCGATATTAAAAATTTTCTATAGAAAATTTTTCGATATTAAAAATTTTCTATAGAAAATTTTTCGATATTAAAAATTTTCTATAGAAAATTTTTCGATATTAAAAATTTTCTATAGAAAATTTTTCGATATTAAAAATTTTCTATACAAAATTTTTCGATATTAAAAATTTTCTATACAAAATTTTTCGATATTAAAAATTTTCTATAGAAAATTTTTCGATATTAAAAATTTTCTATAGAAAATTTTTCGATATTAAAAATTTTCTATAGAAAATTTTTCGATATTAAAAATTTTCTATAGAAAATTTTTCGATATTAAAAATTTTCTATAGAAAATTTTTCGATATTAAAAATTTTCTATAGAAAATTTTTCGATATTAAAAATTTTCTATAGAAAATTTTTCGATATTAAAAATTTTCTATAGAAAATTTTTCGATATTAAAAATTTTCTATAGAAAATTTTTCGATATTAAAAATTTTCTATAGAAAATTTTTCGATATTAAAAATTTTCTATAGAAAATTTTTCGATATTAAAAATTTTCTATAGAAAATTTTTCGATATTAAAAATTTTCTATAGAAAATTTTTCGATATTAAAAATTTTCTATAGAAAATTTTTCGATATTAAAAATTTTCTATAGAAAATTTTTCGATATTAAAAATTTTCTATAGAAAATTTTTCGATATTAAAAATTTTCTATAGAAAATTTTTCGATATTAAAAATTTTCTATAGAAAATTTTTCGATATTAAAAATTTTCTATAGAAAATTTTTCGATATTAAAAATTTTCTATAGAAAATTTTTCGATATTAAAAATTTTCTATAGAAAATTTTTCGATATTAAAAATTTTCTATAGAAAATTTTTCGATATTAAAAATTTTCTATAGAAAATTTCTCGATATTAAAAATTTTCTATAGAAAATTTTTCGATATTAAAAATTATCTATAGAAAATTTTTCGATATTAAAAATTTTCTATAGAAAATTTTTCGATATTAAAAATTTTCTATAGAAAATTATTATCGAAAAATTTTCTATAGAAAATTTTTAATATCGAAAAATTTTCTGTATGTGTAGAATATTTTTAACAACGAAAAATTTTCTATAGAAAATTTTTCGATATTAAAAATTTTCTATAGAAAATTTTTCGATATTAAAAATTTTCTATAGAAAATTTTTCGATATTAAAAATTTTCTATAGAAAATTTTTCGATATTAAAAATTTTCTATAGAAAATTTTTCGATATTAAAAATTTTCTATAGAAAATTTTTTGATATTAAAAATTTTCTATAGAAAATTTTTAATATCAAAAAATTTTCTATAGAAAATTTTTCGATATTAAAAATTTTCTAAAGAAAATTTTTCGATATTAAAAATTTTCTATAGAAAATTTTTCGATGTTAAAAATTTTCTATAGAAAATTTTTCGATGTTAAAAATTTTCCATAGAAAATTTTTCGATATTAAAAATTTCCATAGAAAATTTTTCGATATTAAAAATTTTCCATAGAAAATTTTTCGATATTAAAAATTTTCTATAGAAAATTTTTAAAAAATGCACTTGAATTGTTATATAACAGCAGTTTTTATAAGGTTAACTAAAATAATCATTGCCTCGATTGGTAGAAATATATATTAGAAATTTGGTTGAAATCGAGTGCCATTAACCCTTTTATTACCAGCGTCAAAGGTAACATTTTTAAAACACTAAATTTTTTTAAAGACTGACTTATTCATAAACGATATAAATTATATCAAAGTCTTATAGTTGAAAATTTGTTATAAGCTTGTCATTTGAGTTATAAGCTTGTCATAGATAGGGGGAAACATTATTAACCTCTAAAGAAAATTAGCAATATATCTATCAGAACAATCCCAACTGTAAGTTCTATATAATTTTCAATTTCACTGCCATTTAAAATTTTTTATAATTATCTTCTTATATCCGATAGTTCGTTTCTGCAATAAATCTTCATTAATAAGTACATAAGTGCTTAATACTAGTTATAAAACAAACTATAATGGAATTATCATATAAATATATTGAGAATTAAAGGTCATAAATTATCAGCAATTAGTCAAAGCTTTTTGCCTAAAGAGGTTACACACAGTGAATATTTGATATTTTATTATGAATAATAAAATCACATATTACTCATGCGATAAGAAACACCTACACAATTCACAGTGGTATTTTTGAAAAATACCACTTTGAAAAATACCATTTACAATGGTAAATATCGTAACATATTAGAATTTGGATATATTTAACTCCAAAATGAAACGTGTTTTGAATTTGGAAAATATAAACTATAATTAGTATAAGTATATATAATAAATATAACTACAACATAATTATAAGACAATATGTCTATAACTATTATCATTTTTGAAGAACAATTGTTGCTGATTGCCAGGAGTAACATTTGATTTTTTTCATTTGATGTTTTAATTACTTAAAAAGTTTCTTGTTGTATATAATAATCATTGTTTCATGAACTTGTAACATTTACTCAAGATTATTTTTGTAACATTCATTACGAAAGTTGTAATTAGTTAGCAGAAAAAGCATGTCTGCACAATGGGGTGGATAGCAACTACATAAAAAAGCTTAAAAAGCTTTTAAAAACATAGACTAAGACATAGACTAAGACATAGACTAAGACATAGACTAAGACATAGACTAAGACATAGACTAAGACATAGACTAAGGCATAGACTAAGACATAGACTAAGACATAGACTAAGACATAGACTAAGACATAGACTAAGACATAGACTAAGACATAGACTAAGACATAGACTAAGACATAGACTAAGACATAGACTAAGACATAGACTAAGACATAGACTAAGACATAGACTAAGACATAGACTAAGACATAGACTAAGACATAGACTAAGACATAGACTAAGACATAGACTAAGACATAGACTAAGACATAGACTAAGACATAGACTAAGATAAAGACTAAGACATAGACTAAGACATAGACTAAGACATAGACTAAGACATAGACTAAGACATAGACTAAGACATAGACTAAGACATAGACTAAGACATAGACTAAGACATAGACTAAGACATAGACTAAGACATAGACTAAGACATAGACTAAGACATAGACTAAGACATAGACTAAGACATAGACTTAGACATAGACTAAGACATAGACTAAGACATAGACTAAGACATAGACTAAGACATAGACTAAGACATAGACTAAGACATAGACTAAGACATAGACTAAGACATAGACTAAGACATAGACTAAGACATAGACTAAGACATAGACTAAGACATAGACTAAGACATAGACTAAGACATAGACTAAGACATAGACTAAGACATAGACTAAGACATAGACTAAGACATAGACTAAGACATAGACTAAGACATAGACTAAGACATAGACTAAGACATAGACTAAGACATAGACTAAGACATAGACTAAGACATAGACTAAGACATAGACTAAGACATAGACTAAGACATGGACTAAGACATAGACTAAGACATAGACTAAGACATAGACTAAGACATAGACTAAGACATAGACTAAGACATAGACTAAGACATAGACTAAGACATAGACTAAGACATAGACTAAGACATAGACTAAGACATAGACTAAGACATAGACTAAGACATAGACTAAGACATAGACTAAGACATAGACTAAGACATAGACTAAGACATAGACTAAGACATAGACTAAGACATAGACTAAGACATAGACTAAGACATAGACTAAGACATAGACTAAGACATAGACTAAGACATAGACTAAGACATAGACTAAGACATAGACTAAGACATAGACTAAGACATAGACTAAGACATAGACTAAGACATAGACTAAGACATAGACTAAGACATAGACTAAGACATAGACTAAGACATAGACTAAGACATAGACTAAGACATAGACTAAGACATAGACTAAGACATAGACTAAGACATAGACTAAGACATAGACTAAGACATAGACTAAGACATAGACTAAGACATAGACTAAGACATAGACTAAGACATAGACTAAGACATAGACTAAGACATAGACTAAGACATAGACTAAGACATAGACTAAGACATAGACTAAGACATAGACTAAGATATAGACTAAGGCATAGACTAAGACATAGACTAAGACATAGACTAAGACAAAGACTAAGACATAGACTAAGACATAGACTAAGACATAGACTAAGACATAGACTAAGACATAGACTAAGACATAGACTAAGACATAGACTAAGACATAGACTAAGACATAGACTAAGACATAGACTAAGACATAGACTAAGACATAGACTAAGACATAGACTAAGATATAGACTAAGACATAAACTTAGACATAGACTAAGACATAGACTAAAACATAGACTAAGACATAGACTAAGACATAGACTAAGACATAGACTAAGACAAAGAGTAAGACATAGACTAAGACATAGACTAAGACATAGACTAAGATATAGACTAAGGCATAGACTAAGACATAGACTAAGACATAGACTAAGACATAGACTAAGACATAGACTAAGACATAGACTAAGACATAGACTAAGACATAGACTAAGACATAGACTAAGACATAGACTAAGACATAGACTAAGACATAGACTAAGACATAGACTAAGACATAGACTAAGACATAGACTAAGATATAGACTAAGACATAAACTTAGACATAGACTAAGACATAGACTAAAACATAGACTAAGACATAGACTAAGACATAGACTAAGACATAGACTAAGACAAAGAGTAAGACTTAAATTTCTAGCATTTTTGTTAAATTAAAATTTTAAATTTTAAATGGCCCATCTTCTACATATTACTCGAAGCAGTCCCTATTAAACAATCTTTTTATTTTCCTGTTTATTAAACTCATTTAAATAAATAGCGTCAATAATTTGTAGTATTTAAGACATTTTTTACTATAAACCTTTTCCTTTTACTTATCTAATGAACAAAAAAAACTGACTAAATAACAAATTAAAAAGTTATTAATTTATACAAATTCAGCTGAACCACCTCCCGCCCTCAAACACTTAAAGCTTATGCCTAAAGTCAACCTGTCAATAAGATATTTTATAAATAAAAATTAATTCGATAAACAAAACATTCAAAAAGTTATTCACCTGTTAAAACGCAAAACAAATGACAGCAATAATCTCGTCGGTTAGAATCTACATACCAAGGCTAGACGTGTATGTGTATAGAGATAGGAAAAAAAAAGTGGAAAAACAAATTTAAGCATATACTAAACTTGTAGATATAAACATATTTTGATTAAGATATTAAAAGTATTAATAGCTTAACTTGGAGATAAGACACTGACATTAACATTAACTGCTGGAAGTAATTTGCATTTTTATGTTTATCTTTCTCGCTTCGTCTTCTTTTCTTTTTTATTACATCTTTGTCTCTTATCCTTGTTCTGAAAAATGTTATTGGTATTTAGCAACAGCAAAAGCAGCAGAAGGAGAAAAATCTCTGCCATGAAATGTCACAAAAATAAATTAAAGTAAATATTTAATGGACACCTAAGGGTCATGTCACAAACTATTATTGTAAATGTCAAATGTGTAGTTGCATGAAGCTGTTTTTGTTGTTGTTGTTTTTATTGCTGTTGCTCTGGGTTTTGTTTCTGTTTGCAACAGTGTTGTTGTTGTTGTTGTTGATCAACAATGTGGCAGTAGCAACGAAAAAATTTTATATAATGACGTATAAAATATAGGTTATATTACCTTATGTTGTTAACATAAATATTTATTTACTGCCAGTCACCTTATGAACAGTAAAGTCTCTGATGTGAGGACAAAAGTCAAGCATTTTTAGGGCTAATTTGTCATATTTTTGACTGCTTAACAAACGAGACATATGGTGCGTATAACTAATTTTATATGACAAAATGTTGTCAAGAAGTGTAGCATAACTTAGGGAGGTTTCAGAAATATGTGTAACTATAATGTTTACCCACATATTTCAATCATCATTAGCATTTTTATCAGTATTACTATAGAAAAATCAGGAAATATTCACATTTTCTATGGAAAAAGTGTGCGACTGGAGGACTTTCTATAGAAATAATGGGCTACAGTAAAATTTTTATTTTTCTATAGAAAAAGTTCAATTTTTCTATAGAAAAAGTTCAATGTTTCTATAGAAAAAGTTCAATGTTTTTATAGAAAAAGTTCAATGTTTCTATAGAAAAAGTTCAATTTTTCTATAGAAAAAGTTCAATTTTTCTATAGAAAAAGTTCAATTTTTCTATTGAAAAAGTTGAATTTTTCTATAGAAAAAGTTGAAATTTTCTATAGAAAAAGTTGAATTTTTCTATAGAAAAAGTTGAATTTTTCTATAGAAAAAGTTGAATTTTTCTATAGAAAAAGTTGAATTTTTCTATAGAAAAAGTTGAATTTTTCTATAGAAAAAGTTGAATTTTTCTATAGAAAAAGTTGAATTTTTCTATAGAAAAAGTTGAATTTTTCTATAGAAAAAGTTAAATTTTTCTATAGAAAAAGTTGAATTTTTCTATAGAAAAAGTTGAATTTTTCTATAGAAAAAGTTGAATTTTTCTATAGAAAAAGTTGAATTTTTCTATAGAAAAAGTTGAATTTTTCTATAGAAAAAGTTGAATTTTTCTATAGAAAAAGTTGAATTTTTCTATAGAAAAAGTTGAATTTTTTTATAGAAAAAGTTGAATTTTTCTATAGAAAAAGTTGAATTTTTCTATAGAAAAAGTTGAATTTTTCTATAGAAAAAGTTGAATTTTTCTATAGAAAAAGTTGAAATTTTCTATAGAAAAAGTTGAATTTTTCTATAGAAAAAGTTGAATTTTTCTATAGAAAAAGTTGAATTTTTCTATAGAAAAAGTTGAATTTTTCTATAGAAAAAGTTGAATTTTTCTATAGAAAAAGTTGAATTTTTCTATAGAAAAAGTTAAATTTTTCTATAGAAAAAGTTAAATTTTTCTATAGAAAAAGTTCAATTTTTCTATAGAAAAAGTTCAATTTTTCTATTGAAAAAGTTCAATTTTTCTATAGAAAAAGTTCATTTTTCTTTAGAAAAAGTTCAATTTTTCTATAGAAAAAGTTCAATTTTTCTATAGAAAAAGTTCAATTTTTCTATAGAAAAAGTTCAATTTTTCTATAGAAAAAGTTCAATTTTTCTATAGAAAAAGTTCAATTTTTCTATAGAAAAAGTTCAATTTTTCTATAGAAAAAGTTCAATTTTTCTATAGAAAAAGTTCAATTTTTCTATAGAAAAAGTTCAATTTTTCTATAGAAAAAGTTCAATTTTTCTATAGAAAAAGTTCAATTTTTCTATAGAAAAAGTTCAATTTTTCTATAGAAAAAGTTCAATTTTTCTATAGAAAAAGTTCAATTTTTCTATAGAAAAAGTTCAATTTTTCTATAGAAAAAGTTCAATTTTTCTATAGAAAAAGTTCAATTTTTCTATAGAAAAAGTTGAATTTTTCTATAGAAAAAGTTGAATTTTTCTATAGAAAAAGTTGAATTTTTCTATAGAAAAAGTTGAATTTTTCTATAGAAAAAGTTGAATTTTTCTATAGAAAAAGTTGAATTTTTCTATAGAAAAAATTGAATTTTTCTATAGAAAAAGTTGAATTTTTCTATAGAAAAAGTTGAATTTTTCTATAGAAAAAGTTCAATTTTTCTATAGAAAAAGTTCAATTTTTCTATAGAAAAAGTTCAATTTTTCTTTAGAAAAAGTTCAATTTTTCTATAGAAAAAGTTCAATTTTTCTATAGAAAAAGTTCAATGTTTCTATAGAAAAAGTTCAATGTTTTTATAGAAAAAGTTCAATGTTTCTATAGAAAAAGTTCAATTTTTCTATAGAAAAAGTTCAATTTTTCTATAGAAAAAGTTCAATTTTTCTATTGAAAAAGTTCAATTTTTCTATAGAAAAAGTTCATTTTTCTTTAGAAAAAGTTCAATTTTTCTATAGAAAAAGTTCAATTTTTCTATAGAAAAAGTTCAATTTTTCTATAGAAAAAGTTCAATTTTTCTATAGAAAAAGTTCAATTTTTCTATAGAAAAAGTTCAATTTTTCTATAGAAAAAGTACAATTTTTCTATAGAAAAAGTTGAATTTTTCTATAGAAAAAGTTGAATTTTTCTATAGAAAAAGTTGAATTTTTCTATAGAAAAAGTTGAATTTTTCTATAGAAAAAGTTCAATTTTTCTATAGAAAAAGTTGAATTTTTCTATAGAAAAAGTTCAATTTTTCTATAGAAAAAGTTCAATTTTTCTATAGAAAAAGTTCAATTTTTCTATAGAAAAAGTTCAATTTTTCTATAGAAAAAGTTCAATTTTTCTATAGAAAAAGTTCAATTTTTCTATAGAAAGAGTTCAATTTTTCTATAGAAAAAGTTCAATTTTTCTATAGAAAAAGTTCAATTTTTCTATAGAAAAAGTTCAATTTTTCTATAGAAAAAGTTCAATTTTTCTATAGAAAAAGTTCAATTTTTCTATAGAAAAAGTTCAATTTTTCTATAGAAAAAGTTCAATTTTTCTATAGAAAAAGTTCAATTTTTCTATAGAAAAAGTTCAATTTTTCTATAGAAAAAGTTCAATTTTTCTATAAAAAAATTTCAATTTTTCTATAGAAAAAGTTCAATTTTTCTATAGAAAAAGTTCAATTTTTCTATAGAAAAAGTTCAATTTTTCTATAGAAAAAGTTCAATTTTTCTATAGAAAAAGTTCAATTTTTCTATAGAAAAAGTTCAATGTTTCTATAGAAAAAGTTCAATGTTTTTATAGAAAAAGTTCAATGTTTCTATAGAAAAAGTTCAATTTTTCTATAGAAAAAGTTCAATTTTTCTATAGAAAAAGTTCAATTTTTCTATTGAAAAAGTTCAATTTTTCTATAGAAAAAGTTCATTTTTCTTTAGAAAAAGTTCAATTTTTCTATAGAAAAAGTTCAATTTTTCTATAGAAAAAGTTCAATTTTTCTATAGAAAAAGTTCAATTTTTCTATAGAAAAAGTTCAATTTTTCTATAGAAAAAGTTCAATTTTTCTATAGAAAAAGTACAATTTTTCTATAGAAAAAGTTGAATTTTTCTATAGAAAAAGTTGAATTTTTCTATAGAAAAAGTTGAATTTTTCTATAGAAAAAGTTCAATTTTTCTATAGAAAAAGTTGAATTTTTCTATAGAAAAAGTTCAATTTTTCTATAGAAAAAGTTCAATTTTTCTATAGAAAAAGTTGAATTTTTCTATAGAAAAAGTTGAATTTTTCTATAGAAAAAGTTGAATTTTTCTATAGAAAAAGTTGAATTTTTCTATAGAAAAAGTTGAATTTTTCTATAGAAAAAGTTGAATTTTTCTATAGAAAAAGTTGAATTTTTCTATAGAAAAAGTTGAATTTTTCTATAGAAAAAGTTGAATTTTTCTATAGAAAAAGTTGAATTTTTCTATAGAAAAAGTTGAATTTTTCTATAGAAAAAGTTGAATTTTTCTATAGAAAAAGTTGAATTTTTCTATAGAAAAAGTTGAATTTTTCTATAGAAAAAGTTGAATTTTTCTATAGAAAAAGTTGAATTTTTCTATAGAAAAAGTTGAATTTTTCTATAGAAAAAGTTGAATTTTTCTATAGAAAAAGTTGAATTTTTCTATAGAAAAAGTTGAATTTTTCTATAGAAAAAGTTGAATTTTTCTATAGAAAAAGTTGAATTTTTCTATAGAAAAAGTTGAATTTTTCTATAGAAAAAGTTGAATTTTTCTATAGAAAAAGTTGAATTTTTCTATAGAAAAAGTTGAATTTTTCTATAGAAAAAGTTGAATTTTTCTATAGAAAAAGTTGAATTTTTCTATAGAAAAAGTTGAATTTTTCTATAGAAAAAGTTGAATTTTTCTATAGAAAAGGTTCAATTTTTCTATAGAAAAGGTTCAATTTTTCTATAGAAAAGGTTCAGATTTTCTATAGAAAAGGTTCAGATTTTCTATAGAAAAGGTTCAGATTTTCTATAGAAAAGGTTCAATTTTTCTATAGAAAAGGTTCAGATTTTCTATAGAAAAGGTTCAGATTTTCTATAGAAAACGTTCAGTTTTTCTATAGAAAACGTTCAGTTTTTCTATAGAAAACGTTCAGTTTTTCTATAGAAAACGTTCAATTTTTCTATAGAAAAGGTTAAATTTTTCTATAGAAACGGTACAATTTTTCTATAGAAAAATTTAATTTTTTTTTCTATAGAAAAATACTATTCTTTTTCTATAGAAAAATTCTATTTTTTTTTTCTATAGAAATATTATATTTTTTTCTATAGAAAAATTATATTTTTTTCTATAGAAAAATTATATTTTTTTCTATAGAAAAATTATATTTTTTTCTATAGAAAAATTATATTTTTTTCTATAGAAAAATTATATTTTTTTCTATAGAAAAATTCTATATTTGATTCAATGATTCAACATAACATTTTGCTGTTATATTTTTGTGTTTTTTAGTTTTCACAGAAAATGAGAATAAACTGCTTTAAATTGTTTAAGAAGACAAAGTTTGTGGTTGATAAAAAGACAAAAGTTAATGGTCTAATTGAATCAGTTTTGTGTTTGTTTAACTAACCATATGGCATTTGGTTGTGTGATATAAATTGGATATTCAAAAATAATTGAATAAAATGTAGCATATCCTAAAGGGGTTTACCGGAACGTATACGTTTTATTGCCATTAATTGAATTGAATATTAAGTATACGCAGATAAATAAATTTCTCATACATTTGATAACATTTTAGTTTTAAATTTTATATAATTTGAAATTCAAAACTATTTTTACCTTTTATTTAATAAATCATTTAAATTTCATTGTTTCTTCATAGACTGACAGTCAGTATTTTGCCATAAATAATTCCTAAAATGTTTCCATGTAAAAACCACGAAACCGGAAATATTTATTTTCGTAACTAAAGCAGAGTTAACTTAATTTCCGGCTAAAACAAAGAGAGAAAAGGCATTAAACTATAAAAGCCTTCACTGTAGTGATAAAAAATACTAAATATTCATTATGCTAACTAAATCTAGTTATAAACATTCACACTTAGATGGAGACTTCCTCTAAGCAATGGAATGTATGAATATTCTAGTCTTATTACCTAGAATATATCTGTTTACACCAAATACAAAAAGCGGGTTGTGCACACAAAAACGAACTAAGGAAAATGATATGAAATGAAATGGAAAGAAGGCAAGAAAAATAAACAAATGCCAAATAAGTAGGCAACTTGTGAATGTAGCCATTAATTAGGGTAGGTCAGGTTATATTAAATTGAACATTTTTGACTAACACTTTTTCTATAGAAAAACTGTTATACTAACAATTTTTCTATAGAACAATTGTTGTACTAACAATTAGTATAACAGTTGTTCTACAGGCAAACTGTCAGTGTAACAGTTTTTCTTTAGAAAAAGTGTTAGTGTAACAGTTTTTCTATAGAAAAAGTGTTAGTATAACGGTTTTTCTATAGAAAAAGTGCTAGTATAACAGTTTTTCTATAGAAAAAGTGCTAGTATAAAAGTTTTTCTACAGAAAAAGTGTTAGTATAACAGTTTTTCTATAAAAAAAGTGTTAGTATAACAGTTTTTCTATAGACAAAATGTTTGTATAGCAGTTTTTCTATAGAAAAAGTGTTAGCATAACAAAGTGACAAAGTGTTAGTATAACATTTTTCTATAAAAAAGTGCTTGTATAACAGTTTTTCTATAGAAAAAGTGTTAGTATAACAATTTTTTTTTCAGTTTTCTATAAAAAAAACTGTTTGTATAACAGTTTTTCTATAGAAAAAGTGTTTGTATAACAGTTTATCTATAGAAAAAGTGTTAGTATAACAGTTTCTCTATAGAGAAAGTGTTAGTATAATAGTTTCTCTATAGAAAAAGTGTTAGTATAACAGTTTTTCTATAGAAAAAGTGTTAGTATAATAATTTTTCTACAGAAAAATTGTCAGTATTAAAATTTTTCGTATAGAAAAATTGTCAGCATACGAATTTTTCTATAGAAAAATTGCCAATATAAGTATTTTTTTTATAGAAAAATTGTCAGTATAAAATTTTTCTATAGAAAAATTGTCAGTATAAGAATTTTTTTATAGAAAAATTGTCAGTACAAAAAATTTTTCTATAGAAAAATTGTCAGTATAAAAATGTTTCTGTAGAAAAATTGTTAGAATCAGAATTTTTCTATAGAAAAATTGTCAGTATAAGAATTTTTCTATAGAAAAATTGTCAGTATAAGAATTTTTTTTCAGAAAAATCTTCAATATAGGAATTTTTCTATAGAAAAATTGTCAGTATAAGAAATTTTCTATAGAAAAATTGTCAGTATAACATTTTTTCTATAGGAAAATCGTTAATATAACAATTTTTCTATAGAAAAATTGTCAGTATAAAAATTGTTCTGTAGTAAAATTGTCAGTAAACAATTCCATAATGTTTCTATAGAAAGACTGTTATACTAACACTTTTTTTTATAGAAAAACTGTAATACTAACACTTTTTCTATAGAAAAACTGTAATAGTAACTCTTTTTCTATAGAAAAACTGTTGTACTAACACTTTTTCTATAGAAAAACTGTTATACTAACACTTTTTCTATATACTGTTATACTAACACCTTTTCTATAGAAAAACTGTTATACTAACACTTTTTCTATAGAAAAAACTGTTATACTAACTTTTTTTCTATAGAAAAACTATTATACTAACTTTTTTTCTATAGAAAAACTGTTATAGTAACTTTTTTTCTATAGAAAAACTGTTATACTAACACTTTTTCTATAGTAAAACTGTTATACTAACACTTTTTTTATAGATAAACTGTTATACTAACACTTTTTCTATAGAAAAACACTTTTTGTACAGAAAAACTGTTATACTAAATTTTTTTTCTATACAAAAACTGTTATACTAACACTTTTTCTATAGAAAAACTGTTATACTAACATTTTTTCTGTAGAAAAACTGTTATACTAACACTTTTTCTATAGAAAAACTATTATACTAACACTTTTTCTATAGAAAAACTGTTATACTAACACTTTTTCTATAGAAAAACTGTTATACTAACACTTTTTCTATAGAAAAAACTGTTATACTAACACTTTTTCTATAGAAAAACTGTTATATTAAACTTTTTCTATGGAAAAACTATTATACTAACACTTTTTCTATAGAAAAACTATTATACTAATACTTTTTCTATAGAAAAACTGTTATACTAACACTTTTTTTATAGAAAAACTGTTATACTAATACTTTTTCTATAAAAAAACTTGTGAATGTAGCCATTAATTAGGGTAGGCCAGCTTATATTAAATTGAACATTTTTGACTAACACTTTTTCTATAGAAAAACTGTTATACTAACAATTTTTCTATAGAACAATTGTTGTACTAACAATTAGTATAACAGTTGTTCTACAGGCAAACTGTCAGTGTAACAGTTTTTCTTTAGAAAAAGTGTTAGTATAACAGTTTTTCTATAGAAAAAGTGTTAGTATAACAGTTTTTCTATAGAAAAAGTGCTAGTATAACAGTTTTTCTATAGAAAAAGTGCTAGTATAACAGTTTTTCTACAGAAAAAGTGTTAGTATAACAGTTTTTCTATAAAAAATGTGTTAGTATAACAGTTTTTCTATAGACAAAATGTTAGTATAACAGTTTTTCTATAGAAAAAGTGTTAGCATAACAAAGTGACAAAGTGTTAGTATAACATTTTTCTATAAAAAAGTGCTTGTATAACAGTTTTTCTATAGAAAAAGTGTTAGTATAACAGTTTTCTATAAAAAAAACTGTTTGTATAACAGTTTTTCTATAGAAAAAGTGTTAGTATAACAGTTTATCTATAGAAAAAGTGTTAGTATAACAGTTTCTCTATAGAGAAAGTGTTAGTATAACAGTTTCTCTATAGAAAAAGTGTTAGTATAACAGTTTTTCTATAGAAAAAGTGTTAGTATAATAATTTTTCTACAGAAAAATTGTCAGTATTAAAATTTTTCGTATAGAAAAATTGTCAGCATACGAATTTTTCTATAGAAAAATTGCCAATATAAGCATTTTTTTTATAGAAAAATTGTCAGTATAAAATTTTTCTATAGAAAAATTGTCAGTATAAGAATTTTTTTATAGAAAAATTGTCAGTACAAAAAATTTTTCTATAGAAAAATTGTCAGTATAAAAATGTTTCTGTAGAAAAATTGTTAGAATCAGAATTTTTCTATAGAAAAATTGTCAGTATAAGAATTTTTCTATAGAAAAATTGTCAGTATAAGAATTTTTTTTCAGAAAAATCTTCAATATAGGAATTTTTCTATAGAAAAATTGTCAGTATAAGAAATTTTCTATAGAAAAATTGTCAGTATAACATTTTTTCTATAGGAAAATCGTTAATATAACAATTTTTCTATAGAAAAATTGCCAGTATAAAAATTGTTCTGTAGTAAAATTATCAGTAAACAATTCCATAATGTTTCTATAGAAAGACTGTTATACTAACACTTTTTTTTATAGAAAAACTGTAATACTAACACTTTTTCTATAGAAAAACTGTAATAGTAACTCTTTTTCTATAGAAAAAACTGTTGTACTAACACTTTTTCTATAGAAAAACTGTTATACTAACACTTTTTCTATAGAAAAACTGTTATACTAACAGTTTTTCTATATAAAAACTGTTATACTAACACTTTTTCTATAGAAAAACTGTTATACTAACTTTTTTTCTATAGAAAAACTATTATACTAACTTTTTTTCTATAGAAAGACTGTTATAGTAACTTTTTTTCTATAGAAAAACTGTTATACTAACACTTTTTCTGTAGTAAAACTGTTATACTAACACTTTTTTTATAGATAAACTGTTATACTAACACTTTTTCTATAGAAAAACACTTTTTGTACAGAAAAACTGTTATACTAACTTTTTTTTCTATAGAAAAACTGTTATACTAACACTTTTTCTATAGAAAAAACTGTTATACTAACATTTTTTCTGTAGAAAAACTGTTATACTAACACTTTTTCTATAGAAAAACTATTATACTAACACTTTTTCTATAGAAAAACTGTTATACTAACACTTTTTCTATAGAAAAACTGTTATACTAACACTTTTTCTATAGAAAAAACTGTTATATTAAACTTTTTCTATAGAAAAACTATTATACTAACACTTTTTCTATAGAAAAACTATTATACTAATACTTTTTCTATAGAAAAACTGTTATACTAACACTTTTTTTATAGAAAAACTGTTATACTAATACTTTTTCTATAAAAAAAACTGTTATACTAACACGTTTTCTATAGAAAAACTGTTATACTAAAATTTTTTTTGTAGAAAAACTGTTATACTAACACTTTTTCTATAGAAAAACTGTTATACTAACACTTTTTCTATAGAAAAACTGTTATACTAACACTTTTTCTTAAGAAAAACTGTTATACTAACACTTTTTCTATAGAAAAACTGTTATATTAAAACTTTTTCTATAGAAAAACTATTATACTAACACTTTTTCTATAGAAAAACTGTTATACTAATACTTTTTCTATAGAAAAAACTGTCATACTAACACTTTTTCTTAAGAAAAACTGTTATACTAACACTTTTTCTATAGAAAAACTGTTATACTTACACTTTTTCTATAGAAAAACTGTTATACTTACACTTTTTTATGGAAAAAACTGTTATACTTACACTTTTTCTGTAGAAAAGCTGTTATACTTGTACTTTTTCTATGGAAAAACTGTTATAATAACTCTTTTTAAATAGAAAAACTGTTATATTACATCTATTCTATAGATAAACTGTTATACTTACTCTTTTTCTATAGAAAAACTGTTTTACTAACTATTTTTAAATAGAAGCACTTTTATACTCACACTTTAGCAATAGAAAAAACTGTTTTACTAACACTTTTTCATTAGAAAAACTATTATACTAATACTTTTTCTATAGAAAAACTGTTATACTAATAATTTTTTTCTAAAGAAAAACTGTTATACTAGAAAAGCTGTCGTACTAAAACTTTTTCTTTAGAAAAACTGTTATACTAACACTTTTTGTAATACTGTTTTAGGAACTAGGATGTATTACTATATCGGTGGCAATATTTCAATAGTTCTATTCTTGCCTATCATGTACAAGTGTTTGTGTGTGCCTATACTAAATGCTCGTTCATAGAATTTACGAACTTTTTGTTTTCGTTTGAGTAACATTTATTTTGTTTTTGTGTTTGTTTTCTCTGCCATTCAATTTTATTTCACTTCTACTTCGTTTTATTAGCACACATTTCCTCCTCAAACTAGTTATAGAGAGCCATTGAGCAACTTCGGGTCTGGGTTAGTAGGTGAACGTCTAAAAACATAAACGTCATATTTGGTTTTTTTTCGTTTCTCCACTTTGCCTTTGTTATTATTGTTAAGCTCTGCTTCGTCGTCGTTGTTTTCAGTTAAGTTTTTTTTTACTGTACTTTAAATAATATAACAGTTTTTGTATGTTATTTTTTTGTGATTGTTTTTGTTGTTAAAATGCTCTTGCACTTCTCCGTTAACATTAGACGAAGTTAAAATTATAAGTAGTTGTAGTCATATCATATGTAGTTGTGTGTGGATTAGGGTGGCTCATTATGAAAATATAATGAAAGATAAACAAATTATTTGAACTTGATAACATAATTTAAGGTAAAGTTAGCTCTTTCATATAAATATATCCAGTACTAAAATGTGAATTAAGACATGAAAGTCTTTCAAATTTACATAAAAATACACTCCAAAGCATAGCCTACCTATTGTACACGTACGTAACACATCCTTATATCCGTCAAAATCATATTCCATTCACTGACACACACACACATACACGTACAATCTGTCATAACTACGCTTAAATAAATGTTTAAGTATAACTGTTCATGAATGTGTTTCTGTGTATATGCAGGACCAACCGGAGGCAACCTACCAACACTCGCTGAAACAGTGAAAGCTTTACATTTTTTTTTGTATTAAAGCATGCATATGCATGCTAATGTGTGTAAAAATATATAATGTGAATGTATCATTGTCCAACTACCGCAGATACGTGACTGTAATTACAGTCAAGTAACAAAGAAATAGGGATAAATTTGGGAAGGGGATTCTAAATTATTAAAAATCTAATGACTTAATACTTTTAACAAAATACGTGATAATATACAGAAAACTAATTTGGAGCAAAATGATAATATTAAAGAGAACAAATATAATAATTTAACAGAAAAGCATTAGTACCACAGTAGTTCTATAAAATCATAAACGTTTTTGTAAATAAAATAGAAAATATTTTTCTATTGTAAATTTTATAGAAAATTTTAGAAAATAAATACATTTTTTATAGAAAATTTTTGAAAATTTTCTCATAAAAATAGAGAAATGTCAACTTCCTATTAAAATATAAAAATAGAGAAATTTGGTAAAATTTTTATAAAAATAGACAAAAAATGAAAAATTTCCTGTTTAAATAGAGAAAATTTGAAAAAATTTTCTATAAATATACAGAAATTTTGTAAAATTTTCCATGGAAGTAGAGAAATTTTGAAAAATTTTCTATAAAAATTGAGAAAATTTTATAAATTTCCTATAAAAATAGAGAAATTTTGAAAATTTATCAATAAAAATAGAGAAATTTTTAAAACTTTCTTATAATAATAGAGACATTTTATAAAATTTTCTATAAAAATAGAGAGTTTTTGAAACGTTTCCTGTAACAATTTCCTATAAAAATAGAAAAATTTCTTATCAAAATAAAGAAATTTTAAAAAATTTCCTATAAAAATAGAGAAAAAATATTTCCCTTTCTCTATAGAAAAACTGTTACACTAACAGCTTTTTTATAGAAAAACTGTTATTCAAAAAGAAGTGTATTTGCATTTGATCCCAAATCTGTTACATTTATTTATTTATTTAATCCTCCTGAAGAGATGGCTTAACCAACCATCGAAACGCGTCGAGGAATTTGGTTTCTCCGCAAAAATTTTTTGGCTTTTTATCAATAAATTGGTCTGTTACATTAATAAATAAATGTAACAGATTTGGGATCAAATGCAATTACACTTCTTTTTAAATGTTATACTGTTATACTACCACTTTTTCCATAGAAAAACTGTTATACTAACACTTTTTCTATTGAAAAACTGTTATACTAACACTTTTTCTATAAAAAAACTGTTATACTAACACTTTTTCTATAGAAAAACTGTTATACTAACACTTTTTCTTTAGAAAAAATGTTATACTAACACTTTTTCTATAGAAAAACTGTTATACTAATACTTTTTAAAAGAAAAACTGTTATACTAACACTTTTTCTATAGAAAAACTGTTATACTAACACTTTTTCTGTAGAAAAAACTGTTATACTAACACTTTTTCTATAGAAAAACTGTTATACTAACACTTTTTCTATAGAAAAACTGTTATACTAACACTTTTTTTATAGAAAAACTGTTACACTAACACTTTTTTCTATAGAAAAACTGTTACACTAACACTTTTTCTATAGAAAAACTGTTACACTAACATTTTTTCTATAGAAAAACTGTAATACTAACACTTTTTATATAGAAAAAACTGTAATACTAACACTTTTTCTATAGAAAAACTATTATACTAATACTTTTTCTTTAGAAAAACTGTTATACTAACACTTTTTGCTATGGAAAAACTGTTATACTAATACCTTTTCTATGGAAAAACTGTTATAATAACACTTTTTCTATAGAAAAAACTGTTATACTAACACTTTTTCTATAGAAAAACTGTTATACTAACACTTTTTTTATAGAAAAACTGTTACACTAACACTTTTTCTATAGAAAAACTGTTACACTAACACTTTTTCTATAGAAAAACTGTTACACTAACATTTTTTCTATAGAAAAAACTGTAATACTAACACTTTTTATATAGAAAAACTGTAATACTAACACTTTTTCTATAGAAAAACTATTATACTAATACTTTTTCTTTGGAAAAACTGTTATACTAACACTTTTTGCTATGGAAAAACTGTTATACTTATACCTTTTCTATGGAAAAACTGTTATAATAACACTTTTTCTATAGAAAAACTGTTATACTAACACTTTTTCTATAGAAAAACTGTTATACTAACACTTTTTTTATAGAAAAACTGTTACACTAACACTTTTTCTATAGAAAAACTGTTACACTAACACTTTTTCTATAGAAAAACTGTTACACTAACATTTTTTCTATAGAAAAACTGTAATACTAACACTTTTTATATAGAAAAACTGTAATACTAACACTTTTTCTATAGAAAAACTATTATACTAATACTTTTTCTTTAGAAAAACTGTTATACTAACACTTTTTGCTATGGAAAAACTGTTATACTAATACCTTTTCTATGGAAAAACTGTTATAATAACACTTTTTCTATAGAAAAACTGTTATACTAACACTTTTTTATAGAAAAACTGTTATACTAACACTTCTTTGGAGCAACTGTTATACTAACACTTTTTCTATAGAAAAACTACTAACACTTTTTCTTAAGAAAAACTACTAACACTTTTTCTTTAGAAAAACTGTTATATTAATACTTTTTCGTTAGAAAAACTGTTATACTAATACTTTTTCTTTAGAAAAACTGTTATGCTAACACTTTTTCTTAAGAAAATCTGTTAGACTAAC
Source organism: Stomorhina lunata (assembly GCA_933228675.1). Lineage (NCBI taxonomy): Eukaryota > Metazoa > Arthropoda > Insecta > Diptera > Rhiniidae > Stomorhina > Stomorhina lunata. The sequence goes on along the minus strand of OW121743.1, from coordinate 47,373,729 downwards.
ACTTTCTCTATGGAAAAACTTTTATAGTAACACTTTTTCTATAGAAAAACTTTTATTTGAACTCTTTTTCTATAGAAAAACAGTTATACTAACACACATTCTATTGCAAAACTGTTATGCTTTTACACTTTTTACACTTTTTCTATAAAAAACTGTTATACTAACACTTTTCTTTAGAAAAACTGTTATACTAAGACAGTTTCTTTAGATAAGCTGTTATACTTATACTTTTTCTTTAGAAAAACTGTTTTGTTTCTTTTAGACATGTTCATATTTCATTGTCCTTTTACTGTATCATTGTATAAGTGTGTTACTATATCAATGTGCACGCACACACATTGTCCTATATTATATATTCCCAACAAAATCCTACCACACTCCAACCGAATTCGGCATATACTATAGACATATGGAACAAAATTGTATTTCGGTTTTTTTACTTCTTCCTCTTCTACGTTTTTTTTGTGTTAGATTTTGTTTTTGTTAAAGGAACAACAACAAAAACAACGACAACAAAAACAAATAAACGAAGCAAAGCAAAAATGTCTGCTACTGACGCTTTAGCACTTGATTTCGCCATAAAATACTTTCAGTATTTTCAAGCATTTTCAACCGACAACACAACCAACACAAGCGAAATAAAGTTAAGCTGCATATAAACGGAAAAAAAATATTTATATAGAAAAATAACATAAAATTTACAAAAAAAGGAAAATATTTAAGAAAACGAAAAATAAATTTTAAAAAGATTTAAACAAGAATTTTCCAAGAAAGGCTAATGATAAGGAACGAGTGAAATTAAAAAGTATTTATAAAACAATAATAACTTAAAGTAAGAAAGAGGATTAATCAGGAAGTGTTTAAAAACGAAGGCATTAAGAAAAGTATTAAAATTGTTAAGTGATTTTGGAAATGAAAGAAACAAATTTTAATTTAGACCAGCCACAAGACATTGACGACATTAAATCACTTACTCATCCAAACATTTAACTAACCAACCAACCACCCACACAAACTCATTTACTTAAGGGCCAACACATACTTTCACACACACACATACATATCCTTTCCATCTCCTGAAACATTTGCTTTTGTTCTAGTCGTTTTGTATAACGCGAGTGTTTATAATTAAAATTGAGTTTTTCATCGTAGACACACAAAAATCCTTTGTCTTCCTTAAGGCTCTACCTACTCCCACTCCCAACTAAGAATTATCATTCATTCATTTACTGACTTATTTCTTGTATCCGGCTAACGGCATTTGTTGGTCTCTGTGTGCGTGAGCGTGCGTATGTGTTTGTGTCTTATTAAATCTGTGAACATTTCATTTATTTTAGAACATCCTGTGATGAGATTTATTTATAAAAATAACAACGAATCCAAGTTAAATTGAATTTAAATTTAAATAGAATATAAATAAACAAAATTAAAAAATTTTGAATTTAAAATAAATAAAATTATAATAACAAAAAATATCCTTTAATAACCTATTTTTCAAAGTTAACACTAAAAACGTTCAGAATCTGCTGAAAAAAAATATATAAATAATTTATCCATAATACCCTCGAGATTTTCTACATTTTCCAAGTAACAAGTAAGTTGGCTAATACTAATAAATTATTCATAAATTTTCTACACTTACACATCAAGAACCTAATGCAATTGCCTTTATTGTATATGTTAGAATATTTATATTATATACTCTTGCATTTACTTATGTACTTATGTATATATCTGCTCTATATTCTTGTGCACTTTTTCAAGCAGCTGCCAATTACCATAAAAAAAAAACTAAAAGTGCAATATAAAAAAATAAAATAAAAAACTTTGCATACTTTTAGGAAAGTAAGACATATTAGATTGTATTTCTTAGTTTTAAACATGCTAAGTTGTATGTATTTACATACAAGGTTTTAATTTAAGTTCTTTTCTTGTAAAATAACCGGTTCAATGCAATTACATACGAGTATTGTTACCTGCATTATTGTTATCGTTAAATCGTAAATTTAAATTGGTTGAACAAATTTGGTTAGCGTATAATATAACAGTACCTGGGCGACCGAGCCTTGCTCGGAGCTTTATGATAAGCATTTCGAGGCAAATTTTAAAGTTTTCATATATTTTATTTTATGAAGTACTAACTAACTAAAATAAATCTAGAGAAAAGACAAATTAATAACACTGCACAACAATATGGCAACTTTTGCCTGATGATTGACTTTTATGAAATTATTCTGAATATTTTGACATTGCTGATTTCAAATATGCCCTCAGTTTTTTTGTAACAGCTCTAGTTTACAAAATATAGCTTTCACAAAAAAATTGCTGTTTTAGTGTGTTAATTTGCCTCTAATTAAGAAAATATTAAGTTTTGTTAATATAATTTGATATGTTGTCATCGAGAAGAGTTTGTGCTAATGATCCGAATCATTTTTGTTTCATTTGCGGAGAGTATATATTTAAAGAATACCGTTTAAATGTGACTGCTTTCGTAAATGAGGCTTACAATAATTACTTTGGGCACACATTGGAAATGAAAAACAAGCCTTGGATTCCGCAAAAGGTATGCAAAACGTGCGTTGAGTTTCTACGTTTGTGGACAAATCAGAAAAGAAATAACTTTAGGTACGAAACCGCTATGATCTGGATTGAACCCTTGAACCACCATGATGATTGTTATTTTTGTTTGGTGAACATAATCGGCATTAACCGAAAAAATCATGCTAAATGGGAATACCCTTCAATACGATCGGCACATAGACGTATTTCTACTCCCAAGATGTCACTTGACCTTCAAGCTGATGCTGGGCTAGATGAACCTATATACTTTGGAGAAAAATCTTACAGTAGTGAAAGTGAATTTGAATATGATCTGAAAGTGCCAAAACTTTTTAATCAAGACGATTTAAACGATCTTGTCAGAGATTTGGGACTATCAAAAGCTGCTTCAGAAATTTTGGCGTCTAGGCAAAAAGAAAGAAACTTGGTAACAAAAGAAACCAAAGTTTCTTATTACCGCACAAGGGAAAGAAAACTTACCAAATATTTTTCCGAAGAAAACGATTTTGTATTTTGTAAAGATGTACCTGGTTTAATGGCTGCAATGGGACTTTAAAATTATATCCCTAGTGAGTGGCGTCTATTCATAGACTCTTCAAAACGCAGCCTAAAATGTGTTCTCCTGCATAATGGCAATAAACTAGGGTCGCTGCCTATTGCACATTCTACAAAAGTTAAAGAGGAATATTCAACTATTGCTCTTATTTTAGACAAAATTAAGTATATTGATCACAATTGGGTCATATGTGCCGATTTGAAAATGGTCAACTTCCTTTTAGGCCAACAAGGTGGTTATACGAAATATCCTTGTTTTATATGCTTATGTGATAGCAGAGCTAAACACCAACATTGGATTAAAAAAGATTGGCCTCCTCGGGAAGCGCTAGTTGTAGGACATGAGAACGTGATAAACCCACCTTTAGTATCAAGAGATCGCATAATTTTACCTCCGTTACATATAAAACTAGGACTTATAAGCCTCCGTCGACTCATGCGCAAGAACTTTGCTAAATATCATATCCTGATCAAATGCACAGTTTACGATTTAATTCATTTTGAGTAAGTTAGTCATTATTTGGAAATTAATTATTTGAAAATTAAAAATGAACTCAAGCCTGATAAATCCTAATTTTTCAATTAATTCAATTTAAAGTTCGAATAATTAATTTCCAAATAATTAAAAAGCAAAGGGCATGTTGCATTTACACACACATACATTCATGTAATTTACTTACATATGTGAACACTGTTACTATTCTATAAATAGCATCAAACCAAAAAGTCTTGTTCTTCTCTACATGCCAACGGCAAGTGAAAAGATCGAGCAAAACAAGTAATAGGAGAATACACAATCAATTAAACGTAGTGATGTTCGATCAAACTCAATGAGTTAAATTGATGATTATCTCTGCAATTTGATAACTCGACTGTGGTCGAGGGCGCTAAGTGCTGATGACGTCCTGTGGCGGGACAGAAATTGCAATCCACTAGCCGCGTTCAAAAATAATTTTTTCACTTTTTCTCCACATTATTACTTTCAAATTTTTAAATTAATAATTTGAAAATTAAAAATGAACTCAAGCCTGATAAATCCTAATTTTTCAAGTAAGTTAGTCATACTAAGAAACCTTTGTCGTCTTATGCGTAAAAACTTTACTAAAGATCATAGCATGATCAAATGCACAGCTTACGATTTAATTCATTTTTAGTCATTTTCAGTAGCGCCACCTGTCGAAAATTGTCCATAACAACAAAAAAAAAACCTGCGTCGGCTCATGTGCAACAACTTTGCTAAAGATCATTGCATTATCAAATGCACAGCTTACGATTTAATTCACTTTGTGTAATTTTCAGTGGCGCCACCTGTCAGATATTGTTCATGCCAATTAAAAAACCTTCACCGGCTCATTTGCAACAACTTCGCTAAAGATCATAGCATGATCAAATGCACAGTTTACGATTTGATTCATTTTGAGTAATTTTCAGTGACGCCACCTGTTGGAAATTAGTGATAACAACTCAAAAACTTTCGTCGTCCCATGCGCAACAACTTTAGCTAAAGATTATTGGATGAGCATAACATGGTTAAATGCATAGTTTACCATTCTATAAAGGACATACAGACAGAAACACATTAATTTGTTTAAAAGTTATAACATTACCTATTTTTTTCCCCTATTATCCCCTAATTTCTAAAAAGTTACATTACATATTTGGTACTTGGTATCAATTGAATTTGGTACTTTTTATAAAAACGCAGTTAACATATTGTTCCTTTTCATATGACTATATGAGGTGTTAAGTTATCATTTTATCCCTTTTTTACCCATCTTATTTCTGTTTAAAAATAAGAAAAAAAGCTTATTGCAAGTGTAGCTTGGGAGATATAAGCGCATCAAAATTGTCCTATAAAATTCAGCATTGGCTGTTTTCGTTGGAGAAAAAGTCAGTTAGCTCGGTTTACCTCCGTGCTCTCAGTATAATGAAATGAAAGGCAGAAGGCTTTTCTTTCGAAAAAACTAAAAAAATTCACCAACTTTTGTCAATCTTTTGAAAAAGATCAAAATTTAGTAAAAACAAGTAAGAAAGTGCTATAGTCGGTCAAGCCCGACAATACGATACCCTTCACCACTAAAGTCAACGTTGTACTTTTTCATCTATAAAACAAATATTTCCTAAATTTTGTCAAAATACGAACATTTTCTAGGGTCAAATGTGACCCGATCATCTTGAAATTTAGCAACTTGATTACAGTTTTTACAAAAATTATGTGTGCAAAAATAGAGTTAACCTTCATCTGCTCTTTGCGTAGAAAACTACGCAAACGCTACACAATTTCTCTGTGTTTTTTGGAAGTGCTAGCTTTAAGTTAACAAAATTTATTGACTTTGTAAGTAACATGATTTTGCATAATTTAAGGCATTTTCTTTTTTATGGACTGGATCAAAAAAGTTACGTTGTCTACCCTTGCGTAGTTTTCTACGCATATGGGAAAAAAACATACGTTTTTGGTGGGAATTTTTGATGTCATCGTTCTTTCTTGTTCTTTTTGATTATTATTTTTACACCATTTACAAGAAAAACTAAAAAGAAGATGAAGAAGAATAAGTGCCAGAATCTTCATAATCTAGTAAAGTGATACATCCGTTAGTTGTATAAAAGGTGCTTGCTACCTTTTTACCCTTCAAACCTTCAAAATATTAGGTTTACAACTTTACTTCTGTCGTTTTTTTTTCCGAAATTCGAGGCTTTATTATAGGGTACTGTCTATCGCTGACCACTACTATTTCCCACCTTTCGGCCAGCGTACTATTGAGTATAAGCTTATGCTAACAAAATCAGTACCAACGTGTTGTTTTGAATTAAGTTCATGACAATGGTTAATGGTTTTTTCTCATATAGTCTTTCTCGGTGGAAAGCTAATTTAAGACTTCGAAAGCTAATTTCGAAGCTAATTTCGACTACCAAATAAATATAAATTACTTTTTCTGTTTTCTCCCAGAGTTTTTAAAATTTTTTACCAAAAACTATAAAAAATATTGCATGCGTAGAAAACTACGCCAAGGTAGACAACGTGAGTTTTTTTTAGGAACAGATGAAGGTTAAAATTGTCATAATTTTCGGATTTATGAGCGTTTTAGTGATTTTTGTCTCATTTAGTGCATTTTTAAAGACGAGTTTGTACGGGAGCTATGGTCAAATGTAAACCGATTTTAACGAAATTTGGCACAGTGATTTTGGTTCACATATGCAGTATCTGTTTTAAATTTCATTAAAAAATATTGATATTTGTGGCCAATATATCAATTCCGGGAAATGTGACCTATGGGAGGTACCATAAATAATGAACCGATTTTGACGAATTTCAATAGCCATTATCCCATTATCAAAAAAATGATCTGTGCTAAATTTCATCAAATTATCTTTAGAACTGCGACCTGTAGTTTGATTACAAGGTTTACATGGGGGTCCAGCCAGCCAGACGGACGGACGGACGGACATCACTAAATCGACTCATAAAGTGATTTTAAGCCTATTGGTATACTAAAAGGTGGGCCTAAGACAAATATTTCTATGTGTTACAAACATCAGCACAAACTTATAATACCCTTTCCACCTATGGTTGGTGAAGGGTATAAAAAGTAAGGAATATTGCTTACAATAAAAAACATTGCATACCTTTAGGCTTAAATTTTTAATCAAATTACAATTATTAATCCTAACATTAGTTTAAATTACATTATCTTCAGATTTACGAAGTACCTCTAGGAATCTACGGATTTCAATAGAAATTAGTAGAGTTGTTTCTTGGATCAACTAATAGGCATGCGACGAATTTCTCTAAATTTTATTGATAAGTTCGCCTAAGTCATAGGAATCCAAGGAAGGTACCCCAAGAAGTCGACGGATTTCAACCAAAATTAGTAGTGCTTTTTCTAGGATCAAAAAATAAAAGTGTGCTGAATTTGTTTTATCAAATTCTATGGAAAATTGCGGGTAATACATTGAGAAGGAAAATAAGTGAAAAAGTGGGGTTCCAAGGGAGGTACTGCAAGGAGTCATCGGACTTTAACCAAAATTAGTAGAGCTCTTTTTTGGATCGAAAAATAAAAGTGTGTCAAATTTTATCAAATTCTATTGAAAATTGCGGGCTATACATTGAGAAGGAAAATAGATGGAAAAAATGGGGGTCCATGGGAGGTACCCCAAGAAGTAGACAGATTTCAACCAAAACTATTAGTCATTTCTCATTTTTGGATTAAAAAAAAAATGTATCAAATTTTATCAAATTCTGTTTAAAATAGCGTTTTATACAATGAGAATAAAAATAAGTGAAAAAATGGGGGTCCAAGGGTAGCAACCCAAGGAGTTAGCGGACTTCAGCCAAAACTAGTGGAGCTCTTTTCTGGGTCAAATAATATAGTTTTGCCGATTTTCATGAAATTCTGGTGAAAATTGCGGGTTATACATTGAGAAGAAAATTAAGTGAAAAATTGGGGGTCCAAGGAAGATACCCGAAGGAATCGACGAATTTCAAAGTTTTTTTGAATTAGTTTTATCTACATAAAACTAAATAAGTGTGCCAAATTTCATCGTTAGATATATGAAGAAATATCACACCGCGGTGTGTCAAAACATTCACTTCCAGTTAAATCTCGCGGTTGTGAAAAGCTTAGATATGGCATTATGTCTTTGGCGATAGCAAAAGTGGCGTAGTTGGTTATCATGTCGACTAATAAGCATAATATATCATATTTAGCCTGGGTTCGATCGCCGGTCACGGCAACATCAATTTCTGTAATTATGAATTTCTATTCAAATTATAAATTAACACAATGCAATTATACAGTTTAATCATACAAAGCTTTGCCTTTCCTATTCGCCACCTTTCATCTCTCTACTTTCCCCTCACCGACGAAGGTAACCCAATTCGTATATAGCCTATATACAAAAAACAAGTAAGAGGGTTATATTCGGCTGTGCCGAATCTTGTATACCCACCATCAAGTTGTACGAGAGCGCAGCTAATTCAAAATGTTGACCAAATGTGGTATTGTTGGTAATATATTTGAACTAAATTCGGTTGCAGTGGTATAGTTACTATAGTTCATCATTTAAAAGTATCTAAGTATTTATCTGGACAAAATGCTGTTCCATAACCGAATATAGTTTAACATTAATAAGCTGTTTCGTTGTGTCATAAACATGTTGAAAGCATCATAGCAGGTGCATGTACTTTGTTAGGAGTTCTTAATGCATCTACCGTGTATAAAGTCTGGACCTAACATTGATTGATAGCTATCTAATTTCGTAGATACAATCTTAATATGTACCTCCAAATCTTTTTGATTGTAGATATAAAAAGGGGATGTTATAAAGGGTGGTTAAATTGTAAGGGCCGATGTTGAATGTGAACCACACCTAAACGCCAAGTTTTTTTTTAGAATTCTATTTGACATTTCTCTATTTCAGACTTACTCAATTTGAACCATGGAGAGATACACAATCCAACAACGTGTTAAAGTTATCCAGACTTATTATGAAAATGGGCGTTCAAATCAAAATGCATATCGTGCACTTCGTGATTTTTTTGGTCAATTTGATCGTCCAAATGTGCTTACAATCACAAAAATCGTGGAAAAATTCAAGCAAACCGGGTCTGTAGAAGATGTGAGAACACCAGTGCATGCTCGTACAGCTCGTACTGCAGAAAATATTGCTGCTTTTCTCGATAGTGTGGCTGAAGAGCCTTCCACCTCAACTCGTCGTCGTGCCCAACAATTGCACCTCTCACGCTCGTCGTTGATGAAGATTATGCATAAAGACTTGCATTTACACGCTTACAAGGTGCAATTGGCTCAAGAACTAAAGCCTCTTGACCATTCCAAACGTCGTGAATGGGCAGAATGGTGGCAAGAAATGGCAACAGTGGATGATCAATTTTCGAAGAAAATCATCTTCAGTGACGAGGCACATTTTCACCTAGTGGATTCGTCAATAAACAGAATTGCCGCATTTGGGCCAATGAGAATCCAAGAGTGATTGTCGAAAAACCAATGCACCTACAAAGAGTGACTGTTTGGTGCGGTTTATGGGCTGGCGGCATCATCGGGCCGTATTTTTTCCAAAATGAGGCCGCTCAGGCAGTTACTGTGAATGGTGTTCGCTATCGTGAGATGATAACGACATTTTTATGGCCCGAATTGGAAGATATGGATGTGGACGATATGTGGTTTCAGCAGGACGGTGCCACTTGCCACACAGCTAACGAAACAATGGCTCGTTTGCTCAACAAATTCAATGGCCGTGTTATCTCATGTAATGGCGATGTCAATTGGCCGCCAAGATCAAGTGATTTGACACCGTTGGACTTTTTTCATTGGGGTTATTTGAAAGAAAAGGTGTACGTTGATAAGCCAGCAACAATTCAAGAGCTAAAGGATGAGATAATTCGGCACATTAACGGCATAGAACCTCCATTATGTCTCAGGGTCATCGAAAATTTGGACCATCGGAATAAGGTGTGTCGCCGTGGTCGCGGCGCCCTTTTGGCCGATATTTTGTTCCATACATAATTGAGTAATACCAATATATCATAATAAAATAAAATTACAATAATTTCCTAAATAGTTTGTGTTTTATTCAAAATCAACATCGGCCCTTGAAATTTAACCACCCGATATATATAAGAACTATAGCCAAATGTTGACCGATTGTTACAAAATTTAATATTCTGGCTGGTATTAATATAAAGTTTATTTGTGCAAAATTTAGTGGCCATAGCTGACATAGTTTATAAATTAATAGCTTTTAACTGGCTTTTGTGACATTTTAGCGGTTACCGGGAGCAGTTTTTATATGAAAGCTATGGTCAGAAATGAACCGATTCCTATAAAATTTGACATGCTGACTGAAAGTTGCATAAAACTTCTCTGTTCTAAATTTAGTAGTCATATATTTTAAAATTTTATTCAATTTATCAGCATAAATGTGATTTCCGGCGCAGGGTTATATGGGAGCTCTAGCTAAATGTGAACCGATTTTACCCATTTTCAGCACACAATTTCTATAACATATCTAAAATACTTTTGATAAATTTTGTCTTTCTAGCTCTTGTAGTTAAGGAGATATCGCGCTTTTCTCTAACGGAAAGACGGACATAGTCTTTTCTTTTTATACCCTTCACCAATAGGTGAAAGGGTATTATAAGTTTGTGATTCCGTTTGTAATTTTTTTATTAGTGATCGTAGACCCCATAAAAATTATACCGATCGACTCAGAATCGGGAGGAGAATTGAAGCCCCTGGAGGATGGACTTACATAAATTATATATAAGATTTTAGAAAATTTTCCCGCAATGAACGCTATTAAATTTCATTAAAATCGGTTTATAAACATCGAAAATATAGAAAAAATACCAAAAATTAGACGAAAATTTTAAAATTTTTGATTGAAACACACTTTTAAATAACAAGAGAAAAAAGATACTCCTGGTGTACATGTAATAATATGTTAATATCAGATTGTAGGAAATAGTTTCCCAAAGCACTCTGTAAAATTTTATCAAAATCGGTCCATAAACAACTGAGATATCGCCAAAACACTGAATTTGATGTATCGCAAATTGCCCAAAGTTCGCATTAGGGAATGTTGAAAAAATGAAATGCAGAAGTAGGAAAAACCATCCTCCTTTAGCACGGACCTACATAAATTTTATATCAGATTTTATGAAATTCCCCCGCCAAGCACGTTATTAAATTTTATCAAAAGCGGTCCATAATCAATTGAGATATCGCCATAACACTACATTTGAGGTACAGCAAATTGCCCAAAGTACGTGTCTAAGAAATTTTGTTTACATTTTGTAAATATTGTTTCAGCGATATCTCAGGTGTTTATGGACCGATTGTGATGAAATTTGACATCGTTCTTTGTGTGAGGATTTTCTAAAATCTATACTCCACAAATCTGATTACGAATACCATTCAAATTGTACCGATCAACTCAGAATTGGCAAGTGTTAAGTGCATTTGAACCAATTAGAATTTATATATAATGAAAAATTTATCTCTTACACTACTTGGAACATTTTAACCCACGAACGATTCCATCAGAGTTTATAGGGACAAGGGAGTCTTTCTAAACCCCTTTTGAAAAAAAAAGCATAAGAAAAATGTTCCATTTTTCAATGTGAAAAAATCAGCTAAATTCGATTATATCTGTGGCAATATGGAAGAGTAGCTTAAGCTGACGTAAGAGAGAATTGAGTTAAGGCATTTGGTGCATTACAGAAGCAAAGCAAAGTCCGTTTTAAATAATTTATTTTTTAGCTTAAACTTAAATTTTTGACTTAAGCTACTCTTCCATATTGACACAGATATTTTAGCAAAACTAAATTATTTTGTACTTACATGTTTTGAAGTGGTAAATAGTATCTTAATTTACCAATTTTATCTAATGTATTTTTTTTTTTTTGCTTTATATCCATAGAAATGTCGTCAAAGACAAAGAAGCAAACTTTCAAAACTCCAAAACTACACCTTGGTTATTTTATTTAATGACTTTAATAAAACCTTTCTTAATTTTTTTTGTATTCTATTACCGTTTTTGAAAAATAATTCATTGTTGGTTGGATTTAAAAATACTCATATCTTTCCCCATATAAATTGGTCCATGTCTCTTTGCGATTATGGCGGCTTGCGTTCCCTTGGTCCTAGGTCCATAAATTTTTTTTTTCGAAAAAAAAAATTATCCGTTTAATTTATTTTTTAAACGTATATGTATATAAGTTTTCTTTGAAATCACGACTTTTACTTTTATATCAAGCTATAATGGGCATCAGCCTAGTCATCCTGATGACCTGGTTATGAAAAAAGATCCCTGCTATAAATTATTAATTTGAAATTAATGATAACGATTGCAAACTGTCATAAAATGGGCTTCGAACTGTTACCGCATTTCCTGCATTCTTTAGATCTCAGGTCTGCGAATTTATATTGTTCTCAAAGCTCAAAAGAATGCTCTCTAGAAATTCAGAGCCTATAAAGCAGTAAACGCTGAAACTTAGGCCTATTTTGAGACTTACTTAATTACTCTATATCGCCAATTCTTATTACATACATTTTCGTGAAATTAGGATTACTATTTCGGGTACCTCCCATGCCTTCACTGAATAAAGTTTTTGGCGCAATATTGAAAAAAATAGCACGTTGTTCGACCTTAGCAGTGAAGGGTATCATATAGTCATATACATAGGGCTTGACCGACTATAGCTTTTCTTACTTGTTTTTTTAATCTCTTATATTAACAAGTAAGAAAAGCTATAGACGGCCAAACCCGACTATATCATATACTTCACTACCAAGGTCAAATATGGACCAACAATTAAATAAGTTTTCCTTAAGTCTTAGAGACATACACACATATACTATGTGCTGTTTTTTCAAAATTTCGAGATTTATATAATTTCCGGCTAAGTTCCTGATATGGGAGCTAGGGTCAATTGTGGAGCGATTGTTATTAAATTTTGGTTATTGGTTTATATTTACAAAATATTTATCTGTGCAAAGTTTAAGTAAACAAATGCATTTATCTTTAGAGTTATTAACGTTTTTGTGCTTTTATGTGTATATAAACGTCTTTTGAGAATGTGTCCTGTATGGGAGGTATGGTCAAATATGGACCGATTTGTACAAAATTAAAAACATTGATTAGGGTTCTTATAAGCAATATTTTTGCTGACTATTATTAAAATACATCTAAATTTGTGGCTGTAAGTGACCAAAAACTCTATTCCGGGAAGGCATTCCTATGGGAGGTACCCGAAATAGTAATCCGATTTCGCCCAAAAAGTATAGGAATCGTCCAAAATATGTGCCTGTGTCAAATTTCATTCAAAATTTCATCAAATTATCTTTAAAGTTACGACCTGTGGAATGATAACAAGCTTACATGGATTACCGGCCAGCCGGACGGACATCGTTAAAACAACTCAGGGTATGATTCGATATGATTCGATCGATTGGTATACTAAAAGGTGGGTCTCAGACCAATATTTCTATGCGTTACAAACATACAATATACCCTTTCCACCTATGGTGGTGAAGGGTATAATAACACTGTGCTCGATTTTGACAACTTTTTTACCGACAAAAGGGAGACCGAAAACTAGAGCTAACCTAAAAAAAGGATAGCACCATTGAATTCAGAGTACTCGAATTGTCTGCACCCACTAGGTCTCCCTTTTTTCCCGGTTTTTTTTCAACTAGCACAGTGTAATTAATCATTTATCTGGCTAATAATGTTTCAGTTATCTTTATTTTACCATTTCTGGTCATATTTTTCTATCCACTTCTGCTAAATTTAGTTATTTTATCTCCACATCAAAGGAAACCGCATTTTGGTACTCGTGCTTTTAATGGATTTATTCAATATCAAATAACAGCAGACAGTAGCGGATATCGCATTAATCTCTCAATTAGTTAAATTAATTACAAATTAAATTTGTTTAGACATTAACATTAACTTTTATGGACATTTCTACAAGCAAATAAATATTAATGTTTTATTAATGGCCAATATTCGTATTTTATTTCATTTCACTTCATCATTTCAACATTTGAATTTATTTTGCATTTGGGGGGAAAGGAATATAAAAAGATTAACCTTTTATTTTGTATATTTAACTTCTTAGAGGCGATTTGGATAATTTATTTTATAATATTTATTAAGCCTAAACATTTTGCACGCAATTACATGTAACAATAAATACATGAAATAACAATAACAATAAAGGAAATTAAATATGAATTTCATCTTGTAATAACATCGAAAAAAAAAATGTTAAGAAACAAAATTCTGTAACAAAACATCGCATGTAACGGAATAACTAAACCTTCTATGAATAATAAATCGCGTTATATTGGGTAGAAATTATTAGCATCACATGACTTCTGGGCAATTTCCTAAGGAAGATGTTAATTCTCACATAAATTTTACACCAGAAAATGTGAAATGTTGCTAACACTTTAATAATACGAGGGCTACGATTTAAGTATCGGGAAAACCTAATTATTACAAAAATAAAAAAAATACTTCGGTTTTGGAAATATTTCTCATAATAATCAATATATTTTTCCATTTGTTGAAACCATTTGTCTCGGCAATTTTGCCATTTCCCTTAGATACAGCTCCAAAACATAGTTTTCAAACGTTGCAGCAGCTAAATCGTTGCTCATAGTTCGTTGACCACACAGGTTTTCTTTGATATTGGGGTACAAAAATAAGTAATTAAGAACCAAGTCAGGACCAAAGATATAATATAAAGAGGCATTAATTAGATTTTTCTCCTGTCAAATGTGAATTTAAAGATGATCAAGAATTATGAAAACCACATAAACGCATAAACAAACATACATTTCATAGCACGTATGTATGCCTTAGCTTTGTCTCATTGGATAATCTTCTTCATTAGTTGTTTCCGAATAAGAGTAAAAGCGGTTTATGGGAACATTTGGCAAATAAATACATGGAGGTGCGACATCTTTATATTATAGAGATCATTTCAAGATGTAATTCACAACTTTCTAGCTAACCTCAAATTCCTGGATTTCAAGAAAGTAATCGACAGTTTGTTAAAAATTTATTGTAAGATTAAAGTTCGAATGTCTCTCAAAATACGGTTTTTGCATTCCCATCTTGAATATCTTCCTGTAAACTTTTCTGATATAAGCGACGTACAGTGGCTCAGAATCGTTTTTTCATTGGCCAAAACTCTGTATCTTTTTAACTAATAAAGATTTTGAAGTCGTCCCTTTTTTAGTCAAAAGATAACATCTTATCCTTTCATCGAGTTAAGGATTTATTAAGATCTGTACGTGAGGCCCTATGCTTCACTGGGAGTCAAGGACAGCGGTTGCAAAGAAATTTAAGCCTAAAGTTCAATTTTTGATCTGTAATTCCGTTTCATATATGCTAACCCATTTTTACCCGCTTCCTCTTACCCGATTTGGCCTAAATTTGGGCCACAAGCCAATCTTGGATACACAATATAATATTTTGTTATCCTTAGGTTGGCCCCTTTTCCAATGAGGCATTTTACGTTTGTTTTTATTAGGATGACCCAAATGGAAATAAAATTTAATATTTTAATTTTTGAAGACGAATATCTTTAAAACCATAAGAGATAGGATATGTATGTTGCAATATTTTTTGTAGATCTTGACCCACCTTTTATTATATAGTACAAATGGGAAATGACAATTTAAGCTTAAAGTTCAATTTTTGATCTGTAATTCCGTTTCATATAAGCTAACCCATTTTTACCCGCTTTCTCTTAATGAGCAAATCTTTAATGACAATATAATATTTTGTTATCCATAGGTTGGATGGCCCAAATGGAACAAAAATTTAATATTTTAATTTTTGAAGTCGAATATCTTTAAAACTATAAGAGAAAGGATATTTATGTTGCAATATTTTTTGTAGATTTTGTCCTACCTACATGTTATATAGTACGATTCCTCAAATCGGTTGAAAAATTACAATTTAAGCTTTCAGTTTCATATATGCTAACCCATTTTTACCCACTTCCTCTTAACCGAATTGGCTCACAAGCCAATTTTTAATGACAATATAATATTTTGTTATCGAATACCTTTAAAACCATAAGAGAAAAGATATGTAGGTAAATCTTGACCTACGTATTTATTATATAGTATGATTCTTCAAATCGGTTGGGAAATGACAATTATACATCGTTTTAAGTGATTTATGAGTCCGAGGTGTCCTACTTTGGGGGCCGATTTAGCAGAATGCCACGCCTACTACTGCGAATATTTTGATAAAAATTTTCGGCTACCTCAGTTTTGATATGTTTCCTTTCTGATGTCATCAAAATGTTAAAAATCTATGTTATGAAAAATATAGGTTTTGGCCAAAAAAAATTGACTATGAGCCACCTTGCGACGCACAAGTAGAGACACTACAATAAGATTTAGCAAAAATCGAAACAAAATGAAGATTAATTGTCAAAAATTTATATATATATATATATATATATATATATATATATATATATATATATATATATATATATATATATATATATATATATATATATAGAATGGCTATCTCGAAAACGGCTCTAACGATTTAGATAAAATTTGGACAGTGGGTATCTTTTTTGATGTATAGGTCGAAGAAGAAGGGACTTTTGGAACTTTTACCTCTAAGAGAGTAAAAACGGGTAAAAAGGGGAAAAAATCGAAAACGCTATGTCTCCTAAAGTAATAGGTATAGAAACAAAATTAAAATTACGTTTTAAACAGCTTTGAAAATAAGCGGACAGGTGTTTGGTACTTTTTTGAAACTATGTCCGATAGGGGGTAAAAAAGGGTGAAAATAGTTTTTTTGGCACCTTTTTAACCCACTCTTATATTTTAAACTAAAGAATATAGAAAGAAACTTGGTACTGCAATCAATAGATGTAAAAAAAACATGAAACACGTATTTGGTACTTTTTTGATTTTGGAGCCAAAATGGGTAAAAAAGGGATAAAATGATAACTTAACATCTCCAAAGTAATATGAATAGGAACATTATACATTATGTTAAATGCGTTTTAAAAAAATGTACCGAATTCAATTGGCACCAAAAAAGTACCAAATATACATATGGAACTTTTAGAAATTAGGGAATAAAAAGGGGGAAAAATTAGTATTATTTTAAACAAATGAATGTTTGTCTGTATGTATGTTCTTTATAGAATAGTAAACTGTGAATTTGATTGTGTTATGCTCTTTAGCGAAGATCTTTCCTCTAAATTTATTTTAGCACTTTATAATATAAAATATATAAAAACTTTAAAATTTTCCTCAAAATGCTTATCATACAGCTCCGAGCAAGGCTCGGTCTACCAGGTACTATTTATGTAATATCTTGAAAACTAGAACTAATACCATAAAACAAAGTGCACATTCGGATTCAGCGCATAACCTAAGAAACAGAATTTGGTCGCTGAGATCCATAATCGTGTATACTTGTGTTTTTAGTTTACGTACTGCAAAGATGTTTTAGTTCACAACAACCGATTTCGGAGGACCTTTACGAAATTTGTTGTCGACGGGACTACGACCATTATTAAATTTATTATATCAGTGATATACTGGGGTTTTAATGGTGCTTTATCGCCATACAAAGAACTGAGTTCATCTTCGAAAGTTATGAAAAATAATACTGGTCATTAGGCAAAATTGCCATCAAGTTTAACTATTTTTTTTATTTCTTATTTCTTAAGTATAATAACTTCCGAAATTAAAAAAAAAATGTAACCAATTATTTTTTTAATCGTTTTTTCTAAAATTTGATACTTTTGAAAATGGGGATCTAATTATTTTAACATTTCTTGAAAACGACTTGTTAAATTTTTGTGAAAAGTACATCAATAGATGAAAAACAAAATTGCGCTTAAGACATTGCTAAGACAAGTTTTTCGTATAATCAACGGTTTTAGAGTTATTCACATCTCAATATTGAAAAATATTTTTTTTTTGGTGAAAAGTTGAAAAAATTTAATTTATTAAAAATTCATAAAAAATCGAAAATGGTAAAAACTTACTATCATTAGTCGACGATAGTAAAACTATGAGCATTTCAAATTATAAAGGCCTTATATTATGGAAGTCGATTAATAGTAATTTTCTTAAGATTAATCTGAAAATGCCCAATTTTATCAAAGAACTTTAAAATGAAGCTAATTATTAAAAAAAAAATTAAATAAAGGCCACAATTTTCAAATACTCTCATCAGACTTGGCATGAAATCTTTTTTTGCTACAAAGACAAAGCCTGTTTAAAATAAACAAAATCGTCCACAATTTTAAGGTACCCCCCAAATAATTTTCATCCCGGAATATCCTTTTATGTTACTCAAAGCCACTAATTTGCTTTTATCTTTATGAAATTTGGCACATACATTTTTCATTGGCAGATTTGACTTTTTTTATTGAAATTGGCTAAAATCGGTTTATTATTTCGGGTTTCTGCCATTGGTCTCACTTCTCTGAATTGAGAATTTAATCCAAATTTCAATATATTTTTATGAAATTTAGATGAAATTTTAATAATATTCCTTGTTTAAACAAAACTCACAGTTCTAAATTTTAACAAATACCAAATTATAAAATCGGTTCAGATTTGACCATAGTTCCCATACAACACCCTCCGACAAAAGACCTTTTAATGCTTCTAAGTTAACAGAAACGCTCCTAACTCTGAAAATAAAGACAATTTTGTTGTTGATGTTTATTTCACTCATAATTTTTGCTTAATTTCTAGAAAATCGGTTCACATTTGACCATAGCTCCCATATAAGATCGAATGACGAAAATAGCTTAAATATATTAATATATATTAATGTATGATGACAATATATAGCAAATATGCTATAACTTTATGAAGAAAAAAGAAAAGCCATATGCATCTACTCAAATTATAACCGAAAATTTAAATTTTCGCGAAATTCTATGATTTTAAATCGAAGTTACAGCGAATCGGTTCAAGATATCGACCTCAATTTTTTTAGTTTTATTTTTTCATTTGTTTGTTTTTCGAAACTTCAAAGTAAATTTATAACTTGTAATATTTGTTGAACAAAATTTTCAAAAAATCAAAAAATGATTTTTGAAATTGACCTGAGAAAAAAGTATAGTTTTCCAATGTGAAAAGAATTTAGTAAATTTGATTATATTTCAACAAAACTCAACTATTTAGTACCAATTATAAGATTGTAAATCGTATCTTACTTCCGAATTTCTGTATTCTAAAATACTTTTTGTTGCATATCCTTAGGCTTTCAGTTAAGGACACGAATTTTCGGGGACAAATTGCCATAACTTCAAAACTTCTTTACGAATGTTTAATTCTGATGACTTAAACTAAAGCTACTTTAGTTCACTTTTATATTCCAATCATTTTTTTAAATAATTTAATTAAAAGTGGTTAAATTTAGACAAAACTGAAAATACTCAAACTATTTCCCATATAAATAATTTTTACAGTTTCTATATAAAATTGTTCATAACATTTTTTTGTGTCATGTAGAACATTTCTGGGGGGAGCTAAGGCAAGATTTCTCATTTTTGTAAAAAAAAGGTGCTCCCTAGTGTTAAGAAAGACCAACATTATGGAACAATCATTAGACCCTAAAAAGTCAAAGCAGTTACAAACAAGTGTATCTCAATTTAAAAAGTTTTACTGTAGTGTATTGCACTAAAATCCCAATTTATTACAATTATTTATTATTGTAATAAATATTTTTTTGATAAAAACGAAAAATGTTGGTTAGGCCATCTCTTTAAGAGGATTAACCCCTTGACGTATTTCCACGAGTCTGACTCGTGGTACAATTTCTGTGCCTAACATGATTATCACGAGTGCGACTCGTGGTACTATTTATGTGTCTAACATGATTATCACGAGTCATACTGTTATGTTTTCTTATTTTAAAGTATTGCCGTCCAGGGACCCGCTTTAAAGGCTGGTGTATGTCAGGCTTTTTTCTATTTAAAATAAAAAACAATTATTTAGTGGATTGCCTACTAATAGTAGGTGTTGATTGGTTGCTTTATTTACAAAAATTCCCTGTCTTAACTAAATGTTATTACTATTTATACTAATTTAACTATTGACTTATTTAATATATTATTGCGTACAATGCACTTTTCATTGTACGCGTTTATTGTAATTCAATACTATCAACTTAATTCTTATATTATTATTAATATATTATTGCGTACAATGCACTTTTCATTGTACGCGTTTATTGTAATTCAATACTATCAACTTAATTCTTAATTTGTTTCCAAAATGACAGCAATGCAGTTTGTCATTGTACGAGGGTGAATGTGAAAGTTTTCGACTCACAACATTCCTCCCCCCTTTACAGAAAGTACATCCAGGAACTGGATGTTCTTTAAAATTCTGTTTGACATTGACTTTATATGATCTGTTATTGACCGTTTATTTTGCCATGCTATTGGAAGGCTTCAATAAGAATTAAGTTGATAAATTTTTAATATGTGTTGATAAACTTTCATTTTAAATATGTTATTATTATTTTTTTTTTTTTTTTTTTTTTTTTTTTTTTTTTTTTTTTTTTTTTTTTTTTTTTTTTTTTTTTTAAATTTCTTATGGTACCTAAAACTATGGAAATATTTCTTACAATGCTCTCAAAAATGTTGGTTGTTGCGGTTTAGGTTGAGATTCTTGCTCTAAGAATTCCACAAAGGCCTGAACTAAATTGTCTTTAGAGTGGGAACCTGGTGATCCTGCACCTCCGCCCAATATTGAACCCAACCAGCCTCCTTGCTGTTTATTAAGACCCACTTTATCCGTTTCGTTTTGATTGAAATCCAATACTGAGGATATCATTCTTAAAATCTGCTGCTTATCATTTTGATTGCCACTAACGACATAACCGATCAGTAAACTTTTGATAAGAGATTTTTCAATTTTATCCGTTTGACTGGATTCTGTGGTCGAAAGTTTCTTCTCCAGGTCCGCATTAAATTGTTTCAAAGACTCCGCCTCTTCTCTTAAGACATTTATTGTCTGTTGACTGGTCTCAAGCTGATCTGAGAGCCTTGAGGCGGCGTTTAATCCTTGATTGGCATCCGACAATTGTTGCTGTAATTGTTGTATATCCTGCATATATTGTGTTTCTTTATCCAATTGCTGTTGCAATTCTTTGCGTATGCGTTGAGTGGCCAATTTGATGTCATTATCTTTATCGTTTTGAAATTGCTCCAAAGCACATTGCAAGTTCGTTAGGGCTGCTTGATTTTTCGATTCACGATCTTCGGCCACCGTTAGTTTGTGGACTAATTCATCACGCTGCTGTACCACCAAAGCATATTGTGCCTGCAGGGTTTCGGCATGTTGATTGGCCCGTATGCTCGCCGATGTATAGGCATTGCTCGAGTATGTTTCATTTGATTGCCAGCGAAGAATTGAGTAGTACATAGTTTCTTTATCTAGAATGACATCCAGCGGTTTATGAACCCGAATATGGGGCTGTTACATAACTTAGACTGCTGTTATACAACTTAGTCTGCATATAAAAACAAATTTCAACATTTACTCCAGGGAGATCTAATACAAGAACTTTTAATTAGATCCTCGAACTGGGGAAGTCCCGTACATCTTCAATTCCGCCAGAGATAATCACGTTGTAGGTTAGATGTTTATGGACTTTACTTGCATCTTAGAGGGCTATACTAACATTCAGCATGTGCTCTTTGATTGCAACAACAGACAACTTGACTTTTGTTTTGATCTGCAATTGGTTGACACTGAGTCGGTTGCATTGAAATGTTGCGACTGCTCCACATCTAAGCTTTCCAGAGATGATAAATCATTAACTGCTTATGTTGGAGAGCACCGTACTGAGAATTAACCTATTCTTACTTATTGATCTAGAGATACATATTTATAAATTCCTTTCTTTTGACTTACAATTATATATGTTTATTTATATATTTATATGTATATTTTTTGCAAATGCTTATCATGTAATACTATGTACATATATAGTGTGTTGTTATTATTTTTAATAATTTTTTTCTTTTTTTTTTTAAACTTTATTTGTTGCTTTTGTTTCAAATTCCAACTGATATGTCAGCACTTTATTCATTAAAAAGTGAGTTCAGTTTAATTTTTTCAAAAAAAAATTATAAAAAGTTTTTTTTTATAATTTTTTTTTATAAAGAGAAAAAGGAATTATTACACTTTAGCTGTTTAAACGATTTCAATAGAAAATTATTCGCGGGCTTATAATTTTCAAAAAATCGACAGAAAAATGCAGATTAAAAAATCTTTGGCACCTTAACAGTTTAAATAAAAAATTTTTTAAATTAGACCCTTTTTTTTTTTTGGTAAATAATGCAAAAGTTAATTTAAAAATTTTGTACTTATAATATTTTCTAAATTTTATTATACACAAATTTTTGTTTAAACATTTTTATTTTTAAAATACAAAAATTTGTTTTGTTTGTTCTCATTACTTCTTTCTAATGGTTTTTCTTTGTTTTGCAGGCTTCAAACCTGTAGTCGATTAACGTCGAAGTGGTTCGATTCCACCTGGGGGGCGCCAACAAAATTTAGTCATCCCATATCATATAATAAATTACTAATTTGTTTCTATCAGGTTGTTATTATTATTTTACCATTTTAACATGATTTCAACATCGTTGCTGTTTCTTTTTTGTTTTCAATTTTACGTGGAAGTTTAACATCATATTTATTTACACACGTTCATAGAATAATATATAAGCACTGGACGAGACAAGATTATGTTCCGACAATGAATCACTCACAAGATTATCATTGAATTTATGCCATTTCTTTGAGACAGGATGTTTGCAAATAGCTACATAATGTCCACCAGCAGTTGAACCCATATGATTTGTGACACTATATAAGGAATAGCAAATATTTGGGTTAGCATTGGCATCATAAGGACCCATATTCAATTCACGTTCACCCGTGGAAAATTCGACAATATTCGAGAGTTTACTCTTCAATGTCTCAGAAAAACGTTTTAAATGTATAACAAGATACTTTGGAAATCGTTGAATTTTAAAGTTTTTTGTACATTTTCGCCGCGTTTGACATTTTGAACACGTAGGCATGTCGTCGCCCTCCAAAACCTCCTCGCGTAAAAGCAAATCCAAGCAGGTGTCAAGCTTACAACTTGACGATGAAGGTAGGGGAACGCTTAAATCCCAAAAGGGATCAAAAGTAACGCTAGTATTGCCGCACGTGGTACATCTTAATGTACTCTTAAGTTGACCTACAAATAAATCACGTATTAAAGAATTCTCATGACGGCCATACCATTTCCAAGTAAGTTCGGCCTTTTTATTGTCACTTAAATTCTCATCTATTTTTAAATGTTCACCCTTTGTACCAGTATTGAGGGCACCATGCAACGAATCCAAAAATAATCGTAAAAATTCTTGAGCGTCTTGTTGATTGTAGTTACTGTACATGTGATATTTGGCAGAAAAGGCTCGTTTTAATTCCGTAGGTGTTACGGTGTTTACATTACCTCTCCACATTTCCTTAATTAATTTGGAAAGCTCAAATAAGATTTGTTGATTTTTGGACGTTGTAGATTTCGTTGCATTATGATTTAGTAAGAATTTTGTCAATTCATTTGTGTGATTAAAACACTGAATAATGGTGTTCATAAAACAAGTATTACCGATATTTCTTAGACCACATAAGCCTTCTGTATTATCGTCCGTACTATTATGGGACGTGGTGGAAGTCAACAATGGTCCTGTACTATCTCTATCATAGGAATGCGATGAAGTGCGAACACCCTTGTCTTCTGTACTATCACAAAGATTGAATTTTTCTATAGAAGCACTAATACCTTTTGAATCACTCGCCGTTTCGTGACGCTGTTCACTACCCGATGAGGTTATTCTGTCGTTAGTATGTTTGTAAGTATTCTTTTTTTCAAAGAATAGACTATAATTCTTTGGCGACGATGATTTGTCGGTTGACACTATTTGTTCTTGGTTTTGTCTGTAAAGCTTGACCAAATTACGGTGTAGAATCTTCTGCTTTCCTTTCGCTAGTATTTGAACATTAACTGGGGAGGGAATACCTGTCACTTTATAAGGCCCCTCCCATAGGGGTGAGAGCTTGTTTTTCCGTGTTTGATTCCTTACCAACACTTGATCACCTATATGAATTATACTATTTTTTGCATTTTTGTCATACCGTTCTTTCGCTTTTATTTTTGCCTTTATCTGATGTTTGCGCGCCATCTCGTATGCACGCTGAATTTGGTACTTGAGAAATTTTGGATAGTCATAAGGATTGTATAAAGGAGTACTAACCTTAAGATTCGACGGTAAAGGTGCGTCAAAACCATAGAGTACTCTAAAGGGAGTTTGGTTGGTGGCTGTATGATCTGTATGGTTATGCACATGCATAGCCGAAGGCAACCACTGATCCCAGTTTGATCCGTCCTCTTTTGCAAAACTCCTTAGATATTCTGTAAGTGGTCGATGGCTTCTTTCCAACGACCCGTTTGCTTGAGGGTGGTATGGAGTGATATGTTGTTTCTTTATCCTCAAAAGTTTACAGACACTTCCGAAAAGCTTGGAAGTGAAATTCGAGCCATTGTCCGTTATTAATTTTGTTGGAATACCATACTTGGTTATGATTTCACTGTAAAAAATTTTCGCCACCGTTTCAGCCTCCGCATCCGGCATTGGTGCACAAATAAAAAATTTCGACAAATCGTCTTGAAAAGTGAGAATGTATTTGTTGCCTGCAGTGGTGGTTGGCAAAGGGCCCACCATGTCCATATAAACTTTTTCAAATGGTCTTTGCGGTGTGTCGGTTAACACCATTTGTTCTTTGCCGACTGGTCCGCACTTGTTCTTTTGGCACTTCTGACACTTTCTTATATAATTGTTAATATCCCGTTGCATACCTTTCCATCTGTATTGTCTCCTAATTCGCCTTATGGTCTTCCAGACACCCTGGTGCCCACCTAAAGGCGAGTCATGAAAGCTTCGAAGAACTTCTTCGATGTCCTTTCTGTCGGTTAAAATTTTAACGGCATCTCTGTGCTCCATACTGAAATTTTCCTCAGCGATCCTTTCTTCTGATGAATCTTCATTATTTTGAGCTTCTTTTATGCTTGTTTTATTTAACTCTCTTTTTTGAGCTCTGGTAACAACCTGTATTTTCTGGTCTTCTACAGGAAGTCGGCTCAGCGCATCAGCATTTAAGTTGGTTTTTCCCGGCTTGTAGGCAATGTCGAATTCATACTCCGACAATTTATGCCTGAACCGAGCAAGTCTCGAAGTCTGGTCTTTTAGGTTTGCAATGCCCCTCAAGGGTTGGTGATCCGTGAATACAGTAAAAGGTCGTCCCAATAAATAGGGGCGGAAAGTGCGTGTCGCCCACACTATGCCTAACATTTCCTTTTCAATTGTTGAGTACCTTTTTTCAGTGTCGCTTAAGGTCCTACTCGCGAATGCTATGGGGTGGTCTTTGCCATTCCTTAGCTGTGAAAGTACTGCTCCCAGTGCTTCGTTGCTAGCATCTGTGGTTACACGGAAAGATTCCGAAAAGTCTGGGTAAATTAGAATGGGAGGACTAATAATGTTTTCCTTAATTCTATTAAAGGCTTGTTGGCACTCCTTTGTCCAGACAAATTTGGAGTTTTTCTTGAGCAGGCGGGTTATTGGTGATGCCAGCTCCGCCATACCCTTTACAAATTTTCGGTAGTAGTTGACTAACCCTAGTAGCGCTTGAACTTCTTTTATACTTCTTGGAGGATTTAAGTTCTTCACACTTTCTACTTTCGTGGGATCGGGGAGTGCTCCTTTTTCTGAACACTTATGTCCCAAGTAAACAATTTCTCTCCTCAGAAACTGACATTTTCCCGTATTCAATTTAAGACCGCTGTCGCGCAGACGAGATAAAACGTTCGTTATTTTTTTCTCATGGTCTGCCACATTCCTTCCGTAAATGACTATGTCATCTAGGTACACAAAACAATCTAAACCTTGAAGGCCTGTTAATATTGTATTCATAACTCTTTGGAACGTTGCTGGAGCACCTGTCAACCCAAACGGCATTCTGTTGAACTCAAAATGTCCTTTGTCTGTGCTAAAAGCCGTTTTTTTCTTATCTTCCTTATCCAACAGCACTTGATGATACCCACTTGCCAAATCCAGAGTGGTGAAGTATCTGCTGTTTCCTAATTGATCTAATATTTCATCTATTCGGGGAATAGGAAATACCTGCTTAGTAGTGACGTCATTAAGTTTCCGGAAATCCACAACCATTCTAAACTTGGTCTTTCCGTCCTGTAATTTTTTAGGCACCAATAATAGAGGTGAATTCCATGGTGATGTGCTCGGAGCTATAATTCCTTCTTTTAAGAGCTCAGATACTTGTTGATTAATCTCGTCCTTGTGTACATGGGGTAGCCTGTACTGCTTCTGGTTGATTGGTGGTTGATCCAATTTTGTGGGTATTTTATGTTCAATCAGCGTTGTGAAGGGCAGCTTATCTCCAAACAGCATAAATACATCGTGATATTTTTCGCAGATTGCGTTCATCGAAGCTCTTTCCTCCGAGTTCCAATCTTTTTCCTTCATTAATAATTCTTTCAATTCTCTTATTCTTTCAGTCCCGTCTATAATGGGTGTCTTTAAAGTTTCGGTTTCTTTATGGACCGTGTAATGATTTAACCTCGAGAACTGTATTTTTATGTTTTTGCCCACCGGCATACTTTCTTCTGTTGCGTTCAATACGGGTACTATTGCATTTCCGTTGCGAACGTTGACTATAGTATTTCCTACATAGACCCCTGGGTGAAGTTGTTGCTTGTGAATCACCACAGTTTTGTCCTTCGTTTTCAAATTAACTGGCACCATAGTAATTGTCCTCTCCTTAACCAGGAAATTTTTAATGTTTGTTGATTCTATGCTCGCTCTTTCATTTTGTAGCAAGAATGTTTTAACTAAATTGTTGTTCTCGAAAATTTTCAAGGTTCGAGTCATGGAATTTATTATACTTTTCCCCCAAATATTATCTCGCCCGAGAACTCCGTCACCTGGAACTCCGCTTCCTTGAGCGACCACATGAAAAATCCATGGAGCTTTCCCTCCAACCACATGTATCTGTACTGCGCCCAACGTTGAAGCACTGCCTCCAAAGGCTCCAGCCAATTTTCTTACTTCTCTCTTATTTCCGTTCTGAAAAGCGTTAATAGCCTCTTCTTTCACTATGCTGGAATCTGCCCCAGTGTCTACAAGTAAGACCAGTTTTCCTTCCTTTGCCTCTTGGCATGGAAGCGTGATGAAAACTGTGTCCACACTGTCGGGTGACTCTATTCCACTGTTACTTATATTGATTTGGCTATCTTCGAATGTTTTTCTCTTATGAGCAGTACCCGTGACTTGTTTCCCTGTTGTTGTTGTTGTACTGACTTTAGTTCCTGTGTCAACAAGTACCACTTGTTCTTTTTCCTTGACATCTCGGCAAGAGCGCGTGGTGGAAACCGTACCCTTGTGGATCACTTTAGTAGCTTCTCCTGCCTCAGGGACATCCTGTAACTTTTGCTTAGGTTCTTCATCTGTTAAATTTTCATGGACTTTCTCCTTTTTATGTTTGCGCCAAGTAATCGTGTTATTTATTTCTTCTACCCCAGTTATTGGCCGTAACTGGGTCGATTGGCATTTCCCGAATTATTTATTGGACTTTCTTTTGTCCGAGAGTAGTTTGCACTTCGTGGGACAGAATTATTCCGACATGCTCCCGCAAAGTGGCCTGGTTGACCGCATTTGTAACACAGTTGGGTCCCATTTTTGGTTCGGTTTTTTACCATCGCACTGTCGTTTCTCATTTCAAAATTTCTGTCCGGGGGTATCTTGGTGTTAGTTGGTCGGTTGCTCCTCCACTGGTTTTGATCACTTTGCTGCCTTTGGCCACAAAACTGATTTTCCTGATGACCAGTTGTCCGACACACTCTGCAATACAATGATGCCAATCTTTGTCTGCAATGTTCTACTGTGTGACCCTTTTTTCTACAGTGATCACAAGTCACTTTCCTACTGCTTCTGTCTTCGCACATCGGGCCGACCTCATGTCCATATATGCCACAGTTAATACAGTACGGTGTATTTAAACGTTTTCGGCAATTTACCCTTTCGTGACCTTGCTCATTGCAGAAACTACAGGGTGTCAGAGAAGAAATCGCATTTATAACATGCTGACCTTCTCCAAGAAGTTCCTCCGCTTCTTCCACCAGTGATACCAAGGAGTTCAACTCGTGCTTTTCCTGTCCAATGAATCTTACCTTCAGTGCCTGGTCTCTCAGTCCCTTAATGAAGCTTTTAACAGCAATCCTCTTAAAGTCGGCGATCATTGCGCTACGACCTGCTCCTTCTGGCCACTCACTACTAACTGCTTCAATAGCTTCCTTCAGTAAGCTCTCTAGCCGCTCTCCAAACTTACTAGCTGGTTCCCTTACGTTCTGTTTACTGTTTATAATCAACTCCCTTATCTGGTCGACATTTTTCTTTTTTAGGTATACTTTTTTTATGCTATCACAAAGAGCATCTATTGAGTTAAAATTAGACTGTGATAACTTCGAATAAGCGGAACCCATAAGTCTTAATTTAAGGCATTCAATTATATCCTGAGATAGTTGACCATCGGCATGGGTTAACAGCTCTCTCTCCACCATTTTGCATCCTTGAATGTATCTAAATACTTCCGATGACAAGTCGGGCCCTTCAGTACCAAAGAATGTAGGAACAGCGTTGTTCACTATCTTTATTATTTCCGACAAGGCTGGCATTTTGTCTATTTTTGATTCAGGTAAAGGAGATTGACACCGTCTTTCTAAGATATTTTGCGCTGTCTCTAGAGAAATTCTGAAGTCTTCCAAAACGTGTACGTTGGTGATGGCTAATTCCTCAAATGACTGTTTATACCCCTCTAGCTCGGTTAGCTTTCTGGATTTTGTCTCCGCCGTGTACTCTCTACTGCCGGCTTTCTTTGCGTTCCTCAACACAGTTTTTACCTTCGATAAAATCTCCTGACCTTGTGTCTCTGCTGTTTGAGCCCCAGTTACGACTATTGAAGGTATTCCAGCACCTTTCAACTCTAAGCTCAACGATTGAGTCGGTGATCTTGATCTGTCTATAGTATCTAATTCTCGCCTCGCGTTCTCCAATGCAGTCTGTAGTCTTTGTATAGTGTCGTCCTTTGTGTTTATCAGTTGTTCTTGTTTTATATGTCTATCAATTTCCTTTTCGCTTAATCCCTTTTTCTTTAAAGTTTGCAATAACTCGGAATTTTCCGCTACGACTTCTTCTAATAAATTGTCTGTATAATTTATCTGTTCCCTCAGTTTCTTGCTCTGATTTTCACACAACCTCTTTGTCTCTTCTAATTCACTTACTTTATTTTTTAACTCTGTCGATTGGTCCTCATTCAGTTCTCCTATCAATTGTATCAAATATCCTACTTCATCTAATTTTGTTAGTTTATTCTGTCTTATTTTTTCCCTATGTCCGTTTATAACCTTCTTGTCTAAATTTATACGTCTTAATTCCTCCCACGCTAAAACCTGTAAGCTGTCAACAGAGTAACTATGTCTGTTTAATTTACTTATAAGTTCGTCGGTTTTTGTCTGAGGATTGTCCATTTAGAATATACTTACCATAGATCCATAGACTGTCGTCATTTTCCTTCGAGCAGTAAAGTAAACCGTTGTATTATTAAAGTTCCAAAAGTTGCCCAAGGCAAGCCGGAAGTAGCGTAGCTTTAACAAGTCCGCCTTACCCTGTGCACAACCAGTTAGTCTTACCGCTCCACTCCCCAGCACTAGATAATCCGAAGGTAGCTAGTGTTTAGTCTTTTATCAAATTATCTTGTGCTGTGACGCAGGACGATTTAACCAACTTCGTTTGAAACTTTTTATTTATTATTATATTTATTAATTTTATTATTAATAATATTATAATTTTGTTTGGGTTTTTTTTTTTTTTGTACGCAACTTTCAAACTGAAGTCTTATCAGTTTGCCAATCTTGCACAATCCCTATTTGGGTCTTATGTTTCCTTCAATGCAGGACAAAACGATCCAAAGGTAGCTAGTGTTTAGTCTTTTATTGGACCGCTCCTATCATGTACCTTAGGAATACAAAACCCAGTTAGTTCTTAACCCGCGCAAAATTTCGTGATTAAAATTATAAACCGAATTTTAATAATTTATACGAAAAAATTTTTTCCGCGGTTACCGGCTGCGCCAAAATGTTATGTTTTCTTATTTTAAAGTATTGCCGTCCAGGGACCCGCTTTAAAGGCTGGTGTATGTCAGGCTTTTTTCTATTTAAAATAAAAAACAATTATTTAGTGGATTGCCTACTAATAGTAGGTGTTGATTGGTTGCTTTATTTACAAAAATTCCCTGTCTTAACTAAATGTTATTACTATTTATACTAATTTAACTATTGACTTATTTAATATATTATTGCGTACAATGCACTTTTCATTGTACGCGTTTATTGTAATTCAATACTATCAACTTAATTCTTATATTATTATTAATATATTATTGCGTACAATGCACTTTTCATTGTACGCGTTTATTGTAATTCAATACTATCAACTTAATTCTTAATTTGTTTCCAAAATGACAGCAATGCAGTTTGTCATTGTACGAGGGTGAATGTGAAAGTTTTCGACTCACAACAATACTCGTTTTGCGACTGTTCTTAAGCATCAAAACCGGTTTGTTTAGTGCAACTTGTGTGCGAACAGTTGGAAGCGAACTTCGTTGCGCAGATTGATACGTCAAGGGGTAACCCTTATTCTAGACAGAGCGAAAACCACACATTATAGGTATCGTATTTCGATTTCACTGGCCGAAATTTTCCTATACTTAATGGAGAGGCTATGAGGAGTCTATAAACA
The DNA here is from genome assembly GCA_933228675.1 of Stomorhina lunata. NCBI lineage: Eukaryota > Metazoa > Arthropoda > Insecta > Diptera > Rhiniidae > Stomorhina > Stomorhina lunata. The sequence goes on along the minus strand of OW121743.1, from coordinate 47,343,149 downwards.
ACATGTGAGAGTATTATAGCATACTTTAAGGCATATAGATACAAATATATAGAACAAAACAATAACTAAAATACTGACTATGACAGTATGATATTTTAATTTTTGAAGTCGAATATCTTTAAAACTATAAGAGAAAGAATATTTATGTTGCAATATTTTTTGTAGATTTTGTCCTACCTACATGTTATATAGTACGATTCCTCAAATCGGTTGAAAAATTACAATTTAAGCTTTCAGTTTCATATATGCTAACCCATTTTTACCCACTTCCTTTTAACCGAATTGGCTCACAAGCCAATTTTTAATGACAATATAATATTTTGTTATTGAATACCTTTAAAACCATAAGAGAAAAGATATGTAGATAAATCTTGACCTACGTATTTATTATATAGTATGATTCTTCAAATTGGTTGAGAAATGACAATTATACATCGTTTTAAGTGATTTATGAGTCCGAGGTGTCCTACTTTGGGGGCCGATTTAGCAGAATGCCACGCCTACTACTGCGAATATTTTGATAAAAATTTTCGGCAGCCTTGGTTTTGATATGTTTCCTTTCTGATGTCATAAAAATGTTAAAAATCTATGTTATGAAAAATATAGGTTTTGGCCAATAAAAATTGACTATGAGCCACCTTGCGACGCACAAGGAGAGACACTACAATAAGATTTAGCGAAAATCGAAACAAAATGAAGATTAATTGTCAAAAATTTTTTAAAATATATTTATGTAATATCTTGAAAACTAGAACTAATACCATAAAACAAAGTGCACATTCGGATTCAGCGCATAACCTAAGAAACAGAATTTGGTCGCTGAGATCCATAATCGTGTATACTTGAGTTTTTAGTTTACGTACTGCATCGATGTTTTGGTTCACAACAACCGATTTCGGAGGACCTTTACGAAATTTGTTGTCGACGGGACTACGACCATTATTAAATTTATTATATCAGTGATATACTGGGGTTTTAATGGTGCTTTATCGCCATACAAAGAACTGAGTTCATCTTCGAAAGTTATGAAAAATAATACTGGTCATTAGGCAAAATTGCCATCAAGTTTAACTATTTTTTTTATTTCTTATTTCTTAAGTATAATAACTTCCGAAATTAAAAAAAAAAATGTAACCAATTATTTTTTTAATCGTTTTTTCTAAAATTTGATACTTTTGAAAATGGGGATCTAATTATTTTAACATTTCTTGAAAACGACTTGTTAAATTTTTGTGAAAAGTACATCAATAGATGAAAAACAAAATTGCGCTTAAGACATTGCTAAGACAAGTTTTTCGTATAATCAACGGTTTTAGAGTTATTCACATCTCAATATTGAAAAATATTTTTTTTTTGGTGAAAAGTTGAAAAAATTTAATTTATTAAAAATTCATAAAAAATCGAAAATGGTAAAAACTTACTATCATTAGTCGACGATAGTAAAACTATGAGCATTTCAAATTATAAAGGCCTTATATTATGGAAGTCGATTAATAGTAATTTTCTTAAGATTAATCTGAAAATGCCCAATTTTATCAAAGAACTTTAAAATGAAGCTAATTATTAAAAAAAAAAATAAATAAAGGCCACAATTTTCAAATACTCTCATCAGACTTGGCATGAAATCTTTTTTTGCTACAAAGACAAAGCCTGTTTAAAATAAACAAAATCGTCCACAATTTTAAGGTACCCCCCAAACAATTTTCATCCCGGAATATCCTTTTACGTTACCCAAAGCCACTAATTTGCTTTTATCTTTATGAAGTTTGGCACATACATTTTTCATTGGCAGATTTGACTTTTTTATTGAAATTGGCTAAAATCGGTTTATTATTTCGGGTTTCTGCCATTGGTCTCACTTCTCTGAATTGAGAATTTAATCCAAATTTCAATATATTTTTATGAAATTTAGATGAAATATTAATTATATTCCTTGTTTAAACAAAACTCACTGTTCTAAATTTTAACAAATACCAAATTATAAAATCGGTTCAGATTTGACCATAGTTCCCATACAACACCCTCCGACAAAAGACCTTTTAATGCTTCTAAGTTAACAGAAACGCTCCTAACTCTGAAAATAAAGACAATTTTGTTGTTGATGTTTATTTCACTCATAATTTTTGCTTAATTTCTAGAAAATCGGTTCACATTTGACCATAGCTCCCATATAAGATCGAATGACGAAAATAGCTTAAATATATTAATATATATTAATGTATGATGACAATATATAGCAAATATGCTATAACTTTATGAAGAAAAAAGAAAAGCCATTTGCATCTACTCAAATTATAACCGAAAATTTAAATTTTCGCGAAATTCTATGATTTTAAATCGAAGTTACAGCGAATCGGTTCAAGATATCGACCTCAATTTTTTTAGTTTTATTTTTTCATTTGTTTGTTTTTCGAAACTTCAAAGTAAATTTATAACTTGTAATATTTGTTGAACAAAATTTTCAAAAAATCAAAAAATGATTTTTGAAATTGACCTGAGAAAAAAGTATAGTTTTCCAATGTGAAAAGAATTTAGTAAATTTGATTATATTTCAACAAAACTCAACTATTTAGTACCAATTATAAGATTGTAAATCGTATCTTACTTCCGAATTTCTGTATTCTAAAATACTTTTTGTTGCATATCCTTAGGCTTTCAGTTAAGGACACGAATTTTCGGGGACAAATTGCCATAACTTCAAAACTTCTTTACGAATGTTTAATTCTGATGACTTAAACTAAAGCTACTTTAGTTCACTTTTATATTCCAATCATTTTTTTAAATAATTTAATTAAAAGTGGTTAAATTTAGACAAAACTGAAAATACTCAAACTATTTCCCATATAAATAATTTTTACAGTTTCTATATTAAATTGTTCATAACATTTTTTTGTGTCATGTAGAACATTTCTGGGGGGAGCTAAGGTAAGATTTCTCATTTTTGTAAAAAAAAGGTGCTCCCTAGTGTTAAGAAAGACCAACATTATGGAACAATCATTAGACCCTAAAAAGTCAAAGCAGTTACAAACAGGTGTATCTCAATTTAAAAAGTTTTACTGTAGTGTATTGCACTAAAATCCCAATTTATTACAATTATTTATTATTGTAATAAATATTTTTTTGATAAAAACGAAAAATGTTGGTTAGGCCATCTCTTTAAGAGGATTAACCCCGTGACGTATTTCCACGAGTCTGACTCGTGGTACAATTTCTGTGCCTAACATGATTATCACGAGTGCGACTCGTGGTACTATTTATGTGCCTAACATGATTATCACGAGTCATACTCGTTTTGCGACTGTTCTTAAGCATCAAAACCGGTTTGTTTAGTGCAACTTGTGTGCGAACAGTTGGAAGCGAACTTCGTTGCGCAGATTGATACGTCAAGGGGTTAACCCATATTCTAGACAGAGCGAAAACCACACATTATATCGTAATTCGATTTCACTGGCCGAAATTTTCCTATACTTAATGGAGAGGCTATGAGGAGTCTATAAACAACATGTGAGAGTATTATAGCATACTTTAAGGCATATAGATACAAATATATAGAACAAAACAATAACTAAAATACTGACTATGACATAGACTTAGGAATAGCCTGAGACATAAACTATGATGTATATAAAAACTAAGACATTGACTAAGATAATAACATCTATGTATCTAAAACAAGTAAGCGTGGTATATTCGGCTTTGCCGAATCTTGGATACCCTTCACCAATGGCGTTGCAAAAGTACTTAATGTAATTCCTAGCAAAATTTGGTTATACTAGTATTATATGCAAAGAGTCTTTAAAATTAAGAGTCGGAAAAAGAAAAGCTTTTCGGTGGCGTCATCATCTAGAATAGTTATGCACCCAAAGGTTAGGTTGGGCAGGTTGGGCTTTAACAATGATAAGCCTTAAAATTATAGGGTATACACTCTTAGTTTTAGATACATACGTGAAATATATAGCTTTTGAATGGATGGATAACAGCTTTGTCGGAAAAGTTATTAAAGATTTACTTATTAATCTGAAGTTAGTTAATTAATTAAAATGAACACTTCATCAATAATATTTGGGATGTATTGTTCTTTCGATCTGTCCGATGGATGTTTGGAAAGTTTTGCTCTAGTTCCTTGTGCAATTTTAATGTGATTTAATTTATCAGCATTAAATCGATTCCCGGTCGGGGTTATATGGGAGATTTCACTAAATGTGAATAGAGCTCGCCCATTTTCAATATTGAACTTTTCAAGAGATCAGAAATACTTTTGTTAAATGTTGTCCCTCTAGAAAGTTTATTTTAGGCGCTATCGCCCTGAATATCAATATTGTACAACGTCTTAATACTAAATGTCATCATCGTATCTTAGGCGAAGTTATAAGGGATCAATTGTCAAACGTGAACGGATTTCTCCCAATTGCAATTAAAAAATTTAAATTTTTGTTGATATGTGAGATACTTACATACATATGTAGGTTTTGAACGGATATCATGTAGTTAGCTGCATTTTTGTACTTCCTAGGAAGATTACCTATAATTTGATATATAATACATTCTCAAATGTTATCATAGTGTTCAAAAGTCAGACACAAAATTAAGATTAATGCTAAAATCAGATTTGTGGAGCTCCTGGATTTTACACAAAATTTTAGGATATTGTCCCACCCTGAATTTTATCATTGTCGATTAAAACACCATCGCTTAAACGCTAAATTATATCTACCACAAATTACCGAATGCATCAGGATTTAGGTAATCCCCTGCGAAGGACGCTATTAAATTTCATCAAAATAAACACCTGAGATATCGACAAATCAGGAGCTCCAAAAAAAACAGACGGACGGACAGACAGACAAACAGACGGACGGACGGAGGTCGCGAAATCGATTCTCCTGCCGATTCTGAGTTGATCGGTACAATTTTAATGGTATTGGTAATCAGATTTGTGGAGTATAGATTTTAGAAAATCCTCACACAAAGAACGATGTCAAATTTCATCACAATCGGTCCATAAACACCTGAGATATCGCTAAAACAATACTTACAAAATGTAAACAAAATTTCTTAGACATGTACTTTGGGCAATTTGCTGTACATCAAATGTAGTGTTATGGCGATATCTCAATTGTTTATGGACCGCTTCTGATAAAATTTAATAACGTGCTTGGCGGGGGAATTTCCTAAAATCTGATATAAAATTTATGCAGGTCCGTGCTAAAGGAGGATGGTTTTTCCTATTTCTACATTTCATTTTTTCAACAAACATTCTCTAATGCGAACTTTGGGCAATTTGCGATACATTTAATTCAGTGTTTTGGCGATATCTCAGTTGTTTATGGACCGATTTTGATAAAATTTTACAGAGTGCTTTGGGAAACTATTTCCTACAATCTGATATATAACATATTATCACATGTACACCAGGAGTATCATTTTTATCTTGTAATTTAAAAGTGTGTTTCAATCAAAAATTTTAAAATTTTCGTCTAATTTTTGGTATTTTTTCGATATTTTCGGTGTTTATAAATCGATTTTAATGAAATTTAATAGCGTTCATTGCGGGAGAATTTCCTAAAATCTGATATATAATTTATTTAAGTCCATCCTCCAGGGGCTTCAGAAACTTGATTTCAACAGACAGACAGACAGACGGACGGACAGACAGACAGACAGACAGACGGACATCGCTTAATCGATTCTCCTCCCGATTCTGAGTCGATCGGTATAATTTTTATGGGGTCTACGATCACTAATAAAAAAATTACAAACGGAATCAAAAACTTATAATACCCTTTCACCTATTGGTGAAGGGTATAAAAACGACTGATATAGGAAAAAACATGTATCTTCAATTCTGACACTTTACCTATACTCTACTTTTCCTTTATCTTATTTTGTTTATCAAATTTAAAACACTTTAATATTTTATGCAGTTGTCACTTTAGATTCCATGTCAAGTTTATGTGTCTGTTCAAAAAAAAAAAAAACAAGCAACAGAAAAACTAACAAAAACAGCGCGTGTTACAAAAAAAAAGGAATACATTTTAAAAGCTTCTGCTCCTTCACTTTTTTTCCTGATATCAGCCACTTTCCATCAATAAATTTAGTAGTTTTTCTTTTGCCTTTTTCTCTGCTTTCTTCTTTCTATTGCAACATGAGTTTTCTTGTTCAAAGTGAAAACTGTGAAGGAAAATATTATTATGCAAATTATGTTGACTTTGCAGTAGAGTTTTCTTTTGTATACCATCAAAGAGAGAAAATAACTTTGGAAAAAAAATTTAAATAAATTTAAAAAATTGTGTTGAAATATTAAATATTTATTAACACTACTTCACAGAATTCAACTTTTAGCGTTACTATTGAAAATTTATATATTTTTTTTCGAAGACGATTTCTCATATAAGTTGCAAAGGCATTTCGACGTCTTTCTGATTCTAACTTTCCTACATCAATTTTTCCATCGGCTTTTGCCGTATCAGACATAACTTAATGATGGGCGTTGTTTGTATATACTCCGATGTTTATAGTAGCTCATGCATCGAATATAGTTTCATAGCTTTAATCTCGATGTCGATTTTATTAAGATACATAACCTTGGTTTGATTCTAAAGAAGAAAATAACTTAATCTCGTATATAGTTTCGGTGATATCAGGAAATCAAAAAAGTTCTTCAAAATTCAGTGTTTTCGTTTTTCTTTGGACAAAAACTAAGTTGGTTCGGTTTTGCTCGGTACTTAAACTATTACCACAAGAAAGGCGGAAGTTTCTTCTTTAGATTAAGCAAAAAAATTCTTCAAAATTTACAAAATTCAAAATTTTCTGAAAAAAGTCATATAAATTGTTAGGCATAATTAAAGCAAAAAGTGTTGCAGTCGTTTAGGCTTAACTTTTTAATGAAATTGCATTTAAGTGTAAGTCCTAGACAAGTACCCCAAGGAGTCAACGGATTTCAATAGAAACAAGTAAGAAGGTGCTATTGTCGGTCAAGTCCGACCCTTCGATACCAAAGGTGTTATTTTTTCTGTGCAAAGACAAATATTTCCTAAATTTTGCCAACATACAAACATTTTTTATATCAAAATTTATATATTTAAGCTGTTTTAGTCATTTGGGCTGATATGAGAGCTAGGGTCAAATGTGGACCGATTATCTCGAAATTTGGCAAATTGATTACAGTTGTTACAGAAATTATGTGTGCAAAAAATAAACTTGAAATTCTCATTATCTTTAGATTTACGAGCGTTTTAGTGATTTCTGTCTCATTTAGTGCGTTTTGACATAGTTTATATGGGAGGCATGGTCAAATGTGGACCGATTTCAACAAAATTTGGTACAGTGATTTTGGTTTACATAAACAGTATTTTGTGAAAAAATATTGATATTTGTGGCCAAAATATCAATTCCGGGAAGTGGGACCTATGGGAGGTACCATTAATAATGGACCGATTTTGACGAATTTCAATAGCCATGATCTTACTACAAAGAAAATGATCTGTGCAAATATCAACAAATTATCTTTAGAATTGCGACATGTACTTTGATTACATGGTTTACATGGGGGTCCAGCCAGCTAGCCAGACGGAAGGACGGACTGACATCGTTAAATCGACTTAGAAAGTTATTCTAAGTCTATTGGTATACTAAAAGGTGGGTCTAGGACAGATATTTCTATGCGTTACATACATCAGCACAAACTTATAAGACCCTTTCCACCTATGGATGTGAAGGGTATAATTAGTAGAGCTCTTTTATGGGTCAACTTATAGACGTATGCCGAATTTCATAAAATTTTATCGAGAATTCCGGCTTATACATTAAGAAGAAGAATAAGTGAAAAAATGGGAGTCCAAAACAGGCAACTAAAATTAGTATAACTCTGTCTTGGATTCCAAGACAGGGTACCTGGATTCTAAGAATTTCAATAAAAATTAGTTAAGCTTTTTGTTGAGTACAAAAATAGACTTGTATCGAATTTCATCAAGTTCTGTTGAAGATTGCGACTTATAAATTTAGAAGAAAAATAAGTGAAAAATGGGGGTCCAAGGCAGGTACCCAAAAAATGAATAAGTCTCTTGCATAGATCAAATAATAGATGTGGGCCGAGTTGACTTAAATTCTGTTAAAAATTGTGGGTTATACACGGAGAAGAAAAATAAGAAAAAAAAAATGAGGGTACAAGGGAGGTATCCCAAGGAGTTAAAGTATTTAATTTTTTTTTAAATTATCTTATCGAGGTTTTCGATCTGTCTAAATTGGGGATAACCCTCCTGAAGAGATGGCTTAACCAACCATCGAAACGCGTCGAGGAATTTAGTTTCTCCGCAAACATTTTTTTGGCTTTTTATCAATAAATTGGTCTGTTACATTAATAAATAAATGTAACAGATTTGGGATCAAATGCGAATACTCTTCTTTTAGAATTTTTCTTATCTATATAAAACTAAACAAGGGTTCCAAATTTCGTCGTTGTAGGATCCATTTGTTGCAGTTAGATATATGTGGTAATAAATGTGTATCCTCTGATTGCATCAGTATGTATGAGAGAATTCTTAAGGAGGACCCAAGCTTTCTAAATTTTGAATTTATGGTTACCCTGTGTTTACAAATGCTGAATCATTGGGCGTCAAAGTAGAACACCTCAGAAGTAAAAATTCTTTTGGACCGTGTAGCTCCTTCAATTATTGTCCAATATGGTTGATTTTTTAAATTTTGAAATGAGCTAGAAGAAGCGAAGAAAATACATGCTATCTTTAATATAATAACTGTTACGGTTTTTAAGTTAGTTCATTTCAAAAATAACAAAAATAAATTTTCACTTCGACTTTTTTTAGTTTTTGACCCATTGTGCATTCGATATTAAACCTATATTTAAAAAAAAATACTACCATACAGTCAACAGTTCAGAAAATAAAATAATGAAAATGTTTTTAAATATCTTGAACCTATTATTGGCGAGAAATTTCCAAAGTCAAATATTTTTCGCTGATCGAAAAAAGTGCATTTTTTTTTTCTCAAAAATGTTTACTTTCGACGAAGAGGTTTGTTATTAAAGTTATTTTTTTATTTTATATTCGTAGAGAATGGGGTTCTAGGATGAGTCTTAACCAATTTTTAAGTCAATGCAACATCCCCTTTACGTACAGAATTAAACGAAATTTGTCTTATTTCTTAGAAAATTTTTGTGTTTTCGAACATATAACAAAAAAGTCAAGCCGATTTTTAAACTTTCTAAAATGCAGTTATATAGTCCCATATATTCTGTTTAGCTTTCAAAAAAAAAAGTAGTGCGAATTCATAAACGTATCCAGGAAAACGAATTTTATTAAAAATGGCAAATTTCTATAAATAAAAATTTTAATTGCAGAAAAGGTCAATTGAGTATTTTTTTCGAAATTTTTAAAATTGTTTTATATAAACAATAAAGTAAACTTTATTACTGCAAAAAATTATTTATGTACCTTTAGGGTGACAATTTTTTGTATGAAAGAAAATGATTTTTCGAATTTTAAGAGCCCATTTGTATGGGGAAAAATTGGTTATTTTTGGTTTTTGTGAAATTTAGACCAAAAATAAATAATTTTTACAAGAAAAAATAATAGAATAAAAATAGAATAGATAGAATAATAGAATAAAGAGAACTAACACAGCTTTATTTCAAATCACGAAAGACGAAAATCCATGAAGTAGTTTAAAAGTTATTGCAGTTTTTCCCCGAAAATGCATGTCCTTGAAAACGCGCCTAAGGATATGCACCAAAAACTGTATGTTGTAAATAAAGAAATTCCCTGGTTACACATGATTTATCATTTAATGGCTTGTTACTAGTAAATACTTCAGTTTTGTTTAAAAATAATCAAATTTACTTAGTTTCTTTCATGATGGAAAATGGTAGATTTTTCTCAGGTCGGTTTCAAAACTCATTTTTTAGTTTTTTGAAAATTTTGTTCAACAAATATTACAAATTTAGAATTTGCTTTCCAGTGTGTCAGACAGACGAATGGGAGAATAAAACCTAAAAAAAATTTGGTCGATATCTTGAACCGTTTCGCCGTACCTGGTCGGTTTCAAAACTCATTTTTTAGTTTTTTGAAAATTTTGTTCAACAAATATTACAAATTTAGAATTTGCTTTCCAGTGTGTCAGACAGACAAATGGGAGAATAAAACCTAAAAAAAATTTGGTCGATATCTTGAACCGTTTCGCCGTACCTGTGATTTCAAATTGAAGAATTTCGCGAAAATGCAAATTTGTGAGCCAAATACGAGTAAATGCTTGGTAAATTTTACATGTATTCAATTTTAGCAAAAAAGGTACGTTGTACCTTGTATAGTTTTTCAGAACTTTAGAGTCAAATTTTAAAAATGATTTTATAAAAAATACACTTTTTAGTTTTTTTGTGCTTCATGCTCAGAAATGTTCCAGGATATTTTAAATATTATTAAAAAATTAATGGGGTTGTATTTAAGACATGTTTTTCTTTTCATTGATATATAAATTATTTCAAAAAAGGAAACCCAATCAACCTTTTTTTGCAACTTAAATTATGGTGTATAGATTTTTGCCATTTTTTACAAAATTCGATTTTCTGGATTCGTCTATTTTTATTTTTTAAATTTTTTAAATTCAAAGAAAATATATGGGACTATGTAACTGTATTTCGGAAAGTTGCAAAATCGGTTTAACTTTTTTGTTATATGTTCGAAAACACTAACATTTTCTTAAAATTTAGACAAATTTCGCTTATAGCCGCAACTAACACGTTTAACAGACGCTGCAGTTTCGAACTTTACCAAGTACAATTATTGTAGGCCCTTAGTCTAAGACATTGAAATGTCGCCAACATAACTCACTCTTACATTAGCTCTGACCTAGAATCCCACACTAGTTGTTTAACGCATTTCATATTACGAGAATGTACACGAAGAGTTTAGGGTAGGAATTGGATACAGTTTTTACCTGGTAGTTGAATGGCGCCTCCAGCTACCAGGTAAAAACTGCATTCCATTAGAACCACAATATTAAAAATAGCTAAATTTAACTGATTACTATGGCTAGAAAAAACCTCTTGTGTTCCTACAAAAAAAAAAAAAAATAATAATATACCATAAAAAATCCTTTTTGCCAAATTTCTGTTTTACTGCAAGTCGTTAATATTTATTTAACGTTACTGACTTTTGAGGTTATTCAAGGTTGACAGTTCATAACCAACAAAACAATAAGAGCCTTTATTTAATACTAAAACAAATGTCAATCTCTACATTTAGCCAAAAATAACCCTCTATACATACTCGTTCGTTTTTAATGATGAACTTAAACCTTTTCCTTTCCAACAGGTCAGTCAGGCCCTAACAAGCAGCATCGTTTTGTAATTTTTATAATGACATAAACTGTTCTAAGTACTTCAAACATTTCTAACAGCAAAACAAAAAAAAATGTATAAGAAGCCAAAAAAAAAAATTGTGTGTTTCTTTTTTTTACTAAATCATTCAAGTCATTTATTCTTTAAATGGCCAATAAAAAAGTAACAACCCTTTTTTCTGGTTTTATTTGTAGGTAATGAGGTTGACAGGTTACACAAAATTTTCAAATACTGGCTAACAAATAAACCAACAAAAACCAGCAACAATAACAATTCAACTAAACCAATCCTTTTTCATGCACATACATATGTACATATACACAACATTCGTATGAGTTTGACTGTGTGTTTGTAAAGACATTTATTTGCATATGTAGTTATACTTATTCACAAAAACCGGAAATATAGCAAATAAAGGTTAAATTTTTGTTGCCGGCTTTTAGGAATTTATTTACTAAAATTATTATAAATAAGTAGGAAAGTTTAAAAGTCGGTCAAGCCCGACCACGAAGGTGAAATGTGGTTCAATGAATTGAAAAGTCTTAATGTTTAGAGAAATATATTTCATAAACTGTCTTCATTAAAAACAAAAAAGTGCTATAGTCGGTCAGGTCCGACCATATGATACCCATCACCACAACTTTTCAGAGTTTATAAGCCCATTTGTATGAAGAAAAATTGGTTATTTTTGTTTTTGCGAAAATTCAAGAAAATATTATTATTTTTTACTAAAAAAAATAATGGGATATGAAAGAAAGCTAACACAGCTTTATTTCAAATAGTCAAAGACAAAAATCCATGAAGTAGTTTTTGAGTTATTGTAAATTTGCCCCGAAAATTCATGTCCCTGAAAACGCGCCTAAGGATAGCCATCAAATATTTTTTTGTTAATAAAGAACTTTCAAAGTTAGACATGATATTAAAGGCTTGTAAGTACTAAATACCCAGCAAAACTTTTCATTACCAAATAATGAGTTAAACAGTTAAACTATTGAACACGAACTACTTACTCATTCACTGTTTAAGTCATTACATTAACATGGGGATGTCATTGGAAGCAAGTACTTACCAATTGCAGAAATGTAATGACTTGGGTAAGTAATTGGAAGACAACAACAACAACAACAACTTTTTTGTTGTTGTTTTATTTAAAAAACATATTTTTAAACGAAATACAAATTTTTTCTTATGACCCCATGGGGGCTCGAACCCAGACCCTTCGACTGCTAGGCGGAGACTCTTCCACCGAGCTACTTCATATGTTGAAAACTTAGCAGCTTATAATTAATATAAACAATTTTTATTTTTAGATCCAAAATCATGTGACAATAACTTTGTTTTTCTCTGCTTTTTTGCTTTGTTGTAATTTTTGGAAACATATTTCTATACGATTTTTTGTAAATGTTTAATGCATTTAATAAACAAAGAAGAAGTGTTTTTTAATTATTTTAAAACTTAAACAATTTAAATCTTCCCTTTTGTATAAGTTTTTATATAATATTGGCTCTTACTTACTTAAATGGCCTATAAATACAACCTATTTTCTTCGATCTTGTGCGAATATTCTTCAATTTTATAGGCCAAGTTGTGAACATTTTTCCTCTACTTGGTCTTTCCATCCCATTTTTTATCGTTCTTATTTTACAACTCGCGGTACATGTTAGCTCACTACGTAACGTAGCTCTTTTAGTGATGTCACTAGGAGGTCAGTGTCCACAGTTGAAATAAAGGATAACCAAGATAAGTCTATGCTTACCAAGTTAAGACCAAGCAGAACCGTTGCTTGGTATCCAATAGGTATGTAGCCTACATAATCAAAATTGACTCATGATAGTATTTTTTCATTACCGTGAGTTAGTTTTCCAAAATTTTTTTTACAGAAGGTAATATTTATGTTTTTAAAATTCAAAAATCATTTAAAAATACATTTTTAATAAAAAAAAAATAAAAAAATTGTTGCTCTTGGTGGGATTTGAACCCGGGCCATTCAGTTCAACTTACCATTTTAATTACAAATAAGTACTTATGTAATAACTTATTAGTTATTCGGATGGTATGCTGTAGTCATTACAAGGTAACCAGATACCAGAGTACTTGCCGTTACCAAAGTTTTGCTGGGTAGTTCTGTTTTGTTAAAATATTATCGAATTTACTTAGTTTTTTATGCTAGAAAATTATAGGTTTCAAAAATCATTTTTTAATTTTTTGAAAATTTTGTTTAACAAATATTAAAAATTAAGAAATCGTGTATAGATGTATTTAAATAGACAAATGGAAAAATAAAACTCAAAAAAGTTTAGGTCGATATCTTTGGCCGTTCCGTCTTACCTGCGATTTAAAATTGAAAAATTGAGGAAAGTTCAAATTTTTGGGTATAATTCGATTAGATGCTCGGGAAATTTTACTTGTATTAAATTTTAACAAAAACAAGTAAGAAAGCGCTATAGTCGGTCAAGCCGACCATACGACATCCTTCACCACTAAGGTCAAAGGTGTTATTTTTCCTGTATAAAGACAAATATTTGCTAAATTTTGCCATCATACAAACAAAATTTTCATTATCTTTAGATTTACGAGCGTTTTAGTGATTTTTTGTCTCATTTAGTGCGTTTTTGAAGAAGAGTTTGTATGGGAGCTATGGTCAAATGTGGACCGATTTCAACGAAATTTGGTACAGTGATTTAGGTTTACATAAGCAATATCTGTTTTAAATTTCGTGAAAAAATATTGATATTTGTGGCCAATATAGCAATTCCGGGAAGTGGGACCTATGGGAGGTACCATAAATAATGGACCGATTTTGACCAATTTCAATAGCCATGGTCCCATTATTAAAAGAATTATCTGTGCCAAATTTCATCAAATTATCTTTAGAATTGCGACCTGTAGTTTGATTACAAGGTTTACAGACGGACGGACGGACGGACGGACATCGCTAAGTCGACTCAGAAAGTGATTCTAAGTCCATTGGTATACTAAAAGGTGGGTCTAAGACAAATATTTATATGCGTTACAAACATCAGCACAAACTTAAAATACCCTTTCCACCTATGGTGGTGATAATTATATTAGTTAATGGAAAACCTATGCTTAATGGGTTTTTTAATATTTTCTTCACCGGGGTCGAAGGTCAAAGTTTTGATTTCTTTAATATTCCATTATTCTTTTGAAGATTAACAAATTTTTATTGTATTTTCACAAAAACAAAGAAAGAATCTATTTTTCTCATGCAAATGTGCTCTTGAACTTTGGACCCCATATAATGTTGTCCGACTTGGCTTAAATTTTCAGAACTGAGCTATTGTTACAATATTTCGGTGAAAAAACTTTAAAATTTTAACAAAACTTGTCTTACGAGTACGTACAAACCATTGCCACCCTAATGTACATACAATACATTTTAGAACACTTGTTATTTTTTGTGACGCATTATTTAAGCTTTCTTATACAGCCAATTTGATTGTTTTTTGCATCGATGGCGTGCTAATGCTGTAAGCTTGCCTTCGATGGATAATGCTGGGTAGTTAATAGTTTTAATAGAAATTAATAGTTACAAAAATTGATGTTGTTGTGACCGGAGCTCGAACCCAGGCTCAATTTTATTTGTTACGGTTAATAGTCGACGTGCTAACCAACTAAGTCGCACACTCATACCAAAATCAAGATACCAAATTTTTAATAACATGTCGGTATATAACTTTTAACCTATAAAAAAGGTATATAAATCCTCACGATTGAACTATAAAAAAGCGCCAGTTGAAATATATAAAGAGACACCATTGGACTATATAAAAAGCCTCATATTGGATATTTTGTAAAACTATTTTACTAAGAAACACTTTTGAACTATATCCAGAACGACTATATATATAGAGCCACTATTTAAATATATAAAGGGCCATATTTCTACTATATTCAGACCGTCAATTGAACTAGCTACTGGACTCTATAAATAGTTGGCAGTGGGTTATGTAAAGATACACTCTTGTAGTATAAAACAAGTAAGAAAAGCTATAGTCGGTCAAGCCCGACTATAACATACCCTTCACTACTAAGGTTAAATATGGACCAACAATTAAACAAGTTTTCCTTAAGTCTTAGAGACATACATATTAGGGTGGGTCGTTTTTTAACTTTTGTCTCTGATCGACATCTAATATCGAAATTATATGGCCAAATTATGTCAATCGGAAGTGTGCAAAATATTATTGATTTATTTTTAGGATACGAGCCCGCACAACGGGCCCAAAGCTTTTGAGCCCATTTGTATGGGGAAAACTGAGAGTATTTTCATTTTTTGCTACATTTCGTCCATTTACAATTTATTTTAAAGAGTAAAGATAATGGAATCTGAAAGTGAACTAATGCAGCTTTAATTAAAGTCATCAATATTTGAAATCCATTAAACGGTTTTGAAGTTATTGCGATTTTCCCCCAAAAATTCATGTCCTTGACAATACGCCTAAGGATACACCGCTAGAAAAAACTACTTTGGACAAAAGCTCGCAAAGCAAGACATGATTTATCATTTTAAGACTTGTAAGTACTTCATAGTTTAATTTTGTTAAAATATAACAATATTTACTTAGTTTTTTTCATAATCGAAAATGGGTAATTTTTCTCAGGTGGGTTTCAAAACGCATTTTTTAATTTTTTGAAAATTTTGTTAAACAAATATTAGAAATTTGAATTTCTCTTCGGTATGTTAAAATAGATAAAAAAGACAATAAAACTCAAAAAAACTGAGGTCGATATCTCAAACCATTTTCCCGTACCTTGTGTTCGAATTCGACGAATTTCGCAAAAAACTATTTTTTTGCTCATAATTTGAGTAAAAGCTTCATAAATCTTACTTATATTCAATTTTAATAATATTTATATGGAATAAAATTATCCATACTATGGAAAATATAAACAAGTTCTTTGTTTTTAAAATTGGTTAAACTTAACCCTTTTTTTCCGGAGGCAAACATGAAAAATTTGATTTTTTTTTATTTTTTTTTATTTTTTAAATACGTAAGAAATTCAAATTTGTAATATTTGTTTAACAAAATTTTCAAAAAATTAAAAAATGCGTTTTGAAACCCACCTGAGAAAAATGACCCATTTTCGATTATGAAAAAAACTAAGTAAATATTGTTATATTTTAACAAAATTAAACTATGAAGTACTTACAAGTCTTAAAATGATAAATCATGTCTTGCTTTGCGAGCTTTTGTCCAAAGTAGTTTTTTCTAGCGGTGTATCCTTAGGCGTATTGTCAAGGACATGAATTTTTGGGGGAAAATCGCAATAACTTCAAAACCGTTTAATAGATTTCAAATATTGATGACTTGAATTAAAGCTGCATTAGTTTACTTTCAGATTCCCTTATCTTTTCTCTTTAAAATAAATTGTAAATGGACGAAATGTAGCAAAAACTGCAAATACTCTCAATTTTCCCCATACAAATGGGCTCAAAAACTTTGGGCCCGTTGCGCGGGCTCGTATCCTAAAAATAAATCAATAATATTTTGCACACTTCCGATTGACATAATTTGGCCATATAATTTCACTATTAGAAGTCGATCAGAGACAAAAGTTAAAAAACGACCCACCCTAATACATATATATACTATGTGCTATTTTTTTAAATTTAGAGATTTATATCATTTCCGGCTAAGGACCTGATATGGGAGCTAGAGTCAATTGTGGACTGATTGTTACCAAATTTTGGATATTGGTTCATATTATTATAATATTTATCTGTGCGAAGTTTAAGTTTTTAAATGCATTTATCTTTAGAGTTATTAATATTTTTGTGCTTTTATGTGTATATAAACGTCTTTTGAGAATGTGTCTTGTATGGGAGGTATGGTGAAATATGGGCCGATTTCTACAAAATTAGGAATACTGATTAAGGTTATGATAAGCAATATTTGTGTATTATTAAAATAGAACTAAACTTGTGGCTGTAAAGGATCAAAACCTCAATTCCGGGAAGGCATCCTTTGGGAGGTACCCGAAATAGTAATCCGATTTCACCCAAAAAGAATTGGGATCGTCCTTGGACCAAATTTCATCAAATTTCATCAATTACCTGTAGAATGATAACAAGCTTCAATGGATAACCGGCCAGTCAGCCAGCCGGACAGACATCATTAAAACAACTCAGGGAGTGATTCTAAGTCGATTGGTATACTAAAAGGTGGGTCTCAGACCAATATGCGTTGCAAACGTCAGCACAAACCTAATATACCCTTTCCACCTATGGTGGTGTACCCTTCACAAAATTGACACAAAATTGTACGATATAAAGAGCTACAATTGAATTTTATGAAGAGCCACGTTTGAATTATATCAAGAGTGATAATTAGACAAAACAAAGTGGGACTATACAATTTAATTCACATTAGAAATAGAGCAAATATAAAAAGCCGCGATAAGTCTTTAAAAAGTGCCAGATTGAACTACATATTTTTAGAAACACAATATATAGAGCCACGATTGAAACCGATTGGACTATATATTTTATAGTTTTTATATAGTATATAAAAACTGGGCTATATAAATAGCCATGAGCCAGAAAAGATTATTAGAAGAATAATGCATTAAACACATAGACAACAGCAGGCTACGGGCTACAACCTGTCAAAATTAGAATACATGCATTCAAATAGAAATAAATTTTTTAGAGTCGACACGGCTACACGACTACAGACCACCGTTGTAGCTGTAGCCAAAATTAAACTATTTTCTATTTTTGTTGGCGACAATAAAAGATTTAGTGCTGTCAACACCATATAATATTGAAATAAATGAGCGATTTAAGCCACTTGAATTTATTTACCACAAATACAATGGGGAGAATTTATGTAAACAATTTACATACTTATAAAAATATTTATATATTTAATGTATATAATAATATCTAATAAAATATTATGTAAAAATTTATATTTATATAACTCTAACTCAATAGAAGTAAAATTTAAAAAAGTTATTTTTTAAACTGTCTAACTCACACGCTACGTGTGCTAGAGCTACGTAGTTCATGTTATATAAAAGCCCAGTATGTCCTTTATAAAATTCATTATATCGGGTGTTTTTTATTGAGGTATAGAACTTTATGTTGGCATCACTTTTTTAACTGGCGGCCATTTTGTCAGCTGTCAAGTGATTAATATTTAGTTTGGTTTGCCATTTCATCATGAACAGGTTGACAAAAGAACAACGCTTGTAAATCGTGCAAATTTATTTCGAAAATAATGGTTCAGTTCGCGAAGTTTACCGCAAGCTCCGTCCATTTTATGGTCGACATAATCGTCCATCAGAGCAATTAATTCGGTTAACCATGGATCGTTTTCGCACTACGTTTACTCTATGTGATAATACGCATCCGCAGCGACGTCGAACAGTGCGCACCGAAGAAACAATTGCCGCTGTAGAGCAAAGTGTTGAAGAGGACCCGAATGAATCGATTCGCCACCGTGCACAGCAATTGGAGCTTTGTCCATCAACTTTATGGAAGATTTTGCGCAAAGATCTTGGCTTGGGACCTTACAAGATCCAGTTTGTGCAAGAATTAAATCCGCGAGACCATGCAATGCGTCGTGATTTTGGTGTATGGGCCGAAAATGAGATTGATCTCGATGCTGATTTTCATCGCAAAATTTTGTTCAGTGATGAGGCTCATTTTTGGTTGAATGGCTACGTCAACAAGCAAAATTGCCGCATTTGGAGTGAAGAGAATCCACATGAGACCCTTGAGACGCCATTACATCCACAAAAACTGACTGTTTGGTGTGCTCAATGGGCTGGTGGAGTCATTGGGCCATAATTCTTATGAAATAATGCTGGAGAGTCAGTTACCATAAATGGAGACCGGTATAGAGCCATGATAACCGACTATTTTGTTCCCCAATTGGATGGCATGAATGAAACGTTAGGGGACTTGGAAGCCAACATTCGTGGCGTTATTGCCAACATACGGCCCCATATGCTCGAAAAAGTAGTTGAAAATTGGACCTGTAGAATTGGCTTTATTCGAGCCAGCCGCGGCGGCCACATGCCCGAAATCATATTTAAACATTAATGGCATAAAATTATCCTTCCAATAAAGCCAAATTGATGGACATTAAAACGATTTTCTTTTGTTTTATTTCAATTCGAAGTTCTATACCTCTAAAAAAAAACACCCGATATAAAAGAGCATACTTATGTCTATATTGTTTTAAGATAAACGAATTTTTATAAAAAAAAAATCGGTTGCAGAAATAAGTTTATAGTATATTAGCTCCTTATCCATTATAAAGAATATTATTTAGAATATATAAGAATATAAAAGATATTTTTGGTAGCTTTTGTTTGATACCAAAAACGTTAATATCGGATATAAACTTCTAAAGTTATACCGTATTATTCTTGAAATTTAAAAGGCCCATAACTCTTAAACTATTAGAGATCACACCAAAATCTTTCTATACATTTTTTTTGATATAGACATACCATCAGGTACAGGAAAACCGTTGATTTCGGAGGTTAATTAATAAAATGTATTTATGTCGTTTTTATCAAAATTTAAATTGTTATTTTGTCTATCTTATAAACGCGATATTGGCACCACTCATAAACAGGTGTTTCGAAATGTAGCTGCCATCTTAAATGTAGCTGCCATCCCCAAAATAATTAAGTAGCTGACTACGAGGCGACGATTGCAGCAAACGACTTTTGCAGTCGGTGTTCGTGTAGCCTGCTGTTGTCTATGTGTTTAATGCATAACAATTGGCTTAACAAAAAGGCCATCAAAGTAACTGGTTGACGGACTGAATCGATGTATTGTGACACAACAACCGATTTTGATTTTGGCTTCGTACATATATCACCACGATTATTGTTTAGACTTTCCAAATTGATAAGCCTTTATTTATTATAAAAAAAAAATACAAAGTGCCTTTAAAAGACCATAGTTGGACTCAAATACTTTAGATGGTTACATATAATTGGGACCTTGATTTGAATATACAATCTCCCATGTCATACCAACAAATTTTCACACAAAAAAAATCCTATCGGCTTAATGAAATCTTAAAGGTTTTATGTAATGACAGAATAAAAAGAATAATTTTCTCAAAATTTTATCTTACCCACAGGCCCCAACCGAAATCCCATCTTTATTCCGCAAAACCATTAAATTCTTTAAAATAATCATAAAACCAAAATTAAATGTTCATATTCAATTGAGTAAGAAAATAAAAAGTAAAATCCTATAACTTTATATTGTGTTGTTCCCGGAATTGTAGATTATTATTGCAAAGTTATTTGATTGTATTAAATTTATGTTTGTGTGTGTGCATTTGTTGAATTGTATGGATGTATGTGTGTGCTTTTGGCTCTATTAAAAACAAATGGAGAAAATGTAACTTCATTACGCAGAGGGATTTCAAGGAACACAAAAGAAACAAAAAAAATATTTAAGTTGAAATACTTGTTTTTTAAAGAAAAACAAGTAACTTTCTCGAGAACTGAAAGTCAAAATGGTATTGAATACACTGTAAGAAATTAAGTGTAGATAATGTAAGAAAAAGTTTAGATAAAAGTGATCACTCTAAATTAATGGCTCCTTTGTTAGTCTTTTATTAAATAGGAAGATGCATTATTTAAGTTTATTTTATTTCTTTTACATCGAAGGTGTGTTATTGCTGTAGGGCTTACCGCTGATTAAGGATAAAAATAAATAATAGCAGAAATTGACGTTGCCATACTGGGGCTCAAACCCAGGCAGACTTTGATATGTAATGCTTAGTATTCAACGAGATAACTAAATAACTAACCAGCTTACCAACATCAAACATCCTCTATTGTGGCTTTATATCTGTGGCAATAAATGATAATAGCTTAAGTTGACATAAGTACTTTTTAATTGTTTTACATATTCTTATTATCTTCATCAAGATCTATCACTCAACAAAATTTCAAGTATAAAATGTCATTATTAACAAAACTATACACATTTATATTTTATCTTTTTTATACAGTATACAGGTGAAATTTTGGCTGTTTCCGTAAGTTTTTTGTATGGGAGCTATGACTAAATGTGAACCGATTTTGATGAAATTTCATATGCTTAGGACTTATGCAAAACTTCTATATACCAAATTTTATCATCATAGCTATTAGAGTTTGTTATTTATTAGCAAATAAGCGATTAGCGTAGGCGAGGTTATACGGGAGCTCTGGTCAAATGTTAACCGATTTTGCCCAATTTTAATACCAAAATTTTCTCATAGATGAAGAATGTTGTCAGTGAGCTAGCTCCTTTCGTTTAGGCGTTATCGTGATTTCAACAGATAGTGTCTGTCTGTCTATCTGTTGAAATCAGACAGACGGATTTGAGCCAATATTAAGGTAATTACAAACGGAATGACTATCTCAATATACCCCCCATTCTTTTTGATGGTGGGTATAAAAATGTAAGTCTGGCAACACTGACCGTAAGAGCTTTTAAAGCTGTTTACCACAAATGCAAATATTTATGTATGTGTTTTTGGACAGGTCTGCTTTAAAGCATAAAACTCTTAGTCTGCGACTTATCGATCGGATCAGAATTATTTTCTGAGTGATCAAAGAACAGTAATTTTGTATGCAAGTTTTTTCAAATTGGACAAAATCGGATTATCTTTTCGGCCCAATATTTAATTGTATTTTATTTAAATAAAAGTCAATCCAGGTTTGTTTAGATTGTCGAGCATAATTTTACGAAAATTGCTGGTTTTGCTCAGATTTTCGGAGATAAATGCCCAAAAAAGTTTTTGTTTGGCCCCATTGTGCAATAGTGCATATGCTTAAGCATAAAAAATTAAAGGGGGGAGCTTAAAAATGTAACTTTAAAAGTTATTTAAAAATAATAGGATTTGGTTTTATATTAATATGGGAATTGCATATATCGAGAGCGAATATTCAATACCGACTATGAACCATATATAATATTTTTAAAGGAGAGGCAAAAAACTGTTCGATATCCAAAATATATAAATAAAAGTCATCATTTATTCTACAGTTTCCCAATAAAAAGTGATTTTGAAAAAAAAAATAATTGATTCATAGACGGTATTAAATATAGGTTCTCAATATATAATTGTAAATATCAGAATATTTCAAACATTTCGAGATTTATTTGTTGATTTATATTTTCACCATATAAATTTTCTATGACATACATATATTCCTAGAGATAGACTAAGATAAAGGCTAATACATACCCTAAGAATATTGTAGTTACGTACACTCCGGTTCACTTATTTAAAGGCACTAAAAATTCCATATTCATCAGCTTGCATCTTTTGCAATTTTTAACCGATTGTAGAATTTTAAATTAGAAATGGAAGCTTGACATCTTGAGATATAAAAAAGGTCATGGCAATAGTGGTTTCTTAAGTAAAGAACAACTTTTTTTTTTATCAATTTATAAAAAAAAGTCCAAAATTGTAATTTTAATGAAAAACAGTTTTTCTTGTTTTTTTAATTTATTTTATTTTGTTATTACTTTATTGAAGAACTATTAATAATGGGTACAACCCTTTATTTTTAATAACTTCAAATATACGGGTTTTTATTGACAGATAAAGAGAATTTATGTAATCTAACGAAATTTGATTCCAAGCATCCTTAATGGCCTGAATTAGTGACTGCTTGTCATCAAATTGTCTACCTCCTTCATAGACCTTACGAGATAACCAACCCCAGACATTTTCAATAATGTTTAAATCTGGCGAATAGGGTGGCCAGTCAAGATATTAATATTTTGGCTTGCAATGAACTCCTTTACTACTCTGGCGTTGTGTATAGGGGCATAATCCTGTTGCAATATCCAAGATATAGGACCAAATAGTTCACTTAACTTCGGAAAAGCCGATTCCAATAAAGTTTTATAGCTTGCACCAGTCAATTTTGCACTTTGAAATTTAAGATCAATGGTGCCATAGTACGTAATAGGGATGGGCAAATGGAAAAAAAGTATCGATATATATCGAATCGATTTTTTTGAAAAGTATCGATATATATTTTCAAAAAATATCGATATTTCGATATATCGAAACGTATATTCTTAAAAATTTTGAAATTAAGTACACATATTACTATGTGCGAACAAGTTACATACATTTTTAATTCAAAATTATTTATTTCTTCAAACAATTCAATAAACAATAAAAAAATCCAAAAGAATTAAAAAAATTGCCAGCAGGTTACATAAATAAAGGATAAGAAGATGGAAATAAAATTTCAGATGTTAGGCAAACCAGTACTCATTGGATATGGACATTAGAAGCACTCTTTGCTTCATGTGTTCCCCGGTCAATCTGCTTCTTAAATCAGGGATCACTAAATTTACAGCAGAAGCAACTCTTTCAGACGATACTGAAGAAGCCTGGCAGATCAAAAATTTCAAAGCTACCTTGGAAAGAACTGGTGTGAAATTTTTACAATTCATCCAAAAACGTACAGGATCTGATTTTCTTTCTAAAAGTGGTTGATCAAGATATTGCTTAAGCTCATTGGGAACAGAACCTAAACTTGGAATCTGTGGCACATTTGTGTTGGAAGTTATTAGTGTTTCGTGTCTACACCAGATAGAAGAGTTGCCATTTTGTTCTAGTGTTGTTTGAGCAGATTTTGAACCGGAAGAAGTTTGTGTCATGTTGCCATGTTCCGACCGAATAATATCGCTTATTTTCAATATTGCATTTGAGGCAGCTGTTAAAGAAGTAAAGTGAATACGTTTGAATCTCGGATCCAATATGGTGGCTATTGAAAAAAAAGTTTTTCTTCAACTTTATTTAGCAAAGCGGCTTTTACACGAAGTCCTAAGGTGTTCGAAGGAGATGACTGGTTTGTTGTTTGACGGACTAAATTTAAAATAGGAATGACTAAGCTTGATGTTACTTAGTTTGAACCACTTATATCTTCAGTTGCTTCTTTGAAGGGACCAAGGAGAACAACAAAGTCACGTATGACATTGAGCTGTGAAGTTGTTATCATATCTGTCGCATTTTTGTTTGTTTGACTTCTTGTAGCTAACACTTTGGCTACAATTAAATATAATTTAACGAATCGCTCCAACATATCATAGCACGAATTCCATCTAGTGCTGATAGCTTGTATTAATGTCAATACTTTGCTTTCTCTTTTTCCAGATGTTTGCTGTTCCGATTGTAATTGGTCCATAGCATTAACTCCTCTCACATTTTTTATATGGACTTAACAGTCCCACTCACATAAACTTCATATAAAAAAAAAAAACGAGGAAAAAATAATCAGCTGGGCTTACGCTATCACTGTGTAAATCAACCCTGGGTTCAGTGATGCCAACATGGTATATAGTTAAAAAAACGTCTAAAACTAAAAAATATCGAAATCGAAAAAGAATCGATATATCGGATATTTATCGATATTTTTTTCTAAAATATCGATATTTTTAAATATCGATATTTTTTGCCCATCCCTAGTACGTAATAGCACCCCACACCATAACGCCGCCCTCTCGGCTGTGATGTCGGTTCAAAAATCGCTTTTCTTTGCGCACATCATGGAAATAATAGTTGTAGCCATCAGGCCCGTCCAAATTAAACTTCTTCTCATCCGTAAATACAATGGTTCTCCAGTCATTTCCATGACTTCTTTGCTGCACATCCCATACAATGTAGTCTTTTGCGAATTGAAGCCGCTTTTCCTTACGAGGAGCATTAAGTGGCGGCTTTTTTTGTAATTTTTGGTATTTAAAATACACACAGCTCTTAATTACTCTGCGTACTGATGACTTGCTCGCTTGCACTCCAGCTTGAGCTCTTATTTTTGACAAGGATAAGGCAGAATTAGAAGCAATTCTAATGATTTTTCTTTTTACATACGTAGATAAAGACAATGACACCATTCCTTTAAAATTTTTTCCATACCCCTCGGGGTCCTTGATGTAATTGTCGACAACTGTTGGGCTTCGTCCAATTTTTTTAGCTATTGCGCGGTTAGAATATCCTTCAGAATAGTAAACATCGATTTTAGTTTTTTCCGATTGATTTAAAATTTTTTGTTTTGCCATTTTGACTCGTAAAATGATTAAGATGTAATAAATTGTAATAAACAAACGCTCTGTATAAAAAAATCATCGCTTACTTTAAAAACAATAAAAAAATTCTAAAGTGCCTTTATTCAAATGAACCAAAAAAATATCACAATTTTGGACTTTTTTTTATAAATTGATAAAAAAAAGTTGTTCTTTACTTAAGAAACCACTATTGCCATGACCTTTTATATCTCAAGATGTCTAGCTTCCATTTCTAATTTAAAATTCTACAATCGGTTAAAAATTGCAAAAGATGCAAGCTGCTGAATATGGAATTTTTAGTGCCTTTAAATAAGTGAACCGGAGTGTATATGAAGTATAATATATTATATCTTTTGCCCTGGCCACCTACAATACTTTATTACTTGTTTTATTTAGTTTTCTTTAACATATTAATTTTCTCTACAAATGATTTAATGACGTCAAATTGTTTTAAACTTTTGTAGCATAAAGTTTGTAAGTGTTTGTGAGTGTTTGAAAGTGTATTCATCATAAGCATCCATCAAATTAGTCTAGTATATTTACAATGTTTACAATACTTCAAGTGTAGGTTGTATGTAGCTCTTATACATACATACATACACACACATACAGATTCAAGTATTTCAAATTTGAAATTGTATGTATTTATACATGCATACATACATATATACATATATTGTGTGCTTTTAACCCTAAGCTAAAAAGGCTTTAAAAATTTAAAATCTACAAATTATTTTCTCTTCTCCCTTTTTTTGTATAAAAGCTCAGCTACAAAATGGAAAGCAGGTCAAATATGGTCTAAGTAAATAAAAAGTTTTAAAACATTATTTAACTTAAGGAAATATGAGCTTCATAGATTATATCATTTTTCTTTCAAATCAAAAAAAAATGAAAGGAATGAAATGATGAGGGGTTTTAGCTGTTCAAAGTTTTTGTTCATTTATCTACGAATAGATAAGCCATTCGTAAAATATTGTATTTGAATTTAAAATGAAAATTTCTCTTTAACTTTAATTTTTTTTCTGCTGTTGAGCTGACCTTCAAATAAGTGTCAAACATTAATAATCCGGCTTCAGTATTCAAAGTTATTAGTTATTTTATCATTTTTATTTATCAGAAATTTAAAGTAACGATTTTTATTTAAATATATAAAAAAAATTAAGAAATTACTTTAGTCGGTCAAGCTCGACCCTTTGACGAAGTTATCAGGCACAAGCTAAAAATAGTACCAACATTCCAATAATTCGGAAAAGTGAGATGTTTTTTAGTATTAATCGATTGCATTCTAAAGTTTGTTTCTATATATGGTTAAAAAAAAGTACAACAATTATTTACCCTTTAACCCCTAAAACAATAATTTAACCTTTTTACCTCTTATCGTCGCAGATTTTAAAAAGTACTAAATTCGTGTTCAATATTTGGTTTTATTAAACGATTTGGTTCATTTGGTTTTATTAAACGATGGTCAAAGGAATTTGCTGATTCATCTATAACAAAGCAGTTATTCACAACCCTCGTAAGACCTATAATTGAGTACGGATCAATCATTTGGGATCCATATTATAACATCCATAGTGATCGTATTGAGTCTGTCCAAAAACAATTTTTGTTATTCGTTTTACGGAGCTCTTACCCTAATCCATCAATATATCTTCCTCCGTATAGAACCAGGTTATTGGAACTCAACTTACCAACTTTAAAAAGCCGCCGAACAATGCTGAATGTAATATTTCTTTTCAAACTTATTAATGGCAATATTTACTCGGAGTTCCTGTTAAACAATTTATGTTTTAATGTTCCTCAACGCCCCACTATGGTATTTCTGCTGCAAAAAAGGCATTTTTTGACTATCACTTTTCAAAAATATAATAATGCCATTTGATAGAGAAGAATCTGGCAATGAAAAATCTATATTTTTTTCCTAAGATATATATACATATATATAGAAAAAATCGGTTGAAGTCAGCTAAATGTTGTGAAACAAAAATTTATGGTAAAATTATTGAAATTTAAAGGCTTATGTATCGAAGATATTTCAAGTGGCAAAATGTAGGTGTGAATTTTATTGAAGTCTGAGATCTTGTTTGTTTTAAAGAAAAAAAAAGTTTACTGCACACATAGTTTGGGAGATATGAGCGCATCAAGATTGTCCTATAAAATTTAGCATTGGCAGTTTTCGTTGGAGAAAAAGTCAGTTGGCTCGGTTTACCTCCGTGCTCTTAGTATAATGAAATGAAAGACAAAAGGCTTTTCTTTCGAATTAGCTAAAAAAATTTAGCAACTTTTGTCAAACTTTTGAAAAAATTAAAATTTTGTAAAAAAAAGTCAGGAATATTGCTTATAATAAAAAACCATTGCATACCTTCAGGCTTAAGTTTTAATCAAATTGCAGTTATTAATCCTAACATTAGCTCTTTTATAACAACAATTTATTAATAATTTATTGACAGCTATTTGGAAAAAATGCATAAGAAATTAAAAAAAAACAAAACCACATGTTTTAATAAGAAAATTAATGTAAAAACAAATACCGATGTTTTTCATCGTTTGCTTGAGTCTTCTGATCCATATATAAGTAATTTAAGACGACAACCTTATAAAAATGTTTCGGAATTGGATGATGTAGTTAAGGAAATGATAATTAATGAATAAAATATTTAAATATTGGCTTTAACCGGATTTCAACCGAAATTGGTAGAACTCTTTTTTAGATCAGAAAATAAAAGTGTGCCGAATTTTATCAAATTGTGGGTTATACATTGAAATGTGAAAAAATGGGGGTCCAAGGGAGGTACCTCAAGGAGTCGTCGAATTTCAACCAAAATTACTAGGGCTCTTTTCTGGATCAAAAAATAGAAGTGTGCCAAATTTGATCAAATTCTATTGAAAATTGGGGTTTATACATTGAGAAGAAAAATAAGTGAAAAAATTGGGGTCCAAGGGAGGTACCTCAAGGAGTCGTCGGATTTCAACCAAAATAAGTAGGGCTCTTTTCTGGATCAAAAAATAGAAGTGTGCCAAATTTGATCAAATTCTATTGAAAATTGGGGTTTATACATTGAGAAGAAAAATAAGTGAAAAAATTGGGGTCCAAGGGAGGTACCTCAAGGAGTCGTCGGATTTCAACCAAAATTAGTAGGGCTCTTTTCTGGATCAAAAAATAGAAGTGTGCCAAATTTGATCAAATTCTATTGAAAATTGGGGTTTATACATTGAGAAGAAAAATAAGTGAAAAAATTGGGGTCCAAGGGAGGTACCTCAAGGAGTCGTCGGATTTCAACCAAAATAAGTAGGGCTCTTTTCTGGATCAAAAAATAGAAGTGTGCCAAATTTGATCAAATTCTATTGAAAATTGGGGTTTATACATTGAGAAGAAAAATAAGTGAAAAAATTGGGGTCCAAGGGAGGTACCTCAAGGAGTCGTCGGATTTCAACCAAAATTAGTAGGGCTCTTTTCTGGATCAAAAAATAGAAGTGTGCCAAATTTGATCAAATTCTATTGAAAATTGGGGTTTATACATTGAGAAGAAAAATAAGTGAAAAAATTGGGGTCCAAGGGAGGTACCTCAAGGAGTCGTCGGATTTCAACCAAAATAAGTAGGGCTCTTTTCTGGATCAAAAAATAGAAGTGTGCCAAATTTGATCAAATTCTATTGAAAATTGGGGTTTATACATTGAGAAGAAAAATAAGTGAAAAAATTGGGGTCCAAGGGAGGTACCTCAAGGAGTCGTCGGATTTCAACCAAAATTAGTAGGGCTCTTTTCTGGATCAAAAAATAGAAGTGTGCCAAATTTGATCAAATTCTATTGAAAATTGGGGTTTATACATTGAGAAGAAAAATAAGTGAAAAAATGGGGGTCCAAGGGAGGTACCTCAAGGAGTCGTCGGATTTCAACCAAAATTAGTAGGGCTCTTTTCTGGATCAAAAAATAGAAGTGTGCCAAATTTGATCAAATTCTATTGAAAATTGGGGTTTATACATTGAGAAGAAAAATAAGTGAAAAAATGGGGGTCCAAAGGAGGTACCTCAAGGAGTCGTCGGATTTCAACCAAAATTAGTAGGGTTCTTTTCTGGATCAAAAAATAGAAGTGTGCCGAATTTGATCAAATTCTATTGAAAATTGGGGTTTATACATTGAGAAGAAAAATAAGTGAAAAAATGGGGGTCCAAGGGAGGTACCTCAAGGAGTCGTCGGATTTCAACCAAAATTAGTAGGGCTCTTTTCTGGATCAAAAAATAGAAGTGTGCCGAATTTGATCAAATTCTTTGAAAATTGGGGTTTATACATTGAGAAGAAAAATAAGTGAAAAAATGGGGGTCCAAGGGAGGTACCTCAAGGAGTCGTCGGATTTCAACCAAAATTAGTAGGGCTTTTTTCTGGATCAAAAAATAGAATTGGGGTTATACATTGAGAAGAAAAATAAGTGAAAAAATGGGGGTCCAAGGGAGGTACCTCAAAGAGTCGTCGGATTTCAACCAAAATTAGTAGGGCTCTTTTCTGGATCAAAAAATAGAAGTGTGCCAAATTTGATCAAATTCTATTGAAAATTGGGGTTTATACATTGAGAAGAAAAATAAGTGAAAAAATGGGGGTCCAAAGGAGGTACCTCAAGGAGTCGTCGGATTTCAACCAAAATTAGTAGGGTTCTTTTCTGGATCAAAAAATAGAAGTGTGCCGAATTTGATCAAATTCTATTGAAAATTGGGGTTTATACATTGAGAAGAAAAATAAGTGAAAAAATGGGGGTCCAAGGGCGGTACCTTAGGGAGTCGTCGGATTTCAACCAAAACTAGTGGAGCTCTTTTCTTGGTCAAATAATAGAGTTATGCCGATTTTCATGAAATTCTGTTGAAAATTGCGGGTTATACATTGAGAAGAAAAATAAGTAAAAAAATGGGGGTCCAAGGGAGGTACCTCAAGGAGTCGTCGGATTTCAAAGTTTTTTTGAATTTTTCTTATCTATATAAAACTAAATAAGTGTGCCAAATTTCATCGTTGTAGGATAACTCCTTCTATTTTTTGCAGTTAGATGTATGAAGAAATCTCACTGTGCGTTGTAGTGACTTAGTTATAATTACTTTACTATTTTTATATAATATAATCAAATGAGTTCTGAAATTGTTTTCTATAATTTTTTATTTTTAAATGTTATTAAAAATATTTTTTCTTGAAGCAAGAAGTCATAAATTATTATAAACAAGTAAGAGTGTTATATTCGGCTTTGCCGAATCTTATATACCCTTCACCAATGGTGTTCAAATAACAAAATTTTTATGATTTTATTCAATGCTTTATGCCAAATTTTATTCAATGGTGTTTTTAGAAACTTTTAGAATAATATATTACATTTGTAAGAGAATTTACACTAAGAGAAAAATGACGATCTGATTTCAAGAAAGAAAATCTACAATATAAGATTGCGAAATCTTGAAAATATAGCCAGTAAGATTTATATTCTTAAATTTAAGAATAAATTCTTAGTTATGAGAATACAATCTAAAAATAAACATGTAATTTGTTTGCTTTTAAGATTTTAATCTTATTATAAGATTTTAAATCTTAATTTAAGATCGTATTCTTTATTTTACGATTGTGATCTTGATTTCAAGATTTTATTCTTATTTTGAAGATTGTAAGTTCTAATCTTAAGATCGTATTTTTGATTTTGTAAATTTGTGTGCTTGTTTAAGGGAAATTTCTCAGTATTTTGTCACAAATTGTAATCCGCTGACCAAAGTAGTTACGAAAAAGTGAAAAACTAATTTTTTGAGAAAAAATATAAATTTAATAAGAAATATAAATGGAAAACCTTAATCCGGATGAAGTGATCTTTTAAATATTCCAATAGAAGGCAATTTAGTTCCGGTATGTGATGGGGAGTATAAATTGAACTGCCCTTCACAAGAAATTTCATCAGATTTCTCGGACGATGACGCGTTGCTGAAAAATCTTTTGAAAGAATTCGATCTGGAATGCGTTTTTCCGTACCTGCAGTGTAAGTTTTTCATTATAATTATAAATACATAAGTAAATTTCTTTATAAAAAATTATATTGATTTAATTTGTTTCAGGCTCAAATGTAACTTTTAGAAGTCTGCAGTATATGAATTAGGACTTCGAATGGAGTTTCGTGAAAAATTAATTGTTCTGGACAGGTTTTAATATTTTATTTAGAAAGTAAATTAAACCACTAATAGTTTTGTCCTTTAGTTTGGAATTGATGAAGATACACTTTCGATGCCGTCGAAGGTAGGTCAGTGGCTAAAAAAATGTCCGGATGTAACTTCCACTCCATCGTCTTCTGTAAATGTGGAAGTTAACAAAAAAGTGTTTGACAAGGTAAAAGTATTAGATAATTACTTAATACATTAAAATGTGTACAAAACATAAAATATTTTCGATTATTTATATAACCTTTAGCTTCATTATTGAATGAATCAGTAAGTGGCAAAAACGTCCTAGAATTTTATGCTTTACACAAAGATTTAAACAATAACTATCGTGATGAGCTGATCCAGATTATAGTAAATCAAATTCTAAAAAAGGATCTCGCACTTCATCCTCACGATTTCCAAGATATATTGACAGAAATATGCACACTTTTTCCAACGGAAGATGAAGTCAAGGTATTTTTAGGATAAATTTTTTTACTAATTACCTATAATCTAAAATAAATAAATAAATCAAAATTTTAAAATATAGGAATACTATTACATTCCTCGAAAGGGGAAAAAATAATAAAAAATGTGTTTTATTTTATCACCAAATACGAATATTATAATAAGAAAAAATGTGCTGATAATAAGATTTTCTGCTTGAAATTGAAACTTTTTCTGCTTGAAAGTAGAGTAAATGCGAAAAATCTTATTTTAAGAATAAAATCTTATTTTTCAAGATTGTTTGTAAGATCGCAATCTTGAAAAAGTTCTAAGAACAACATCGATAATTAAGAATGTGTTCTTATTATTTAAGATTATGTTCTTATTAATTAAGAGTGCATTCTTAAAAATTAAGAATTTAATCTTAATTAATAAGAACACATTCTTAGTTATCGATCCTGTACTTAGATTTTTTTTGAGATTGCGATCTTACAAAGAATCTTAAAAAATTAAGATTTTATTCTCAAAATAAGATTTTTCGTATTTACTCTACTTTCAAGCAGAAAAAGTTTCGATTTCAAGCAGAAAATCTTATTATCAGCACGTTTTTTCCCTGAGTGTATATATATTTTAACATAACTTGTGTGTGAATTACGAATATATCAATATTTGTCTAAAAATATATCTATTAATTTTGCAATATTTCAGTAGCTGATGCAACTCAATCAGAACGTTAGTTTTATTTTCTATCCTGTTTGTTAAAGAAGTGTTTATACATATCTGTGTAAGTATATATAACGTTTAGTTATACTATTAGTTGAGCATAAAGACGTTGATCCGAGTGCAGAAACATTTGGAACAGCGAAACATATTGCAAAATTTAACAATTATAATGAACTTTACAAGTTATACGCAGCTGTATAGCTTTTAAAAGGTACAACACATAATATCGAAAAAATTACCATAGCGAAAATAGGAATACAACTGGTTAAAAAGAAGCCTTTCCATTTAAACTGCAGGCAATATAGGTAAAAAGTAAACACGTCAGCCCATTCTGTCAAACGTTCGTTTGCAATGCTTAGGATAAAGAAAATCCTCACCAAAAACAATTGGAACACAAGCACGATACCATAGCACACTCAATTAGAGAAAGCGATACAAAATCTATATGATTTTAAGTGATAAAAATGTGAAAGTGATCAAAATGTGAAAACAAAACTTTATGCTTTTTCTCATTCTATTAGATCATCTAACGTACGTCTCTTTAGGGCAAGAAGGTTTTTATTTTTAACAAATGCAAAGATAATAAAAAAAAGCCAATCTAAAAAGAATCAAAATACGATCGTGAGGCTTTAGATTATGCAAAGTAGAAGTGGAATAAAAGTGATCGTGCTATTTAATGGTTCCTGAATAAAGTTAACCAGTAAAATACTGAATTAGGATTTTTTTTTATAAATCAAGAAGTTTTCCCTGCAGGAGAGCATAACTCCTAAGCTCATTTGGGCAGACATAGGTCGGATTCTGGATATATACTATTAGAAAAGGAATGTGACTCCTAAGAAAATGCAAGCAGATGTCTAGACACCAAAGAACAGACAATCAAATAACAACATTAAGCATAAGTTCATTGTGTGGTTAGAGCCAGAGTTTATAGAATCAGAACGTGATAGGGATACTTTAGTCCATTCAAGCATATCCTATATTTGCCACAAATAAGTAAACTACTTATACATCACAGCGTCATGTATCCAGAATATCAGCGAGAATTGCTGCTGAAGGCATTTAACGTTAATACTACAAACTGAATAAAAAATAAATAAATGAAAAAGACAACTAGAAATAATGAAATAAGTCATAATCTTATGCCATCAACAAGTCGATATTTAAAATATGATCTATGAGTACATATGCGTAGAGTTCTGATACAATTTGTTGGTTACTAAATGAAACTATTAAAAAAACTAAATTTGGTCAGGTAACTTGACGTTTCTGTTTAGCACAAAATGTTACCTCAGATGACTATAAATACATATTTTGTAAAAAAGACCGATTTAAGTAAAGGATTTAAGAGCATTGAAAGAAAAATTTGTAGCGTCTAGAATATCATTCATGCAAGTAGTATTTTTGGAAGACAATGTGCGGTTAGAAAAACAATTGTGAATGTTTCCTGTTAAAACAGTTAACATACTTTTTTGATTTGATCAAGTTCTGAAGCGAAAATTAGAATATAATAACTATTATTTAATGAGTAAAGTATTACACCAGAAAAAAAAATAGTTGCTTAATACTGAATTATATATAACTATGATATAAAAATTCAAAGTTAAAGAACTGAAGTTAAAATTTTATCTAGTTTGAAGTATCATTGAAGATTTTATTATTGAACAAGAAGTAGTTTATGTTATATGCTTTAGATTAGTATAAAGTTAGATAAATACTTCAGAAATAATATTTGGAAAGTATTGTTTTTTTCAATTTGGCAAGCCTTTTGTTCTTAGGGTATACTTAGACTCTTTAATTGATTGATATTGTAT
The DNA here is from genome assembly GCA_933228675.1 of Stomorhina lunata. Taxonomy (NCBI): domain Eukaryota; kingdom Metazoa; phylum Arthropoda; class Insecta; order Diptera; family Rhiniidae; genus Stomorhina; species Stomorhina lunata. The sequence continues at coordinate 47,308,583 of OW121743.1, read as the reverse complement.
ATAGATTTTGAAGGGATATTTTCAAAATTATTTTTTTCAATTTTATTAAGTTGTTTTTTGTGTTAATCACGGAAATATTACCTATATTTTGATATGTTAAACTTACATAAATTGGACCTAAAATACATTTAAAAGTTAAACGCAAAAGTTCTATATTGTTCAAAATTTTGTATCCTGATTTCGGTGTCTTGACTTTATATCTGGTAACTAACAAATATCACAGCATTTTAAAATACGTGTATATCTTTTTCTTATAGAAAAAGCACATGGTTAATCTTGAATGTCTGTGAATTTAGTAGGCAGAATTAGTACCAATATATACAATTATATATAATTAATATATTAACCTATAGGTTCAGTTAGATTTTTATACATATGTATATGTATGGTTTTGAACGTATACCATTGTAATGAGTTGTATTTTGCATAATTCATAAAAAGATTACCTACAATTTAATATAAATATACTTATTATATGTCGCAAATAATGAGCAATCACTATGTTCAAAAGTCATACCACTATTTTTAGACATATGTACATCGTATTTCCGTCTACTGAAATCAGGTTTGTGTAGCTCCTGGATGGCATACCGACATAAGTTAAATATTGGATGTTAATAGTGGTCTATGAAGTTTATTATCAAATTTCAATATACATTTCTATTAACACCGAAATTCGATGCCGAATTAAAATTTTATATTTCCTTTTAAATCATATTTGTTTAATTTGTATAAAATTCTTCAATTTGTTTAAAATTCCTCAATTTGCGGATAGTATACTGACATGAATAAGATATCAGATCTTAGGAAATCCACTAAAGCAAAACAATATTAAATATCATCAAAATCGGTATATAACAATCTGAGATATAGCCAAAACTCCAAATTCGATGTCCCGCTAATTGCCGAATTTAAAATATTTTTTTTTTTTTAAAATATACTTTTTTGTAAAAAAAAAAATACATTTTTTTTGTAAAAAAAAATCTTTTTTTTTGAAGAAAGTTTTCTGAATTGTATATCAAATTTTAGGAAATCATTCAACGCAGAGCACTGTTGAATTTCATCGTAATCGGTATATCAACAACTCAGATATCGCTAAAGCAAAATATATCGATGTACGCAAATTGGCAATTTAAAAAATTTTTTTTAAAAAACAGCATTTAAAAAAAAAAAATTTCGAATTATATGTCAGATTTTAGAAAATACTTCAACGCAGAACGCTATCAAATTTCATCAAAATCGGTCCATAAACACCAGAGATATCGACAAAATTCAAAATTCGATGAGAATTTAAAAAAATTTTTTTTAAAAAATATATAAATTTAAAAAAAAAATTTTAAAATTCGTCAATTTGTACCCATCGAATTTTAGTATTTTGCCGATATCTCCGGTGTTTATGGACCGATTTTGATGAAATTTAATAGCGTACTGCGTAGGTCAATTTCCTAGAATCTGATATACAATTTATCTCGCTACACCCTCCAGGAGCTGCACAAACTTGATTTCAACAGACAGACAGACGGACATGGCTAAATCGATTCTCCTGGCGATTCTGAGTCGATCGGTATAATTTTTATGGGGTCTAAGACGAATAATGAAAAAATTACAAACTGAATGACAAACTTATAATACTCTTTCACCTATTGGTGAAGGGTATAAAAATAAAATATTTTTAATTAAATAAATTTTATTAAAATTTCTTAAAAACTAATAAAATCACTACACACGTTATTGCCAGGCTTTCAAAATTCATTATTTTCAACAAAATTATGCTAAACTTTAATAAATAATAGTCTAAACTTTAATATGTCTAAACTTTAATGATCTTTACAATATTATCGATACAACTTTGAATGTTAATATTATTAAACGAAATTTGATTTTATATTTAAATAGACTAAATTAATTTGTTTGTATATTTTGTAAATTTGTTGTCTGTAAGGAGTTAATCCATAGACTAAATAAATAAATAAATAAACAACTTAATTTGAATTTTGTTTCTATACCTATTACTTTAGGAGATATAACGTTTTCGATTTTTTCCCCTTTTTACCCCCTTAGCGACAAAATTTTCAAAAGATTCGGTTCATGTCTATTGATTCAAAAAATTACATTTGGATGAAAAAGTTAAGAAAAAGCGTTTTTACTCTTTTTTAACCCTACTCGCCCCAATCTTTAAAAAGTACTAAACATGTGTCTTCTTATTTTCTTACCTGATCCAATCGTTATATTTTCTTATTTTACCCTTTTTCCTCCCTAGTGGGCACGTTTTTTTTTAGGAAAATCCCTATTTAGTGGAATTACACATCGAAAAATGTACCCGATGTCTAAATTTGTTAGCTATCTAAAGACACAATATTAAACTATATAAGGTACATGATAAGATCTTAAAAAAATAGCATTGGTTAATATTTAGGGCCATGATTGGACCATTTATAGAGCAACAATTGGATTATACAAACTATCCACAATTGGACTATATAAAGAGCCATATAAAGAATACATAAAATCACGATTGGACTTATGAGTTTATTTTAGGCTAAATAAACAAAGTGGTCACGTTGGACTGAATCAGGAATTACAATAACTTTATAAAATTGTACTATATTAATAGAATCAACTGAACTCTATAAAAAGCTATTTATGGACTACATAAAGAGCCGCTAGTGGATTATATAAAAAGCTACGATGAATAGCGATACGTATACTATAAAGAGCGCCTATTGGAATACTTAAAGAGTCACGATTAGCCAATATCTAGAGGGAAAATTAAATTAAATATTAGGCGCCACATCAAGCGCGACAATAGAACTCCATAAAGAGAAAAACTTTATCAGGGATGGAAAATGGCTTTCTTGTTTTTGTTCTAAATATAGACCATGAAAGTACCGGCTTTAAAAAAACCTTCTTTTGACCGGTATCAAATTAGAAATTATATAATGAATCTTAATTTTTCTAATTGTAAATTGATCCCTTTGTATTTTACATCTTGAACTTTACGATTAATCCATATCTCGTCTGAAAATAGATAAAATTTTAAAGAATTGGTAAACAATTATTTTTACTGGTTAACGAATCCTTAAAAAAAAATATAAAATATGAATTTTTTTCCTAATAAAAACATTCAAATAAAAACTGTATCGTCCATCACATAGCGTCCGCAACAGTTCATTTATGGATTTTTTTGTGAATCTGGAAACTTTAAAATATTTTATAAAAGCTGTTTTGTAATCCTCTGATTTTCCTCTATCTTTAATGTTATTACAATTTTTTTTATTACTATGACCGATTTAATGAAAATTACAGAAACATGTGTTGAAAAAAGTCACTTCCATTTTTTACAGCGTCCGTCACAGCACTTTAAAAGCGAATATCTTTTTCTTCCAAAAAAATGTAAATTAATAAATGCCATTCGTTAGCACAATCGATGGGCTAATATTCTCTGAAATCTGTTCATAGATATCTAGTGTAGGACGACAATGGGATACATTTAAGAACAACAAAATCCGTACAAATGTATCGTCCGTCATGCAGGATTTGCCCATATGTTTTAAATATTTCTGTGTATTTAAGTTCTTTTAGGCAATAGGTCTTATATAAGAGCAAGATTCAAGTGTGGACCCCTTATCATCGGATAGTAAAGTAATTTTTGAAAGATGATCTTGATTGGGAGGTATTTACAAATACAAAATAACTTGAGCAAAATTTTGCAAGTCTGAAAAATTCTGGGTGTCATGATCCCAGTAGTAAAACCCGAAATAATCAACCGACTTAACCCCATCTTAAAATATATTCCGATTGATCCTGAGTCAAAGTTGGTCTCAGACCAAGTTTTCTATATCCCCCACAAAGCAAAAAAAAATTAGATTTACAAATTGTACCAAGTAGAACGGGGTAGTACCACGGCACTATTTACATTTAAAATATTTAGAAAACTACAATTGTACCATATTTGCCATCCTTGGACTATATAAAGGGTCACAATTGATATATATAAATTTGACCTTGTATTATAGAGGCACGATGGGATTATATAAGGAGACATATCGGACTATATATTTAGCACCGTATAAAGAACAATTACACTGTGCTAGTTGAAGAAAAAACCTAAAAAGAAAGTTCTAGTGCATAAAGATAATTTGAGTACGCTGAATTTAATGGTTCTAACCTTTTTTCTAGGTTATCACTAGTTTTAGAGATATGGCGTTATTTAAAAAATGAAGGAGGTTGAGCAATAAATATTCGCATATTTCGAAAAGTGTTTACTTTCTTGAGCTAAGTAAACAAATCGAAATTCGCAACAAAATTATCTTTCAGAAACACTAAATATCGGGTGTTTTTTATTGAGGTATAGAACTTTAAGTTGGCATCTCTTTTTTAACTGGCGGCCATTTTGTCAGCTGTCAAGTGATTAATATTTAGTTTGGTTTGCCATTTCATCATGAACAGGTTGAAAAAAGAACAACGCTTGCAAATCGTGCAAATTTATTTCGAAAATATGAATTAATTGCTCTGATTAACCGAATTAATCAGAGCAATTAATTCGGTTAACCATGGATCGTTTTCGCACTACATTTACTCTATGTGATAATACGCATCCGCAGCGACGTCGAACAGTGCGCACCGAAGAAACAATTGCCGCTGTAGAGCAAAGTGTTGTAGAGGACCCGAATGAATCGATTCGCCACCGTGCACAGCAATTGGAGCATTGTCCATCAACTTTATGGAAGATTTTGCGCAAAGATCTTGGCTTGCGACCTTACAAGATCCAGCTTGTGCAAGAATTAAAGCCGCGAGACCATGCAATGCGTCGTGATTTTGGTGTATGGGCCGAAAATGAGATAGATCTCGATGCTGATTTTCATCGCAAAATTTTGTTCAGTGATGAGGCTCATTTTTGGTTGAATGGCTACGTCAACAAGCAAAATTGCCGAATTTGGAGTGAAGAGAATCCACATGAGACCCTTGAGACGCCATTACATCCACAAAAACTGACTGTTTGGTGTGCTCTATGGGCTGGTGGAGTCATTGAGCCATACTTCTTTCGAAATAATGCTGGAGAGTCAGTTACCATAAATGGAGACCGGTATAGAGCCATGATAACCGACTATTTTGTTCCCCAATTGGATGGCATGAATGTGGATGAGTTGTGGTTCCAACAAGACGGCGCTACATGCCACACAGCGCACGTCAAATTGACTTATTGAAGGAAACATTCGATGAGCCCATAATCTCGCGGAATGGACCTGTCAATTGGCCACCAAGATCGTGCGATTTGACACCACTGGATTATTTTCTTTGGGAATATGTGAAGTCGCTCGTCTACGCCAACAAACCAGAAACGTTAGGGGACTTGGAAGCCAACATTCGTGGCGTTATTGCCAACATACGGCCCCATATGCTCGAAAAAGTAGTTGAAAATTGGACCTGTAGAATTGGCTTTATTCGAGCCAGCCGCGGCGGCCACATGCCCGAAATCATATTTAAACATTAATGGCATAAAATTATCCTTCCAATAAAGCCAAATTGATGGACATTAAAACGATTTTCTTGTGTTTTATTTCAATTCGAAGTTCTATACCTCTAAAAAAAACACCCATTATATTGTAGAGTGCCAGTTCATTTTCCACAGACTGAGCAAAAATTTTCAATGTTACTTTTATTAAAATTGAACTTAGAATATATAATCAAATTATGACCGAAAAATTACATTTTCGCGAAATACTAAGATTTAAAATTGTAGGAACAGCGAAACGGTACAAGATATCGACTGTGTTTTAATCTCTTATTTGTTTATTTTATGAACCTAGAACGATAATTTATAATTTGTAATATTTGTTGAACAAAATTTTCAAAAAATCAAAAAAAGACCTGAGAAAAAAGTAAAATCTTCAAAATTTGATAATATTTTGACGAAATTTATTTAGTACTAAAAGGCTATAGAATTGTAAATCATATCTTACTTTAGAATTTTTGTAATCCAAAGTATTAATTAAATTATTTACAATTAAAGTAAAAATTATTATTTTGCAATTGTGGGCGGACCATGGACACGCTTTCCCCCATCAGATTGACTTCAAATTTTGAACAAATCTTGGCCCGAAACGAATACCTTCAAGAAAATTTTCCAATATACACTATTGGCACTCAAATATATAGCCACGATTGAACTATTTATAGAGTGGAGTACCTGTATGGTTCGAAATCGCATTCTGTTTTAAACTAGGGATATAATCTATCTAATCTAATATACACGCGAATTTTTGTTTCTTAAAATAATATTTTAGATAGGCCCTCTATTAAACTTATAGATCTTTATGTATAAAATGCAAAAACAGACTAGCCATTTAGAAATTTAAGATTTGTTTGGATTTTTTTTCATTCTACCCCATTGTGCTTCAGTATAAGTACACTTATTATATGATTACAAAATATTGTTATCATTGAACTACATTCAAATTTTCATTTATTTTTTTACAGCATGATTTTAGGAGCATTTCCCATCAGTACCAAGAATGCCACAACAACACCAGCAAATAATAAAAACGGAAAATGTCGCTTTTTATTTCTATGCGGTGGCTATATATTATTTCTAATACTTGGCGCTGCCATGTTCTCGGCCATCGAGGCACCCAAAATAGATGTGATATCGAAGAGAGTGGAAACATTTCGTAATCAGTTTTTGGAAAAGTACACGTGCTTGAGTGGTAAGTAGCCGGATTAAATGATAAATTCTCTTATTCATAAACGAAAGTTATGACGAATTTATAAATCAAATTTTCAATACCAAATTAATATAATTTCTTTATGAATCAAGGGGATAGTTTATAAGATTCCAAAAGTGGGCACTAGATCGATAAAAAAGTAAGATATTTCAGAAAAATTTGTGTTGCATACTTTAAGGATTATTTCAATAATATATAACATATCTGTGGCTTGGTGATAAAAGGGTCAATCTCAATTTTTTGCTGTTTTGAGTTAATCATTGCGTTAAATTTAGCCAAAAAAAATAGCCAAAATCTATCTTCACTCAAGGGCCAAATTACGGCATTCGATATCGATCGAAATCTTAGATATTTTCAAAACATTTGTATAGCATACTTTAAGGGTAATCAAAATTATTTAAAAAATGCACTGTTTACTATATTTTTTTGGAAGTTATGCGCCAAAAGATGAACAATAGTAAAATAGTTTTAATTGAACTATATGTTTTTAAAGACGAATCAAAATGGATACCAAATTCCAATAAAATTTTTGCATCGAAGTAACTTTCAACATCCCTAAAGTATACTTCACAATATTCGCTTAAAAGTCTGGGGCCAAATTACGGCATTCGATATCGATCGAAAACTCAGACTTTTGAGCGAATATTGTAAAGTATACTTTAGGGATGTTCAAAATTACATCGATGCAAAAAGTTTAATGAAATTAGGTATCCATTTTGATTCGTTTTTAAAAATATATATTGTTCAATTGGAACTCTTTTACTACTGCTCATCTTTTGGCAAATAACTTTAAACAAATATAGTAAACTCTTCATCTTTTAAATAATTTTGATTGTCCTTAAAGTATGCTATACAAAGATTTTGAAAAAATCTAAAACTTCGATCGATATCGAATGCCGTATTTTGGCCCCTGAGTTTTCGATCGATATCGAATTCGTTAATTTGGCCCCAGAACAGATTTAAAAGGGGTTTTCAGGGCAATGTTACTATGAGTTTATATGGGAAATAAAAACTTTAAATCAAATTTTCTTAAAACTTATTATTTTACATTGGCCCTCTTAGCACCAAGAAACAGATATAAGGTTCATATGTATGTTTAGATATTAATAAAAAAAAATATTCATAAAATCCCTAAGGTATGTTACACAATATCTTATCTTACATTCTTAAACGAGCAATAATTGTATATATATATATAGAACGGCTATCTCGAAAACGGCTCTAACGATTTTGATAAAATTTGGACAGTGGGTATCTTTTTTGATGCATAGGTCAAAGAAGAAGGGACTTTTGGAACTTTTACCTCTAAGAGGGTAAAAACGGGTAAAAAGGGGAAAAAATCGAAAACGCTATGTCTCCTAAAGTAATAGGTATACAAACAAAATTAAAATTACGTTTTAAACAGCTTTGAAAATAAGCGGACAGGTGTTTGGTACTTTTTTGAAACTATGTCCGATAGGGGGTAAAAAAGGGTGAAAATAGTTTTTTTGGCACATTTTTAACCCACTCTTATATTTTAAACTAAAGAATATAGAAATAAACTTGGTACTGCAATCAATAGATGTAAAAAAAACATGAAACACGTATTTGGTACTTTTTTGATTTTGGAGCCAAAATGGGTAAAAAAGGAATAAAATGATAACTTAACATCTCCAAAGTAATATGAATAGGAACATTATACATTATGTTAAATGCGTTTTAAAAAAATGTACCGAATTCAATTGGCACCAAAAAAGTACCAAATATACATATGGAACTTTTAGAAATTAGGGAATAAAAAGGGGGAAAAATTAGTATTATTTTAAACAAATGAATGTTTGTCTGTATGTATGTTCTTTATAGAATAGTAAACTGTGAATTTGATTGTGTTATGCTCTTTAGCGAAGATGTTGCGGATAAGCCGGCGAAGGTTTTAAAGTTGATAAGACTAATTTCCGACAGATGGCGCCACTGAAAATTACTAAAAATTAATTAAATCGTAAACTGTACATTTGATCATGCTATGATCTTTAGCAAAGTTGTAGCGCATGAGCCGACGAAGGCTTTTTAGATGGTATGAATAATTTCCGACAGGTGGCGCTACAGAAACTTACTCAAAGTTAATTTAATCGTAATCTGTACATTTAATCATGCTACAATCTTTAGCAAAGTTGTTGCACATGATCCGACGAAGGTTTCTTAGTTGGTATGAAGAAATTTCGACAGGTGGCGCTACTGAAATTTACTCAAAGTCAATTTAATCGTATGCTGTACATTTAATCATGCTATAATCTTCAGCAAAGTTGTTACGGATAAGCCGAAGAAGGTTTATGAATTGGAATAAGCAAAGTCCGACAGGTGGCGCCACAGAAAACTACTCAAAATGAATTAAATCGTAAACTGTGCATTTGATCAGACTATAATCTTTAGCAAAGTTGTTGCGTATGAGGTTTCTGTTGATATGAATAATTTCCAAAATTATTCAAAATGAGTTAAACTGTAAACTATGCAAACTATGTGTTGGTCGGACAAAATAAATCAAATAATTCAAAATTAACTGAATATTTCTACAATGTCTTTCCTCTAAATTTATTTTAGCACTTTATAATATAAAATATATAAAAACTTTAAAATTTTCCTCAAAATGCTTATCATAAAGCTCCGAGCAAGGCTCGGTCTACCAGGTACTTTGCTTAAAAGCCAGAGTTTTCGATCGCTATCGAATGCAGAGATTTGGCTCGCATTTTCCAAGATATTGAAAGACTGTTATCATTTTTACACTCAAGCCCACTGTGCCCTATTTACTGCCAGTATTTCCACTTACGCAAAAAAAAATAAAAGAAAAACTTCCAAAAATAGCTCACCATAAATCAAAACCTATTAACTTAATAGCAGACACGGACACGTAGGCCAGATAATAAATTGTAATGAATTCGAATGATCGATGCGTTAAATTGGAACACGTAATCACAAATCAGCCAAAATCAAATTCATAACATGAAAATGCTGAAAAATCAATGTTTGTTTGTTTAGGTATCCATTCGATTTTTTTCCCATCATTTTGAAGTAAATGAAAGCTATTTGCACTCAAATGTAAACGTGACCAAACAAAATTCTAAGCCCTCAAGTTATTATGTTAACCCATTAAAGTGGTGGCAAGAAATTACGCAGAGCGAGGCAATAAACAAATATTACTGTTCCATGGGAACATAAGAGAATACAATTATGACCGAAGAAGGTCATTTGTCAAAATCATAAATCATGTGTCAGAAACATTAATGATGTACAAGTGGAAATGAAAAAGGAATGAAAAGAAAATGTGAATATTTGATGGAGAAATATTATATATTATTTCAGAAAAATTTCGTGGTAGTGGAATTTTTCTTTAGAAAGATACTTTATTTTTATGGGACTTTTCAAAACGACCATACGGCAAATCAATGTTTGGAAGTGCAACATCTTTATATTATAGAGTCTTTGGTTAAACTACTTTTTTGTATGTGTTATGGTTCCCTTAGTATACAAATAACAAAAATATGAATTTTTTAAACGATTTTTTTGGGTTTTTTGAAGAGGTTACCCTACCTATATTATCATATATTGTCATGCTAACACAAGTTTTTTGTGAGATCAACGGGTTTTAAGTTCTTTACAAAACAAATTACAAAAAATGCAAAATCGAAAATTTTGTATTTTTAAAAAATTCATTAAAAATTAAAATCTTAAAAATTTACCATTATTTCTAGACCATCGTAAAACTAAGAATGTTTCAAAAAACATAAGCTTTATATTATGAAAATCCAAAGATATTTAATTAAAAATAACGTGAAAATACCCAATTTAAAAAAATGGATTTTTGAAGAGGTTACCCTAGTTATATTACCATATTTTGGAAAAGACTTATCCAATTTTTTTGAAAACACATTAATGGACTTAGAACAAAATTACCCTTAAGTCATGCTAACGCAAGTTTTTTGTGAGATCGACGGTTTTAAAGTTATTTACAACACAAATTAAAAAAAAACACAGCAAAATCGAAAAATTTTTATTTCTTAAAAATTCATTAAAAAACACAGCGAAATCGAAAAATTTTTTTTTTTTTTTTAAATTCATTAAAAATAGAAAATCTTACCAATATTTTTTGGCCGTCGTAAAACTATAAATATTCTAAATAACATAAGCCCTCATAAAAATTTATCTATGGTGGTGACCTGAAAATACTCTATTTTGCCAAAAAAAAAGAGGTTATCCTAGTTTTATTACCATATATTTAAAACGAAAAAAATGAAATTTAATATTAATTCCGGGAAGTGGGACCTATGCCAGCCGTCCAGACGTGATTTTAAACCTATTGGTATACTAAAAGGTGGGTCTAAGACAAATATTTGTATGCGTTACATACATCAGCACAAACTTATAATACCCTTTCCACCTATGGTGGTGAAGGGTATAAAAATGTTTTGTTGAAAATAGGATTTTTATGACAAAATTTTTCGCTAAAATTATGAATTTTCACGTTATTCTTAATAAAGTCACTAATAATTATTATAGTCACTAATAATTATTAGTGACTTTATCAAGAATAACGTGAAAATTCATAATTTTAGCGAAAAATTTTGTCATAAAAATCCTATTTTCAACAAAACATTTTTATACCCTTCACCACCATAGGTGGAAAGGGTATTATAAGTTTGTGCTGATGTATGTAACGCATAGAAATATTTGTCTTAGACCCGCTTTTATTGTAACAATAGGCTTAGAATCACTTTCTGAGTCGATTTAGCGATGTCCGTCCGTCAGTCCGTCTGGCTGGATGGCTGGACCCCCACGTAAACCTTGTAATCAAACTACAGGTCGCAATTCTAAAGATAATTTGATGAAATTTGGCACAGATCATTTTTTTGATAATGGGCTATTGAAATTGGTCAAAATTGGTCCATTATTTATGGTACCTCCCATAGGTCCCACTTCCCGGAATTAATATATTTGCCACAAATATCAATAATTTTTCATGAAATTTAAAACAAATAATGCTTATGAAATCGGTTCACATTTGCCAAAACCCTCGTAAATCTGAAGATAATTAGAATTTGTCAAATTTCGAAATAATCGGTCTACATTTGACCCTTGCTCTCATATATGTCGAAATGACGGAAACAGCTTAAATAAAATGTTTGGTATGATAGCAAAATTTAGCAAATATTTGTCTTTATACAGGAAAAAGAACACCTTTGACCTTAGTGGTGAAGTTTATCGTATGGTCGGGCTTGACCGACTATGGAACTTTGTTACTTGTTTTAAGATACCTTTATGAGACTTGGCATGATCTATTTTTTTGCTAAAAGGACAAAGACTGTTAAAAAAAAAAACAAAATCTTTTAAGATTTCAGGATATCTCCTAAACAATTTTCTTCCCGGAATATAATTTTACTGTTACTGCAAACCACAAATTTGCTTTAATCTTTATGAAATTTGACACAGACATTTTTGGGTAGTGGTGTTATTATCTTTGATATTAGTCAAAATCGGTCCATTATTTCAAGCCAGCCTGTAGCTCTGATAAACGAGTCTATTTTACGAATGTCAATACTCGCTAGATCGGATAAATCATGCAGATAAAGTGCCCCCAGAAAGGTAGCTCTCGAAAATGAAAGAGCGGGGCAGTGGCAGAGAAGATGAATAACCGTTTCCTCCTCTTCGACGTTGTGACAGCTTCGGCAGTAGTCATAGTGTTGAAGGTTAAGCCTTCTGGCATGCAGCTTAAAAGTACAATGACCTGTTAGGGTCGAGATTAGGTTGCGGAGTCTGTGGCGAGGTAGAGATGCCAAGCACTTTGAGCGTTTATTGTCATAAGTGGGCCATGTTTTCCTGGGTATAGAACAAGTAGTTTCAAGGGACCAGGTGTTCTGAGCTGATCCGTAAAGAAATTGCCTAATTTCTGATTTGCAGGCGGATAGCGGTACTCCCGTAAATTGATCGATGTTATCCTGACTCAGGAGAGCACCGGATTTAGCAAGTCTGTCCGCAGTGAAGTTACCAGATATGTTGTTGTGCCCGGGTACCCAAAAAGTTCGATATTGCAATGTCTCGCCATCTCATTTAGAGATGCCCGGCATTCACGGGTAAGAACAGATGTCGTGTGGACATTAGATAGGGATTTTATGGCAGCCTGATTGTCGATACAAAAGCGAATATCCCTGTCGTATATTCTATAGTATCTTAACCAATTGGCAGCCCTGTATATGGCCGATATCTCGGATTGAAGGATACTACACTGATCAGGAAGCCTAAAACAAATTTCCTTCCCTAAAAGTGGAATGAAGAAGCCCCCTCCCACGCCCATCTTTGACTTGGATCCGTCCGTATATACCTCCAAACAGCCATCATCAAGGGATGATGGGTCTCCAGAGATAGTTACAGTAAAGGATTTGTCGAAGAGTGGAAATGTAGTAGTCAATACTGTCAGGGATATTTATGAATTTATCCAGAATAGTGGAATGTCCTGATTGCGAATGGGACCAGGTTCCGATAGTGCTAAGTCGGACAGCCGAGTTAAGGGCAATTTTATGTGCCATTAATTCGACTGGGAGCCAGTTGAGCATGACAAAGAGCGCCTTGGATGGTGTAGTTTTAAAGGCACCCGTAATCATTAGAGCGGATGTTCTTAAAATTTTTGTGAAAGAATTCCTCTGGTTTGAATTGGTGAGTGCAGGCCACCAAACCAGCGCGCCATACATTAGTATGGGCTTGACGACCATGTCAAAGAGCCAGACAGTGTTAGTGGGATTGAGTCCCCAGGTTTTGCCTATGAGTAGAGTGCAATAGATGCTTTGGACACCCTGAATTGGGTGCTTAGGCTCCAGGACAGTTTAGAGTCCAGAATGACCCCAAGATATTTGGTATGGTCAGTGAGCACAAGTTCTATCTATTTAATTTTGAAGGAGTAAAGTTAGGTATTTTGTATTTCCGCGAGAAAAGTACAAGTTCCGTTTTAGTGGGATTAACTCCCAGGCCGTTAGAGATGCTCCAACGGTTAAGTATGTCGAGGGCTGTTTCAAGACGTTGTGACAGGGTGTTAAGAAATTTTCCTGACACTGCTATAGCGACATCGTCCGCGTATGCGATAGTGTTGAATCTCAGAGAATCTAGTTTAGTGAGAAGTTTATCAATGGCATGCTTCTGTGGAACCTTGCAAGCGGGGATAGTACACCTCCTTGTGGGGTCCTTTGACATGTTACCTTGTAGATTGTAGCGACGTCCATGGTTGAGCTAATGACTCTGTAGGTGAGAAGCTTACCTACAAACGAAATAATGGATTTATCGACCCCTAAGTCCTCCATTGCCGATATAATCGAGTTCACCCGATAAGATCACACTAGGTTTAGGTGATTTATAGGGTTTAAATTTACTAATAGCCCATTCAATTTTCGAAAGGTCCGATTCCCCTGGCAGTAGCCAAAAAATATCTTGGTGCAGTATCGTCTGCAGAAATCTCATTACAATTGCTGCCAGGAAAGTGAATATCTAGGAGCGAGTCCTGGGATTTTTTAATGCATTTTTTTGTGCATTTGTTTGTGCATTTTTTGTGCATTTTTTGTAGGCCATTCAAGGAACTTGTGACCTATTCCGCATAATGCTCAATATCCCCTTACCTATGTTTTCAAGAACTTTCCGTTTTATAGTTCTATAAGTTCCTCTATTAAAATTTCGAGGTTATAACTTTTCAGCAAGTGATTAACCCCTTTTGTTTATGTCTGAACTTTCGTATATTTGAATTACTTTTTGACTAGTCTAAGTAACTTCTGAAGAACTTCTAACACGTATGTAAGGTGTAGTCATGATTTTTGCTGGGTTCTTCAAAGATCTAAGATTCTTATTTATGATTTATAAAAAATTCTTAAGAAATTGTTTTGAAATTTTGCAAATATTTGGTCATAACTTTTCCTTGGCAACAACAATATTTCAAGTATTTTTTTCATCTTTACTCTAGAATTAATATCAACTCAGACTAAAACAAATATTTTCAAATTCCCAAAACATTATAAATCTAACTCACATTACGGGCATAACCACTGAGTCCATTCTGTCTCATTTTTTTTTTCCTGATTAGATTATGCAAAAACAAACTCTTTAGGATAATAAGTAAAAATTAAATATTATCATAGTTTCTTGATAATAATTAAAAAAAAAAAACAGAGAAAAGTACACAAAAAGAAATTTCAGATCTTTTTAGTCAGTCAGTCTGTTCGTCTACACGTGATATGACATACCTTCATCTTGAAAACAAAACTGATCTTTAAGTAAATTATTCAAACAAATTGTTTAGTCTCTTATCTATTATATTTTACTATAGAAATTTATAGCAGAAAACCACAGAAAAAAATTTGAACAAAAAGTTATAATAAATACAAAAAACTTAAAAAAATAAAATACATAAATGCTGACAAAACAAATTTATTCTGGCAAATAAAGACATAATACAGGCATTAGGGGGTATGACAGGTTTTGTTTGAAATGAACAGCTGTTTCAATAGTTTCAGTTGTTTGTGGGTATACAATTAACTTTATATAATCGAAACTGTATCTTTTAGTAACTTTTTTATATCAAATATCTAATATAATCTATAAGTACCTGGTTGAGTGAACCTTACTCGGAGCTTTGTGATAAGCATTTCGAGGCAAATTTTAAAGTTTTCATTACACAAATATTCAATTAGTGTTGAATCATTTCATTAATTGTACCCGATCAACATATGATCAAATGCATAGCTTACAGTTCAATTCATTTTGAATAATTTTGGAAATTGCTCATATCAACTACAAAACCTTCGTCGGCTCATGCGTAACAACTTTGTTAAAGATCATAGCATGATCAAATACACTCTGTGCGATTTAATTTTTAGTGGCGCCACCTGTCGGAAATACTAATTAAGAAACCTGCGTCGCCTCATTCCCAACAACTTTGCTAATGATCAAGTGCACAGCTTACGATTTAATTCACTTTGAGTCATTTTCAGTCGCGCAACCTATCGGAAATTTATCACACCTACTAAGAAACCTTCACCGACTCATACGCAACAACTTTGCTAAAGAATATAATATGATCAAATGCCTAGTTTAGTTGTCTATAAAGGACATTTAGACAGACAAACATTAATTTGTTTAAAAATTATAACATTACTAATTTTTTCTCCTTTTTATCCCCAAATTTCAAAAAAGTTCCCTATGAATATTTGGTACTTCTTTGTTACCAATTGAATTCGGCTCATTTTAATAAAACGCAGTTAACATAACATGTTACTATTCATATTAACTTTCGAGATTTTGGCTCCAAAATCAAAAAAAGTACCAAATACGTGTTCAATATTTCCTTCAATATTTATTACTGCAGTACAAAGTTCCTTTCTATATTCTTTGGTTTAAAAAATAAGAGTGGATTAAAAAAAGTACCAAAAAAACTATTTTCACCCTTTTTACCCCCTATCGGAATAGTTTGAAAAAAGTACAAAACATAGCTGTTCAAAACGTAATTTTAATTTTGTTTCTATACCTATTACTTTAACGTTTTCCATTTTTCCCCCTTTTTTCCCGTTTCCAAAAGTCCCTTCTATACGGCAAAAGGTACCCAGCGTCTAAATTTTGTCAAAATAGTTAGAGCTGATTTCGAGATAGCCGTTCTATATACATATATATATATATATATATATATAGTACCTGGTTGACCGAGCCTTGCTCGGGGCTTTATAATAAGCATTTTGAGGCAAATTTGAAAGTTTTTATATATTTTATTTTATAAAGTTAATTTTGAATTATTTTATTTATTTTGTCCGACCAACACATAGTTTGCATAGTTTACGGTTTAAGTCATTTTAATAATTTTGGAAATTGGTCATACCAACAGAAACCTCCGTCGACTCATGCGCAACAACTTTGCTAAAGATTATAGTCTGATCAAACGCACAGTTTATGATTTATTTCAATTTAAGTAGTTTTCAGTGGCGCCACCTGAAGTTGTTCATACCAACTAAGAGACCTTCGTTTGCTTATGCGTAACAGCTTTGCTTATTATTATAACATGATCAAATGCACAGTTTACGATTTAATTCACTTTGAGTAATTTTATGTGGCGCCACCTGTCGGATGTTGCTCATTTAAATTCAAAAGCCTTCGTCGGCTTATCCGCAACAACTTTGCTGAAGATTATAGCATGATTAAATGTACAGCTTACGATTAAATTGACTTTGAGTAAATTTCAGTAGCGCCACCTGTCGAAATTTCTTCATACCAACTAAGAAACCTTCGTCGGCTCATGTGCAACAACTTTGCTAAAGATTGTAGCATGATCAAATGTACAGTTTACGATTTAAATAATTTTTAGTCATTTTCAGTGACGCCATCTATCGGAAATTAGTCTTATCAACTTTAAAACCTTCGCCGGCTTATCCGCAACATCTTCGCTAAAGAGCATAACATGATCAAATTCACAGTTTATTATTCTATATGGAACTTTTTTGAAATTAGGGGATAAAAAGGGGAAAAAATTAGTAATGTTATACTTTTTAAACAAATGAATGTTTGTCTGTATGTATGTTCTTTACATACAGACAAACATTCATTTGTTTAAAAAGTATAACATTACTAATTTTTTCCCCTTTTTATCCCCTAATTTCAAAAAAGTTCCATATGCATATTTGGTACTTCTTTGGTACCAATTGAATTCGGTACATTTTATTAAAACGCAGTTAACATAATGTTTCTATTCATATTACTTTTTGAGATGTTAAGTTATCATTTTATCCCTTTTTTACCCATTTTGGCCCCAAAATCAAAAAAGCACCAAATACGTGTTTAAAGTTTTTTTCACATCTATTGATTGCAGTACAAAGTTTCTTTCTATATTCCTTAGTTTAAAATATAAGAGTGGGTTAAAAAGGTACCAAAAAAACTATTTTCACCCTTTTTTACCCCTTATCGGACATAGTTTCAAAAAAGTACCAAACACCTGTCCGTTTATTTTCATAGCTGTTTAAAACATAATTTAAATTTTGTTTCTATACCTATTACTTAAGGAGATTTAGCGTTTTCGATTTTTTTCCCCTTCTTACCCGTTTTTACCCTCTTAGAGGCAAAGGTTCCAAAAGTCCCTTCTCCTTCGACCTATACATCAAAAAAGATACCCACTGTCCAAATTTTATCAAAATCGTTAGAGCCGTTTTCGAGATAGTCATTCTATATATATGTATATATATATATATATATATATATATATATATATATATATATATATATATATATATATATATATATATATATATATATATATACATAAATACATAAATACATACATACAATTATTGCTAGTTTAAGAATATAAGATATATATATATATATATATATATATATATATAAAATTTGGATTACATATATATTTAAAAACCTGCGATTGAAGACAATTATTTACATTCTTGTCGAGTTGGGACTATATTAAGAATCACGATTAAGTTCAAGTAGGGGTTCTATTAGGTACCATGATTGAGGTCAAGCTGAGAGTCTATTTAGAGACACGATTTAGATCAAGTTGAAGCTATATTAAGAACCACGATTGAGGTTTTGTTGGGACTCTATTAAAAGTCGCGATTAAGTTCAAGTCTGTACTCTATTTAGAGCCACGATTGAGGTCATGTTGGTACTCTATTGAGAACCACCACTTGACCTCAGTCTCAGGACTCTATTAAAAACCACAGTTAGGTCATTAAGGTCACTAAGGTCATTAAGGTGCTTAAACCAAGATTGAGGTCAAATTGTGACTCTATTTGCAGCCATGATTGAGGTGAAGCGGGGACGCTATTGTCAAATTTAGGTCAAATTGGGACTCCATTAAAAGCCATGGTTGAGATAAAATTGGGACTCTTTTAAGAGACACGATTTTGGTCAAGCTGAGACTCTAGTAAGTGCCGCGATTGACGTCAAGTTAGGGTTATATTAGAAGCCATGATTGAGGTCAATTTGGGAAGTGATTGATGTTAAGTTAGGACCACGATTGAGATCTAGTTGGAACAATTAAGAATTAAGCTTAAGGTCTAGTTGGGACTATTTTAGAAGGTATGATTAAGGTCTAGCTGGGACTCTATTTAGAGTCATAATTTAGATGAAGTGCGACGTATGAGGTCAAGTTGGTAATTTCTTAGTAGACATGATTGATGTTAAGCTGGAAGTTTGTTTAGAGTCACAATTGAGGTCAAGTTGAAAGTTGGAGATATAATTGAGCTCAGAAGATCAAGTTCAGAGTCAGAAGATGATGAAGTTTCCCAACAACCCTCATGCTCTTCGAAGATGCAGAAAGTTTTTAACACCATTCCTGACCAATTTTGTGATCAATTCGCGATGTGCTTCAGTAAAATGTTTTTATATAAAGCCTTTGTGGTCTCAGCTTATAAAGGTATTTTTGGCAAACTTTTAATGCAAATCGGTTATAAATCGGTTCATACCTTTTATATGATTTGGTCTCAGTTTGTTATCTAAAACCATTAAAAGCAATATATTCTTTTTGCACGTTTTTTAAAATCTTCATAAAATTTTAGCAAAAAATTATTTTTCTGGCGCTTTTGGTTTTAGGTGTTAAATTTTAAGAAATTTAAATTTTCGTTTCGTCATTTACACCTAAGAAGTGCAAACTTGCGCTACTAAAATTTTGTGTTCAATTTACCTGAAGTCTTAGGAGTTCAAATCTGTAATTAGATTTTCCGTACACCTAAGAGCACAAAAATTATTCGACTTGAAAGTCGGCTTCTTAGGAATTAAAACTGTTTGATTTCTGCCTATATATAATATCTTTTCAAGTACGAATTGTTTTATGGTTTTTTGTTTATTGTTTAAGAAAAAATGTTATAAAAAAAAATGTGCGACTTTTTTTTGTTGAGCGCGACTTTTTGTGCGACTTTTTTTTTAAGCGACTTTTTCAAATTTGTCAGCGGTAACGCTGGTCCAACCAAGGTTGGCCAAATGAAGAGCGTTTTAAATGAGAATGAGCACTGAGATTGTATTTGCTGTATGTTTTGTTATTGTAGTGTTTTTGTTTTATTACGAGTAAAAAAAATAAATTGTTATTACTCCCCTGTCACACAAATAATGGCAAACCTTGCTCTAAACCGATTGATCAGCGATTCCCACAATTTATACTTTTCTGTCACATGTGTGACAAATTACATAAAATTTGTTAATGTACTGAGCATCACTTTCTTATATAGATTAAGTTAAATAGGTCCATATTTCTTTTCATCATTCATTTGCATAACAACTGAAATTGATAGTGCGTTAAAATATCTATTATCGGTTCTATTGTTAAACTGTGAGTGCCCCTATAAGTTCGTCTGAAATTAACTGCAATACTTTTATGAAATAAAAAACCATCCACAAATAAACAGTTCTTAATTATTTTTTAAGCGATAAAGTAGAATTTCATATCAAAAAATCATCATCAGTTTTTAGTGTTCGGGGAATTCAAGAAAACAGAGAAAAATAACAGAGAACCAGCGCTACTAAACGTTTTGAATGAAGAAATCACTCAAATAAATGCAAGCTTCAGTTTAAAAACAGATTTGAGATGAATTAAACGCGAAAAATTGAATCTATCAAATGAATACGAAAACAAGAAAATTTTAGTGCAATTCAATTCGGAGACAAGAAACAGAAATACGCCAATTCAAAACAATTTTAAAGCGTTTAAAGAAAATCTTAATTTAATAAGAAAACAAAGAATTTTATTCACAAAGAACGTGTTATAAAACGAAATAATTGTAGTTAAAAATAACTAAAGATATTAAGAAAAATTTAAAACAATCAAAATAATTATTTCATTAAACATAATAATATTGAAAAATTCCACTAATATCTAACTAACATGGCTTTTATAGGCTATGAAGATCTTGATAAAACCCAACAATTATCCAACGAAACTAGTCGTGATCCAAACAAAACTTCCAATACACCTGAACAAATAGAACCGTCTCAATGCTCCCCGAATACAACTCCAATTCGTCGCATTATCTCTATGTCCGAATCAAATATTTATAATAATTCAGCCTTTCAATCGGGTTTAACTTTAAACAATGGCGTTAGCCTCGGTTCGATTTGCCTAATACGTCCCACCACCAGCAATTTCTATAACAAAAACGATTGTTCGAATTTGTCGAAAAATTATCGTAAAGAACGAGTTCTTTTGGGAACTTTTGTCTTATTTTACGTTTGTTTTTTGATGATGGGAGCTATTAGTTTTCAAATTATTGAAACACCTGTTGAGATCGAGAAGCGCAAAGAAATTGGTCATTTGCGTAATAGTTTTCTGGTAAAATATCCGGATATACAAGGTAAATTGAAGAATGGGTTGATGGTGATAAATTAAAAATATTTAGAGAGCCATGATTAAGAATATGTTTCGATCTAATTGAGAGTTATTATTATCAATAAATTCGGACTTTATAGAAAGAAGCGATTGAGATTTTTTTTGGACTACTGTCAATAATTAGACCTGACGTACTTTTCAAAAATTTCCTATTAAAAAATATAAATTTTCTTATTAAAATAAAATTTAACCATCTGACCCTTCGGACTTTTGCAGACATAAAACAAAAATAGAATGGACTAAGTTTAATATAAACAAGTAAGAAAAGCTATAGTCGGTGAAGGCCGACTATAAGATACCCTTTACTACTTAGGTCATGTAGACATACATATAATGGGTGTTTTTTTTAGAGGTATAGAACTTCGAATTGAAATAAAACACAAGAAAATCGTTTTAATGTCTATCAATTTGGCTTTATTGGAAGGATAATTTTATGCCATTAATGTTTAAATATGATTTCATGCATGTGGCCGCCGCGGCTGGCTCGAATAAAGCCAATTCTACAGGTCCAATTTTCAACAACTTTTTCGAGCATATGGGGCCGTATGTTGGCAATAACGCCACGAATGTTGGCTTCCAAGTCCCCTAACGTTTCTGGTTTGTTGGCGTAGACGAGCGACTTCACATATCCCCAAAGAAAATAATCCAGTGGTGTCAAATCGCACGATCTTGGTGGCCAATTGACCAATTTGCGATGAAAATCAGCATCGAGATCAATCTCATTTTCGGCCCATACACCAAAATCACGACGCATTGCATGGTCTCGCGGCTTTAATTCTTGCACAAGCTGGATCATGTAAGGTCGCAAGCCAAGATCTTTGCGCAAAATCTTCCATAAAGTTGATGGACAAAGCTCCAATTGCTGTGCACGCTGGCGAATCGATTCATTCGGGTCCTCTTCAACACTTTGCTCTACAGCGGCAATTGTTTCTTCGGTGCGCACTGTTCGACGTCGCTGCGGATGCGTATTATCACATAGAGTAAACGTAGTGCGAAAACGATCCATGGTTAACCGAATTAATTGCTCTGATGGACGATTATGTCGACCATAAAATGGACGGAGCTTGCGGTAAACTTCGCGAACTGAACCATTATTTTCGAAATAAATTTGCACGATTTGCAAGCGTTGTTCTTTTGTCAACCTGTTCATGATGAAATGGCAAACCAAACTAAATATTAATCACTTGACAGCTGACAAAATGGCCGCCAGTTAAAAAAGTGATGCCAACTTAAAGTTCTATACCTCAATAAAAAACACCCGATACTATGTGCTATTTTTTCAAAATTTCAAGATTTAAGTAGATTTGTGTCATTTCCGACTAAGGGCCTGATATGGGAGCTAGGGTCGAATTTAGATCGATTGTTACCAAATTTTGGTTAACGATTTACATATACAAAATATTTATATGTGCAAAGTTTTAGTAATAAAATGCAACTTTCTTTAGATTTATTGGAGTTTTTGTGCTTTTCTGGGTATTTAAAAGACTTTTCAGAATGTGTCTTGTATGGGAGGTATCGGCCCATATATATGGGCCGATTCCTACAAAACTATATACACTGATTTGTGGCTGTAAAGGGCCGGGAATGCATCCCGGAAGGTACCCAAAACATTGAACTGATTTTGCTTAAAAAGTATAAGGAAAGTCTTTGGACCAAAATATGAGTCTATACCAAAACAACTCTGGGAGTAATTGTGAAACGATCGGTATACTAAAAGGTCCAATATTTATTTGCGTTACAAACATCAGCACAAACATTATATACGTTTTCCACCAATGGTGGTGAAGGGTAAAAAAGCTATACTCTGTTTAGATGTAGTCGCCCTCTAAAAAAGAGATACATTTTCTTTCTATTAAGGATCGATTTCTTAATATTTTTAACGATTATAGCTAATGGATCTGATTTCTCAGAGAAGTATTACTATGTACTATATAAAAAGTAATAATTTAAAAACGGGTAAAAAGGGGAAAAAATCGAAAACGTTATATCTCCTAAAGTAATAGGTATAAAAACAAAATTAAAATTACGTTCTTAACAACTATGAAAATAAGTGGACAGGTGTTTGGTACTTTTATTAAACTATGTCCGATAGGGGGTAAAAAAGGGTAAAAATTGTTTTTGGTACTTTTTTTAACCCACTCATATTTTTTAAACCAATGAATATAGAAAGGAACTTTGTACTGAAGTCAATAGATGTGAAAGAAATATTGAATACGTATTTGGTACTTTTTTGATTTTGGGGCCAAAATGGGTAAAAAAGGGATAACATGATAACTTAACATCTCAAAAAGTAATATGCGTTTTAATAAAATGTACCGAATTCAATTGGTACCAAAGAAGTACCAAATATGTATATGGAACTTTTTGAAAGTAGGGGATAAAAAGGGGAAAAAATGAGTAATGTTATAACTTAAACAAATGAACATTTGTATGTATGTTCTTTATAGAATAGTAAACTGTGAATTTGATCATGTTATGCTCTTTAGCGAAGATGTTGCGGATAAGCCGGCGAAGGTTTTTAAGTTGGTAAGACTAATTTCCGTTAGGTGGCGCCATTGAAAGTGACTAAAAATAAATTAAATCGTAAACTGTACATTTGATCATGCTATGATCTTTAACAAAGTTGTAGCGCATGGGCCGGCGAAGGCTTTTTATTTGGTGTGAATAAATTCCGACAGGTGGCGCTGTTGAAAATTACTCAAAGTCAATTTAATCGTAAGCTGTACATTTAATCATGCTATAATCTTTAGCAAAGTTGTTGCGGATAAGCCGACGAAGGTTTATTTATGGGAATGGCCAAAGTCCAATAGGTGACGCCACTGAAAATTACTCAAAATTAATTAAATCGTAAACTGTGCATTTGATCATATTATAATCATAAGCAAAGTTGTTACGCATAAGCAGACGAAGGTTTCTTAGATGGTATGAACAACTTCAGGTGGCGCCACTGAAAACTACTCAAAATGAATTAAATCGCAAACTGTGCATTTGATCAGACTATCAAAGTTGTTGCGCATGAGTCGACGGAGGTTTCTGTTGGTATGACCAATTTCCAAAACTGTTCAAAATGAATTAAACTGTAAACTATGTGTTGATCGGACAAAATAAATAAAATAATTCAAAATTAACTGAATATTTTTACAATGCATTTCCTCTAAATTTATTTTACTACGTTATAAAATAAAATATATAAAAAGGAACGACTATTGGGAATAAGTTTGCACAATATATTTATCTACGACTGACAGTAAGGGCTGTCAGAAAATTTTCGTGAATATTTTTCAAAAATATCGCCATTATCGACAGTTTGATTTTCGAGAGCACCTATAGAGATTAATTTTTTAATGTATGGAGATCCCTATTAAGAACAAATCTGCTCCGATACAAATTCAAAGATTATTATTTGAACCATAGTTCGAAAAAATACTCTAAAATACTGTATTTTAAGGTACCGTACTGTACCTTGGCATGTTCGGTACAAAGTCACATACGCAACAAAGTGTTCAATTTGAATATAAGTACCTTAACATTTTAGAGTACCTGTTAAAATACACAACTTTTTCTTTCAAATAACCCCAAAGAAAAAAATTCAACGGTGTCAAATCACATGATATATGAGATAACACGGCCATTGAATTTGTTGCGTAAAAGAGCCATTATTTCGTTAGCTGTGTGGCAAGTGGCATGGTCATGCTGAAACCACATATTGTCTACATCCATATCTTCCAATTCGGGCCATAAAAAGTTCGTTATCATCTCACGATAACGAACACCATTCACAGTAACTGCCTGACCGGCCTCATTTTGGAAAAAATACGGCCCGATGATGCCGCCAGCCCATAAACCGCACCAAACAGTCACTCTTTGTGGGTGCATTAGTTTTTCGACAATCACTCTTGGATTCTCATTCGCCCAAATGCGGGAATTCTGTTTATTGAATCCACTAGGTGAAAATGTGCCTCATCACTGAAGATGATTCCCTTCGAAAATCGATCATCCACTGTTGCCATTTCTTGCCACCATTCCGCCCATTCACGACATTTGGAATGGTCAAGAGGCTTTAGTTCTCGAGCCAATTGCACCTTATAAGCGTGTAAATGCAAGTCTTTATGCATAATGTTCATCAACGACGAGCGTGAGAGGTGCAATTGTTGGGCACGACGACGAGTTGAGGTGGACGGCTCTTCAGCCACACTATCGCGAACAGCAGCAATATTTTCTGCAGTAGGAGCATGCACTGGTGTTCTCATATCTTCTACAGACCCGGTTTGCTCGAATTTTTCCACGATTTTTGCGATTGTTCGCACATTTGGACGATCAAATTGACTAAAAAAATTACGAAGTGCACGATATGCATTTTGATTTGAACGCCCATTTTCATAATAAAACTGGACAACTTTAACACGTTGTTGGATTGTGTATCTCTCCATGGTTCAAATTGAGTAAGTCTGAAATAGAGAAATGTCAAATAAAATTCGGAAAAAAACTTGTTTAGGTGTGGTTCACATTCAACATCGGCCCTTACAATTTAACCACCCTTTATATAACATCCCCTTTTTATATCTACAATCAAAAAGATTTGGAGGTACATTCATTATATTAAGATTGCACCTATGAAATTAGATAGGCATCAATCAATGTTCAGCCCAGACTTTATATATGATGAATGCATTAGGATCTCCTAACGAAATATATGGACCTGCCGTATTACTATTAACGTGTTTAGCCTAACTTCATATTAAGCACAACGAAAAGTATTTAACAACTTATTAATGTAAAACTATACCCGGTTATGAGACCGAATTTTGATCAAAGTAAATACTGGGGAAACCACTAAAATATTTTTAAATGTTGAACTATAAAGCTACGGCAACCGAATTTAGTCCAAAGGTTTTACCAACAATACCAATTAGCTTAGCGATTTTTTCAGTTTTGGTGCAGATTTTGAATTAGCTGCACCCTATTTCTGAATTTAACACAATTTGATGGTGGGTATACACGATTCGGCACAGCCGAATATAACACTATTACTTGTTTTTTTTTTTTAATTTGCATATCAATTACGCTTAGAAGCGCAAATTTGCGCTACTAATATATTGTGTTAAGTATACAGAAATTTTTGTGAGTTCAAGATCTGTTGAAAGTCGGTTTCAAAGGAATAAAAACTGTTTGATTTTTGCCCATATCTCGAAAACTACAGCCTACTAGGAACAACCAGTCATTTTCGAATTTAGCAGACCAAAACCATCTCGATTTGGTCAACAAAGAAATTTAACTTAATTACAACAATCTCAAACTTAATTAACTTTCACGATTATATATTTAGTACCTGGTAGACCGAGCCTTGCTCGGAGCTTTATGATTAGCATTTTGAGGAAAATTTTAAAGTTTTTATATATTTTATATTATAAAGTGCTAAAATAAATTTAGAGGAAAGACATTGTAGAAATATTCAGTTAATTTTGAATTATTTGATTTATTTTGTCCGACCAACACATAGTTTGCATAGTTTACAGTTTAACTCATTTTGAATAATTTTGGAAATTATTCATATCAACAGAAACCTCTGTCGACTCATACGCAACAACTTTGCTAAAGATTATAGTCTGATCAAATGCACAGTTTACGATTTAATTCATTTTGAGTAGTTTTCTGTGGCGCCACCTGTCGGACTTTGCTTATTCCAATTCATAAACCTTCTTCGGCTTATCCGTAACAACTTTGCTGAAGATTATAGCATGATTAAATGTACAGCATACGATTAAATTGACATTGAGTAAATTTCAGTAGCGCCACCTGTCGAAATTTCTTCATACCAACTAAGAAACCTTCGTCGGCTCATGTGCAACAACTTTGCTAAAGATTGTAGCATGATTAAATGTACAGATTACGATTAAATTGACTTTGAGTAAGTTTCTGTAGCGCCACCTGTCGCAAATTATTCATACCAACTAAAAAGCCTTCGTCGGCTCATGCGCTACAACTTTGCTAAAGATCATAGCATGATCAAATGTACAGTTTACGATTTAATTAATTTTTAGTAATTTTCAGGCGCCATCTGTCGGAAATTAGTCTTATCAACTTTAAAACCTTCGCCGGCTTATCCGCAACATCTTCGCTAAAGAGCATAACACAATCAAATTCACAGTTTACTATTCTATAAAGAACATACATACAGACAAACATTCATTTGTTTAAAATAATACTAATTTTTCCCCCTTTTTATTCCCTAATTTCTAAAAGTTCCATATGTATATTTGGTACTTTTTTGGTGCCAATTGAATTCGGTACATTTTTTTAAAACGCATTTAACATAATGTATAATGTTCCTATTCATATTACTTTGGAGATGTTAAGTTATCATTTTATCCCTTTTTTACCCATTATGGCTCCAAAATCAAAAAAGTACCAAATATGTGTTTCATGTTTTTTTACATCTATTGATTGCAGTACAAAGTTTCTTTCTATATTCCTTAGTTTAAAATATAAGAGTGGGTTAAAAAGGTGCCAAAAAAACTATTTTCACCCTTTTTTACCCCCTATCGGACATAGTTTCAAAAAAGTACCAAACACCTGTCCGCTTATTTTCAAAGCTGTTTAAAACGTAATTTTAATTTTGTTTCTATACCTATTACTTTAGGAGACATAGCGTTTTCGATTTTTTTTTCCCTTTTTACCCGTTTTTACCCTCTTAGAGGTAAAGGTTCCAAAAGTCCCTTCTTCTTCGACCTATACATCAAAAAAGATACCCACTGTCCAAATTTTATCAAAATCGTTAGAGCCGTTTTCGAGATAGCCATTCTATATATATATATATATATATATATATATATATATATATATATATATATATATATATATATATATATATATATATATATATATATATATATTTATATTTATATACAATTATTGCTCGTTTAAGAATAAGTACCTGGTTGACCGAGCCTTGCTCGGGGCTTTATGATAAGCATTTTGAGGCAAATTTTAAAGTTTTTATATATTTTATTTTATACAGTTACCGTTTAACTCATTTTAAATAATTTTGAAAATTGGTCAAACCAACAGAAACCTCCGTCGACTCATGCGCAACAACTTTGCTAAAGATTATAGTCTGATCAAATGCACAGTTTACGATTTAATTCATTTTGAGTAGTTTTCAGTGGCGCCGCCTGAAGTCGTTCATACCACTAAGAAACCTTCATCTGCTTATGCGTAACAACTTTGCTTATGATCATAACATGATCAAATGCACAGTTTATGATTTAATTCACTTATAGTCTGATCAAATGCACAGTTTACGATTTAATTCATTTTGAGTAATTTTCAGTGGCTCCACCTGTCGGACTTTGGTCATTCCAATTAATAAACCTTCGCCGGATTATCCGCAATAAATTGACTTTAAGTAAATTTCAGTGGCACCACCTGTCGAAATTTCTTCATACCAACTAAGAAACCTTCGTCGGCTCATGTGCAACAACATTGCTAAAGATTATAGCATGATTATATGTACAGCTTACGATTAAATTGACTTTGAGTAATTTTCAGTGGCGCCACCTGTCGGAAATTATTCACACCAATTAAAAAGCATTCGCCGGCTCATGCGCTACAACTTTGCAAAAGATAATAGTATGATAAAATGTACAGTTTACGATTTAATTGATTTTTAGTAATTTTCAGTGGCGTCACCTGTCGGAAATTCGGTTTACCAATTTAGAAACCTCCGCCGGCTTATCCGGAACATCTTTGCTGAAGAGCATGACATGATCAAATTCACAGTTTACTATTCTATAAAGAACATATATACAGACAAACATTCATTTGTTTTAAAGTTATAACATTACTAATTTTTTCCCCTTTTTATCCCCTAATTTCAAAAAGTTCCATATGCATAATTGGTACTTCTTTGGTACCAATTGAATTCGGTACATTTTATTAGAAAGCAGTTAACATAATTTTCCTATTCAAATTACTTTTGTAGATGTTAAGTTATCAGTTTATCCCTTTTTTACACATTTTGGCCACAAAATCAAGAAAGTACCAAATACGTGTTCAATATTATTCACATCTATTGATTGCAGTACAAAGTTTCTTTCTATATTCCTTAGTTTAAAATATAAGAGTGGGTTAAAAAGGTACCAAAAAAACTATTTTCACCCTTTTTTACCCCTTATCGGAAATAGTTTCAAAAAAGTACCAAACACCTGTCCGTTTATTTTCATAGCAGTTTAAAACGTAATTTAAATTTTGTTTCTACACCTATTACTTAAGGGGATATAGCGTTTTCGACTTTTTCCCCTTTTTACCCGTTTTTATCCTCTTAGAGGCAAAGGTTCCAAAAGTCCCTTCTTCTTCGACCTATAGATCAAAACAGATACCCACTGTCCAAATTTTATCAAAATCGTTATAGCCGTTTTCGAGATAGCCATTCTATATATATATATATATATATATATATATATATATATATATATATATACAATTATTGCTCGTTTAAGAATATAAGATAAGATTCCATAGAGACCAAAATTTGGACCAGTTAAAATATTCCTTACGAAATTAAGACTTAACATAAGCCTATTATTCAAAAGTTCCTATATCTAGTATCAAATACTTTTACAATTTAAGTTTTTATCCAACATTTTTCTCTTCCAGATGATGACTTAGAAGAATTCCTAAAAGCCGTTATAACAGCAAATGATCGTGGTATATCGCCCTTACGCAATGCCACCAATGAAATGAACTGGAGCTTTGGACAAGCTTTGTTCTTTTCTAGTACAGTGGTAACAACAATCGGTAAGTCTTTTAAGTTTTTTTTATATACAAGTTTTTTTTTTTTTTGCCATAAACTTTTTCTATTGTTATTTAATTGACATTTAAAATTTCTTTTCTTCTATTTTTAAACAATTTAAATGTTCCACAAAAAAAAAAATTCAAAATATGAATTAAAATGAAATGTAACAGGATATGGACATGTGACACCATTAAGTCAAACTGGTAAAATATTTTGCATGATTTATGCCGCCATAGGTATACCCCTGACCCTGGTACTGTTAAGTGCAATGGTGGAGAAATTATTAATACCAGCCAATTGGTTGTTGGGCTTACTCAATTCCAAACTGGGACATTTATATCAGCCCTTTAACATACGAGTCATGCACTTGACTATCGTTGGTAAGTTACAATTGTTATTATACCCTTCACCACCATAGGTGGAAAGGGTATTATAAGTTTGTGCTGATGTTTGTAACGCATAGAAATATTTGTCTTAGACCCTTCTTTTAGTATACCAATAGGCTTAGAATCACTTTCTGAGTCGATTTAGCGATGTCCGTCCGTCCGTCCGTCTGGCTGGCTGGACGGCTGGCTGGCTGGACCCCCATGTAAATCTTGTAATCAAACTACAGGTCGCAATTCTAAAGATAATTTGATGAAATTTGGCACAGATCATTTTTTTGATAATGGGACCATGGCTATTGAATTTGGTCAAAATCGGTCCATTATTTATGGTACCTCCCATAGGTCCCACTTCCCGGAATTGCTATATTGGCCACAAATATCAATATTTTTTCATGAAATTTAAAACAAATACTGCTTAAGTCAACTAAAATCACTATACCAAATTTCGTTGAAATCGGTCCACATTTGACCATAGCTTCCATACAAATTCTTCTTTAAAAACGCACTAAATGAGACAAAAAATCACTAAAACACTCGTAAATCTAAACATAATGGAAATTTTGAGTCTATTTTTTGCATACATAACTTTTGTAGCAACTGTAATCAATCTGCCAAATTTCGAGATAATCGGTCCACATTTGACCCTAGCTCTCATATAAGTCCAAATGACGGAAACAGGTTGAATATATAAGTTTTGAGAAAATGTTTGTATGATGGCAAAATTTAGCAAATATTTGTCTTTACACAGGAAAAATAACACCTTTGACCTTAGTGGTGAAGGGTATCGTATGGTCGGCTTGACCGACTATAGCGCTTTCTTACTTGTTTTATGATGTTTTTGTTTTACAAGTTTTCCAAGAGTAGATTCAATTGGATTAAATATTTCATTTGGTAGAGATTCAAGTGGAGTCGAGTATATAAACGTGTAGTTGCTTATGTGGGTTAAATCGTATAAATTTCTAGTAGTTATTGTTGTAATGTTTTATATTATTTTCCTTTGTTTTGTTTTGTTGTTTTATAAATTCGATGATTCAATTTTAATCCCTTGTACTCCTTCTCATTTCAGTTATGATTGTGGCTGTTATATTTTTTGCCATACCCACGGCTGCGTTCGCTTATTTGGAACCCTCCTGGGGTGTTTTGGATGCCTTTTATTATTGTTTCATCTCGTTGACCACCATCGGTTTGGGCGATTATATACCCGGCGATGGTGTATCGATTGATAGTCGTTCTGTTTATAAAATGATTATTACAGCATATTTAGTTTTTGGTAAGTTTAATTAGACGAACAAAAGCTTTTAATTATACATATCGTTACTTTAATATAGAAAGGCCCTAAGTAGTTTTTTATTCAAACAGCTTTTTAAAGCTTTATCTGATATAATTTTATGAAAATCGTTTAATTTTAAAAAAACATAATTATAGCATTAAATTCTTTAGGGAATTTAGTAAAAAACTGCGTTTGAAAAATTTCTGTATCTTCAAAATTTAAGATTTTATTTAGGTTTTGTTTCCCTTTCCTGTAATGTAAGAAAAAAATTAGTTAGGGCTTTTCTATATTAAAGTAACGATATGTATTATTCCTGGTGGTTTTGGTTTATATGAATTGTAATGCGGGGGAGATCAATCAATTAATTTAAATCATTAAATTAAAAAAGTAAAACATTTAACGGGTCAAGGTTTGAGATTCAAAGGGTAGAAAGTTGGAACAATGACCAACGATTGAGACTTTATTTGGATAAAGGTAGACCCACGATTGAGATTTTTGGCTGAACATTGAACAATTTTTATATATTTTATCACAACGGGGGCCTTGTTTTAAGATTTGGACATTCACCAATGCCTGAGATTATAAGGAGTTCTTTCACTAAACATTGGCCAGCGATTGAGATTTCAATTTAATACACCCCCAACTACTAAGATTTTACCACGATTTTGGTTATACATATACATTAGAGTGTCTCAAAAAATTAAAAGTCGTTGTACAAAAAGACGTACCCCCAAATATGTTACATTTGACCCCAATAATTCAAATACAAAGTTTCATTCAGATCGGTTATAGGAAAAGCGTAAAGACTTGTCGCTAAAGCTTGGACATCCCAGCTATATGGGAAAACTGAGGTGTTTCTTTAGATTTCTCCAAAATGTTTCTATTTAGAATATATTTTTAAATACATTTTTAACATCATGCTACAGATAACAAAATTGGCTTTTCAACGAGATATAAAACTTTAATGTCGGTTGAAAGGCTTCCTAATTATTAAGGGTTTCCCAAAATATTTTACGTCCTTAAAGACGCTCCTGAACATATGCAATAAAAAATGTATTATTTTTTTTTTATCAAATTTTAAAAAGTCTTACTGGTTTTACTTTTTTTCTGTCATATTTTTTTTGAAAATAACCCTCAAATAACCAGGGGAAAATTTACTTTTTATAGGAAAATTTTCAAAAATTTACTTTTTATAGGAAATTTTTCAAAAATTTACTTTTTATAGGAAATTTTTCAAAAATTTACTTTTTATAGGAAGTTTTTCAAAAATTTACATTTTATAGGAAATTTTTCAAAAATTTACTTTTTATAGGAAATTTTTCAAAAATTTACTTTTTATAGGAAATTTTTCAAAAATTTACTTTTTATAGGAAATTTTTCAAAAATTTACTTTTTATAGGAAAATTTTCAAAAATTAACTTTTTATAGGAAATTTTTCAAAAATTTACTATTTATAGGAAATATTTCAGAACTTTACTTTTTATAGGAAATTTTTCATAAATTTACTTTTTATAGAAAATTTTTCAAAAATTTACTTTTTATAGGATATATTTCAGAAATTTACTTTTTATAGGAAATTTTTCAAAAATTTACATTTTATAGGAAATTTTTCAAAAATTTACTTTTTATAGGAAATTTTTCAAAAATTTACTTTTTATAGGAAATTTTTCAAAAATTTTTCTTTTTATAGGAAATTTTTCAAAAATTTTTCTTTTTATAGGAAATTTTTCAAAAATTTTTCTTTTTATAGGAAATTTTTCAAAAATTTACTTTTTATAGGAAATTTTTCAAAAATTTACTTTTTATAGGAAATTTTTCAAAAATTTACTTTTTATAGGAAGTTTTTCAAAAATTTACTTTTTATAGGAAATTTTTCAAAAATTTACTTTTTATAGGAAGTTTTTCAAAAATTTACATTTTATAGGAAATTTTTCAAAAATTTACTTTTTATAGGAAATTTTTCAAAAATTTACTTTTTATAGGAAATTTTTCAAAAATTTACTTTTTATAGGAAATTTTTCAAAAATTTACTTTTTATAGGAAATTTTTCAAAAATTTACTTTTTATAGGAAATTTTTCAAAAATTTACTTTTTATAGGAAATTTTTCAAAAATTTACTTTTTATAGGAAATTTTTCAAAAATTTACTTTTTATAGGAAATTTTTCAAAAATTTACTTTTTATAGGAAATTTTTCAAAAATTTACTTTTTATAGGAAATTTTTCAAAAATTTACTTTTTATAGGAAATTTTTCAAAAATTTACTTTTTATAGGAAATTTTTCAAAAATTTACTTTTTATAGGAAATTTTTCAAAAATTTACTTTTTATAGGAAATTTTTCAAAAATTTACTTTTTATAGGAAATTTTTCAAAAATTTACTTTTTATAGGAAATTTTTCAAAAATTTACTTTTTATAGGAAGTTTTTCAAAAATTTACATTTTATAGGAAATTTTTCAAAAATTTACTTTTTATAGGAAATTTTTCAAAAATTTACTTTTTATAGGAAATTTTTCAAAAATTTACTTTTTATAGGAAATTTTTCAAAAATTTACTTTTTATAGGAAGTTTTTCAAAAATTTACATTTTATAGGAAATTTTTCAAAAATTTACTTTTTATAGGAAATTTTTCAAAAATTTACTTTTTATAGGAAAATTTTCAAAAATTAACTTTTTATAGGAAATTTTTCAAAAATTTACTATTTATAGGAAATATTTCAGAACTTTACTTTTTATAGGAAATTTTTCATAAATTTACTTTTTATAGAAAATTTTTCAAAAATTTACTTTTTATAGGAAATATTTCAGAAATTTACTTTTTATAGGAAATTTTTCAAAAATTTACTTTTTATAGGAAATTTTTCAAAAATTTACTTTTTATAGGAAATTTTTTAAAAATTTACTTTTTATAGGAAATTTTTTAAAAATTTACTTTTTATAGGAAATTTTTCAAAAATTTTTCTTTTTATAGGAAATTTTTCAAAAATTTTTCTTTTTATAGGAAATTTTTCAAAAATTTACTTTTTATAGGAAATTTTTCAAAAATTTACTTTTTATAGGAAATTTTTCAAAAATTTACTTTTTATAGGAAATTTTTCAAAAATTTACTTTTTATAGGAAATTTTTCAAAAATTTACTTTTTATAGGAAAATTTTCAAAAATTAACTTTTTATAGGAAATTTTTCAAAAATTTACTATTTATAGGAAATATTTCAGAACTTTACTTTTTATAGGAAATATTTCATAAATTTACTTTTTATAGAAAATTTTTCAAAAATTTACTTTTTATAGGATATATTTCAGAAATTTACTTTTTATAGGAAATTTTTCAAAAATTTACTTTTTATAGGAAATTTTTCAAAAATTTACTTTTTATAGGAAATTTTTCAAAAATTTACTTTTTATAGGAAATATTTCAGAAATTTACTTTTTATAGGAAATTTTTCAAAAATTTACTTTTTATAGGAAGTTTTTCAAAAATTTACATTTTATAGGAAATTTTTCAAAAATTTACTTTTTATAGGAAATTTTTCAAAAATTTACTTTTTATAGGAAAATTTTCAAAAATTTACTTTTTATAGGAAATTTTTCAAAAATTTACTTTTTATAGGAAATTTTTCAAAAATTTACTTTTTATAGGAAGTTTTTCAAAAATTTACATTTTATAGGAAATTTTTCAAAAATTTACTTTTTATAGGAAATTTTTCAAAAATTTACTTTTTATAGGAAAATTTTCAAAAATTAACTTTTTATAGGAAATTTTTCAAAAATTTACTATTTATAGGAAATATTTCAGAACTTTACTTTTTATAGGAAATTTTTCATAAATTTACTTTTTATAGAAAATTTTTCAAAAATTTACTTTTTATAGGATATATTTCAGAAATTTACTTTTTATAGGAAATTTTTCAAAAATTTACTTTTTATAGGAAATTTTTCAAAAATTTACTTTTTATAGGAAATTTTTCAAAAATTTACTTTTTATAGGAAGTTTTTCAAAAATTTACATTTTATAGGAAATTTTTCAAAAATTTACTTTTTATAGGAAATTTTTCAAAAATTTACTTTTTATAGGAAATTTTTCAAAAATTTTTCTTTTTATAGGAAATTTTTCAAAAATTTACTTTTTATAGGAAATTTTTCAAAAATTTACTTTTTATAGGAAATTTTTCAAAAATTTACTTTTTATAGGAAATTTTTCAAAAATTTACTTTTTATAGGAAATTTTTCAAAAATTTACTTTTTATAGGAAATTTTTCAAAAATTTACTTTTTATAGGAAGTTTTTCAAAAATTTACTTTTTATAGGAAATTTTTCAAAAATTTACTTTTTATAGGAAATTTTTCAAAAATTTACATTTTATAGGAAATTTTTCAAAAATTTACTTTTTATAGGAAATTTTTCAAAAATTTACTTTTTATAGGAAATTTTTCAAAAATTTTTCTTTTTATAGGAAATTTTTCAAAAATTTACTTTTTATAGGAAATTTTTCAAAAATTTACTTTTTATAGGAAATTTTTCAAAAATTTACTTTTTATAGGAAATTTTTCAAAAATTTACTTTTTATAGGAAATTTTTCAAAAATTTACTTTTTATAGGAAATTTTTCAAAAATTTACTTTTTATAGGAAGTTTTTCAAAAATTTACTTTTTATAGGAAATTTTTCAAAAATTTACTTTTTATAGGAAATTTTTCAAAAATTTACTTTTTATAGGAAATTTTTCAAAAATTTACTTTTTATAGGAAATTTTTCAAAAATTTACTTTTTATAGGAAATTTTTCAAAAATTTACTTTTCATAGGAAATTTTTCAAAAATTTACTTTTTATAGGAAAATTTTTAAAAATAAACTTTTTATAGGAAAATTTTCAAAAATTAACTTTTTATAGGAAATTTTTCAAAAATTTACTTTTTATAGGAAATTTTTCAAAAATTAACTTTTTATAGGAAATTTTTCAAAAATTTTCTTTTTATAGAAAATTTTTCAAAAATTTACTTTTTATAGAAAATTTTTCAAAAAATTACTTTTTATAGGAAATTTTTTAAAAATTTACTTTTTATAGGAAGTATTTCAGAAATTTACTTTTTATAGGAAATTTTTCAATTTACATTTTATAGGAAATTTTTCAAAAATTTACTTTTTATAGGAAATTTTTCAAAAATTTACTTTTTATAGGAAATTTTTCAAAAATTTACTTTTTATAGGAAAATTTTCAAAAATTAACTTTTTATAGGAAAATTTTCAAAAATTTACTTTTTATATAAAATTTTTCAAAAATTTACTTTTAATATGAAATTTTTCAAAAATTTACTTTTTATAGGAAATTTTCCAAAAATTTACTTTTTATAGGAAATTTTCCAAAAATTTACTTTTTATAGGAAATTTTTTAAAAATTTACTTTTAATATAAAATTTTTCAAAAATTTACTTTTTATAGGAAATTTTCCAAAAATTTACTTTTTATAGGAAATTTTCCAAAAATTTACTTTTTATAGGAAATTTTCCAAAAATTTACTTTTTATAGGAAATTTTCCAAAAATTTACTTTTTATAGGAAATTTTCCAAAAATTTACTTTTTATAGGAAATTTTCCAAAAATTTACTTTTTATAGGAAATTTTCCAAAAATTTACTTTTTATAGGAAATTTTCCAAAAATTTACTTTTTAAAACAATTCTAAATTTTTTTTTATTTTTTACCACGCCTACAAATACCGCCCTTTTAATATTTTGTTCATTGTGTCGCCATTATAAGTCCGACCATAACATTTTATATATCGGTGCTCGCGGCTCTGTAAGGGCTGCATTTCTCTCTTTCATAGTTTTTACTACCACGTTAAATTATAGTCGTAACTTTTAAAAACTAGATTTTTATTCGTTTCGATTAGGGTTGGTACGAATTTAATTTTAAACAAGTAAGAAAGAGCTATAGTCGGTCAAGCCGATTCACCACAAAGGTCAAAGGTGTTCTTCCTCCGTATAAAGACAAATATTTGCTAAATTTTGTCATCATACAAACATTTTCTCAAAACTTATATATTTAAACTGTTTCCGTCATTTGGACTTATATGAGAGCTAGGGTCATATGTGGACCGATTATCTCGAAATTTATCAGATGGATAACAGTTGTTACAAAAATTATGTATGCAAAAAATAAACTTTAAATTCTCATTATCTTCAGATTTACGAGTGATTTTAGTGATTTTTGTCTCATTTAGTGCGTTTTGACAGAAGTGTTTGTATGGGAGCTATGGTCAAATGTAGACCGATTTCAACGAAATTTGGTACAGTATTTTATGTTTACATAAGCATTATTTTTAAATTTCATGAAAAAATATTGATATTTGTGGCCAATATATCAATTCCGGGAATTGGGGCCTATGGGAGGTACCATAAATGATGGACCGATTTTGAAGAATTTCAATAGCCTATCAAAAAAATGATCTGTGCCAAATTTCATCAAACTATCTTAAGAATTGCGACCTGTAGTTTGATTACAAGCTTTTCATGGGGGTCCAGCCAAACAGACGGACGAACGGACATCTCTAAATCGATTCTAAGCCTATTGGTATACTAAGGCAACTATTTCTTTGCGTTATACCTATGGTGGTGAAGGGTATACAAATTATGACTAGAAATTGACGTGGTAGTAAAAAACTATCAAAGAGAGATATGTAGCCCTTACAGACAAAAAGGTGGCATGGTGAAAAAATCCACCTTACGATTTAAATTTAATTGAAATTTAATTCTGCGATCAAAAGATTTTTATTGAGATTTGGACTGAATGAACCACGATTGAAACACAACTAAAATTTTAAAAAAATTTGAAGACACGTTTAAAAAAAATATCATCAATTGGCAAAAGCCACTATTAGCTATTAATATACATATTTTAAAACAATTATTCGAATTTTAATTTAACAAGAAACGATATTTTAAAGATTTTAACTGCAAATTTCTAAAACCATTTAATAACACTTTACTTTGTTCTCCTAATTTCAGGTCTTATTGCCATGATGCTTGTCCTCACCATTTTCTACGACATACCACAACTGAACCTGGGACAACTATTCACCGAAAGTACTAACGGCGAAACGGAAAAGCTACGCTTATCAGGCAACAATACCACATGCTATTCGGGACCAACAGGTCTCTATATGCCGCAGCGTAATGAGGATACACGACGAGCCATTGTACGTATACGGCCACATGGTGATGATTCGCCCAGTCCAGATGAGGCGCCCTCATCGTCATCGCAAAGCAGAGATTTACGAATGCCATAAACGAAATAATTGTTAAAATGCCAGCCATGTCATGATAAATACGAAAATAACTCGTCGTACTAATACTTACGTAACATACATAACATACAACATACAACTATTAATGCATAAGATAACTAACTACTAACATACATAAATAACATAACTAACATACGTTACATAGAAACATATGTAGAATTATATAAATGAAAAGCATATAATGTTAACAGGAAATCAGTATAAATGGAACACATTACTAGTCTTATAATCTCACACACATACATACATACATACATACATACATTCATAAATTTACTAAAACCCTCACATCAACAGAGACCTATAACCAGTGGTTTCAAAGAGGAGAAATATCTCCAAAACTAGTGAAAGTTTAAGCTTTTTAAGCAGAAAGCTTGTCATTAGAGATGAACTATTGTATTTTTGAAGATAACCCAGAGCTGGCTCTAGGTTATGTTAAAAGTACCTTTATTTCATCTTTGATGTTAATAATATTTTAAATTGCTTACCATTTTGCTAGTTTTTGGCGTCGATCTTTCAATTTGCAACTACTGGGTTCTAAAATCTACTTACATACCTTCATTTATTGAATAATAATAATAAAGACATTAAATACAATACTAATAAATAATAAAATAAAACAATATCGAATAAGAAGAAAAACTAACTCAAGAAAATTCTATAAATATATCAAACTCTTGATAACTTGAAATCATATCCGTTAACAGACAAAAGAAAACGTATCTAAAGAAATATTTTATGCACAAAAGATATACAAACTTACAGAAAGACACATTGCTCTAACTCACACCACCCAGCAGTTTTAAAGGGAAGCAGTGCCTCCGAAAGTCATGAAACCAAAAAAAAAAAATTCGAAAAATATTAAATATGTTTAATTATTTTGTCATATAAGAACAAGTAAAAAAGTAGCTCAACAGCTGAAGTCAAAGGTTTTTAATGCTTGAAGGCATGTCAGTGCCTAATATTTTCGGCATTGGCCCGTATATGGGAAAAAGGGTCAAATGTGAACCGAGACAATCGGTATTAATATATATATCGGTATTAATAAATATTTTAAAAATTTTTAATTATGTTTTGTAATTTTATCATAAAAGAACAAGTAATAAAGAAGATCAAAACCGACTATATGATAGCTTTTACCACAGAGATCAAAAGTGGACCGATTGTCAAAAATATACAAGTTTTTCCTACTGCTTGGTGACATATCAGTGCCTAATATTCTCACCAAACAAACATTTTCTCGACATTTACATTATTTTCTGAATTAACCCTTATATGAAAACTAGGGCCAAATTTGGACCGAGTGTCCCGAAATTATGTACTTCCAATTTAATTTTGTTTTGTAAATCTTATATTCTTAAACGAGCAATAATTGTATATATATATATATATATATCTATATATATATATATATATATATATATCTATATATATATATATATATATATATATATATATATATATATATATATATATATATATATCTATATATATATATATATATATATATATATATATATAGAATGGCTATCTCGAAAACGGCTCTAACGATTTTGATAAAATGATGTATAGGTCGAAGAAGAAGGGACTTTTGGAACTTTTACCTCTAAGAGGGTAAAAACGGGTAAAAAGGGGAAAAAATCGAAAACACTATGTCTCCTAAAGTAATAGGTATAGAAACAAAATTAAAATTACGTTTTAAACAGCTTTGAAAATAAGCGGACAGGTGTTTGGTACTTTTTTGAAACTATGTCCGATAGGGGGTAAAAAAGGTGAAAATAGTTTTTTTGGCACCTTTTTAACCCACTCTTATATTTTAAACTAAAGAATATAGAAAGAAACTTGGTACTGCAATCAATAGATGTAAAAAAAAACATGAAACACGTATTTGGTACTTTTTTGATTTTGGAATCAAAATGGGTAAAAAAGGGATAAAATGATAACTTAACATCTCCAAAGTAATATGAATAGGAACATTATACATTATGTTAAATGCGTTTTAAAAAAATGTACCGAATTCAATTGGCACCAAAAAAGTACCAAATATACGTATGGAACTTTTAGAAATTAGGGAATAAAAAGGGGGAAAAATTAGTATTATTTTAAACAAATTAATGTTTGTCTGTATGTATGTTCTTTATAGAATAGTAAACTGTGAATTTGATCATGTTATGCTCTTTAGCGAAGATGTTGCGGATAAGCCGGCGAAGGTTTTAAAGTTGATAAGACTAATTTCCGACAGATGGCGCCACTGAAAATTACTAAAAATTAATTAAATCGTAAACTGTACATTTGATCATGCTATGATCTTTAGCAAAGTTGTAGCGCATGAGCCGACGAAGGCTTTTTAGTTGGTATGAATAATTTCCGACAGGTGGCGCTACAGAAACGTACTCAAAGTCAATTTAATCGTAATCTGTACATTTAATCATGCTACAATCTTTAGCAAAGTTGTTGCACATGAGCCGACGAAGGTTTCTTAGTTGGTATGAAGAAATTTCGACAGGTGGCGCTACTGAAATTTACTCAAAGTCAATTTAATCGTATGCTGTACATTTAATCATGCTATAATCTTCAGCAAAGTTGTTACGGATAAGCCGAAGAAGGTTTATGAATTGGAATAAGCAAAGTCCGACAGGTGGCGCCACAGAAAACTACTCAAAATGAATTAAATCGTAAACTGTGCATTTGATCAGACTATAATCTTTAGCAAAGTTGTTGCGCATGAGTCGACAGAGGTTTCTGTTGATATGAATAATTTCCAAAATTATTCAAAATGAGTTAAACTGTAAACTATGCAAACTATGTGTTGGTCGGACAAAATGAATCAAATAATTCAAAATTAACTGAATATTTCTACAATGTCTTTCCTCTAAATTTATTTTAGCACTTTATAATATAAAATATATAAAAACTTTAAAATTTTCCTCAAAATGCTTATCATAAAGCTCCGAGCAAGGATCGGTCTACCAGGTACTGTAATCATATAAGAACAAGTAAGAAAGTAGACCAAACCCGACTATAAATATAGCCTTCTCTACTGAGGTCAAAAGTGGACCATTAGTCAAAAATATGCACGTTTTCTTAAAGCTCAGAGTCATCAAACAAATATTTCTCGGCATTAACGTTATTTCTGTCATCGGTCCTTATATGGAATCAATGGGTCAGTTATGGAACCATTGTCTTGAAATTTTCTGACAAAAAATAAGATTTTCTAGCTTTTTAAATAATTTCGTCAAATTAATTGCATTTGGTGAGTAGGTCTTATATGGGAGCTATGAGGTCAAAAGTGGAACAATTGTAAAAAATATGCAAGTTTTTCCTACTGCTTATAAGTGCCTAATTTTCTAAAAATATCACCAACTTCAGATTTACGATAAAGGATAAAAATGGGTAACAAATTTAAGAGGTAGATTCTTTAATTTTGATCTTGGCATATCTTTTAAGCCAATTAAACTTAAAACAAAATTTATAGAAAGGTCGTTTGGCTTGGTCCCTTTTTTAAATGGGATAGAAACAAACATGAAATTAAGTTGAGATCAGCAACTTCTTCGGTTTTTTTTGGAAATTCATAGAGAGTAAAAAGGATAAAGAACGCTATATCTCCAAAATTAATAGTTACAAAATTGCTTGACTTGGCAGCTACAAAAATAAAGGGTACTTTTGAAAATGAGACAAATAGTGGATAAGGTAGGATAACAATTAATTTTTGGTACTTTTTTCACCAATAGACATAAAATTTATAGCGGATTTGATAAACATAAAAAACTACAAACATATATTTGGTACTTCTTTGATTTAAGGGGTATAAAAGGGTTGAAACTGGAAAAATAAGGGTGTATTCTTTGTTCCTAATTTTTGTAAATCTTTCAAACTAAAGCAAAAAATAAAATTTAAAGGGAAGTCGAAAGAAAAGTCCCAAATACGTGTCCATGTCGAATTTGGGACTTTTCTCAATTTAGGGGGTAAGAAAGGCTCAAATCTGTAACATTACAACTCGTAAGTCAATACAAATTGGCTCCTAAAGAAAAAGGGATAGAAACAACAACTAAATTGCTTTAAGATCAGCAATGAAAAGGCAATGAAATGTCACTTTTTATGTACTTTTTGGAAA
Source organism: Stomorhina lunata (assembly GCA_933228675.1). Classification (NCBI taxonomy): domain Eukaryota; kingdom Metazoa; phylum Arthropoda; class Insecta; order Diptera; family Rhiniidae; genus Stomorhina; species Stomorhina lunata. The sequence goes on along the minus strand of OW121743.1, from coordinate 47,265,619 downwards.
TTTGACAGCTTAGGGAGTAAAAAAGGGTAAAAATTCATTAATGTTTTAACACTAAAACTAAAAGTGATAAAAATAAAATTGAAATAGGGTTGGGATCAGCTACAAAAATGTTTTTTTTTTTTTAAATTTTATATTTTTTTTTTTTTCGAAAATAGGATAAATAAACGATTTTTCGAAAATGTGATTAATAGGGCATAAAAAGAGTAAAAAATAGCCGCACTTTAGACAAAAATAAAATATCGGGCCAGGGGATACAATCGAGTATCTTTATATTAAGTTATAGCTTTCGACCTAATACAACCAAACTTTTGACAAAATGTTATTAGTTTGGACCAAATGTGATAGAATCGGTACGGGGGAATTTGTTTCCCTTATTTTATCGAGTATATCTTTAGAACATTTAATAGTTAAGTCTTCAAACTTTGTACTTTCATCTTTTTTGATAATGAGAGAATGTTGGTCAAAAATAAGCAGAATAGGACCAGGGGGAGTTCTAACCCCCATAAAAAAATCTGTTTTTATCGCATCTTTAGAAAAATTACTGTATTTCAGAGTCAGTCCTTCAATTTAAAACTTCTGGGCTAACATATAAACACAAACACCTATACACAAATACAACCCGCTTGTCCGCGGATACATTCCATAAGTCATTATACCATTATGCACAAAGCAATGACCTGTACTAGCACGGCAATACCTACACAGTGTATTTGAGTGACGAATTTAACATGGGGATGACATTGAAAGTATACAATCCCCACCCTCTCGCTTACATTCCGTAGACGAAAACATTGACGAATATTCATCATACTTTTCATCCACAAAAGTACTATGATGAAAAGAATACTGAAGCCGGGTGAACTACGACGTTGCCGTTAAATAATGAACGGTTTCGTTAACGTTGAATAATGAACTACTTCGTAAATGCTCAGTAATAATATATTTTAAAAATGTTTTTATGGTTTTTATGGTTTTTTATTTAATATTGTTCTTTTTTGATTCACATCGTTTTCAATATTTTAAATCTATAATCTATAAAACTAATATTAAAAATAAATAACAAAAACTTTAATTCATATAAAAAAATTCACAGCGTTTACAGCCTTTTAAGTCTTATAAAACTAATCTTATAAAACTAATATTAGAAATAGAACAAAAACTTTAATTCATATAAAAAACAAGACAGTCATAAGCAAAAATAAAAAAAAAATAGAAAGCAAAAAAGTTATATTTATATAAAAAAAATCACATTAGTTCACAACAGAAGGATGACGTAAAATTTATACGTCATTCTTTTTCTCAGCTTTCCTCTCCAGCGATATGTTTTTAAATATGCGCCTCTTCTGCATTTGTATGGCTTTTCGGATGTGTTCATCTGCTGGTCCAACACTGTTTATATTGGTCATAGAGACCGCTTCTGAAATGGTAAAAAAATTATTGTCAATTTACATACATTCACTCAAAACATTAAGTTTTTTTTTACCTGTAAGTACTGAGAAGAAATTTTTGTGCTCTTTAAAGCTCTTCTTTCCTTGAACGCCATCGACGTTATATGCCATAATGACATCGTCACCCAAAATACGTCTTAAATTTTTTTGAACACCTGAAGGCTCAAGTATGCACCTCATTGCCTTTATCTTAAAAAAATAATTGGAAACATTACTCATATCTACTTTAATATCGAACGAACAAATAATCTTACATATTGTTTCTTGTTGTCCGGATTGATTTGATTATTAAATTGAACAAGATCTTCTTCACTCAGAATTGGAAAAATATCTGCAAGTGAGTCGTCATCACGAAATTGTCGCAAACATTTAGTTGCTAAAACCTTGTTTTCTGCCAGGGCTTCGGCAACGAATTTCATTTGGCCTAAAAGATACATATGCATATATTAATAGATTTTTATTTAAGTCGTGTAATGTTTATTTAAGTCGTGTAATGTTATGTAATGTATACTGCAGTTTATGTAATTGTATTTATAGATCAGAAAAAAATACCTTGCAAAACGTTTATCTGTAATTGAATGTTTTTTGTTGCTTCCATCACTTCATTTAGTTTTTCAAATAAGACGTTGTTGGAAATTTGTGGGTTATTTTGCCTGTCTGAAAACAAAAGAATTATTTAAAATCTAATATGTACAATAGCCTATACAAAAAAATACTTACTTTCGAAGTTCTCAAAATCAACACGCTTTATTTTTCTTGGCGACGAATTCATATTTATTTATCTTAATGTTAAAATTTACTTTTTTCCAGGAAAAACTAAACAAATGCTTTTTTTATTTATCAATTTTTACTTTACACTTGTTAATCAAAACACAGAATAAAATTTTGTAAACCACCGAATAACACCGACGCTTTGTTATGAAATGAGACTCGCCAAACACATCATTAGCGTTTAGCGACAAGCTAAATAATTGATTGTTTTTTACTTAGGAAATATATATGTTAGCAGCCAGATGCGAACGCTTCGGTTGTGCTTAGGCTATAAAACTATTGTACACATTTTTCTCTTCAACATAAACAAGAGAGTATGAGAGAAAAGTAATTTTGCTCGCTTGCTTATATGCGATCAATGAATTCATATAATATATTGGTACACCAAGTAGGTACTGGCAACTGTGAGTGACGAATTTATTACAGAAAAAACGTCAATAACAGTTTTGCCGAACAAGCGGGAATTCCTTATACAAATTTACACATACACACACACTTAAAATGTTTATTTAATGTATAAAAATAAAGAAAACATTTTCTCCTCGACATTTAAATAGAATTTTAACGCTAGAAATGTAATTTTAGCTAAATATTGAATAAAAGAATGAACAAAACAAAAGAAAAAAACGTATGTATACTAATAACTTAAGTTATCTATGCCTGCATTGGAACTCGCCCCCTCCCCCTAACTCCCGATGCTAAGAAAATTGTGCTTACATCTAATGATTTTGTATGATTTATTGTTGTTAAATTTAGGCTTCTTTTCTATTGTTTAACTAAATCCATTTATGAAACACAAGCAGATCCGGCCATTTAAATAAATTCACATGAATTATTGGACGGGGGGATGTGAACAGAAAAGAAAATGTATGAATGAAAAAAGCTCTAAAGCTGATTTATTTTTTTGCTAAACTTATATCATAATCGTTATGTTTCTAAGGCTATTTAAAGGTGTTTTAATAATAGCTTACGAGGGTCTTGTAGGAATTATCGGGAATGAATGGCATTTGTTTATTTAGTTCCTATAACAGTCAGTTCTTTGTTCCAAAATGATTTGGACTCTTAAGATTCTTAACAATAGTTTTACACCACTTCACAAAATTTAAATGTTTGCGTTAAAAAATGGGAGGTATTTTAGGATTGTCATTCCGTTTGTAATTTCCACAATTTTGGCTTAAAACCAAAAGGGATATATACTGGATCCTTAAACAATTCAAAGACGATCGAGCTATGGACTTCTGTCTGTTCGTCTGTTGAAAACACGATGCGACCTGAACAAAAAGAGCTACGGCAACAAAATATTCCTTGTTTGAAAAGTTTGGTATAGGAAATGGACGAAATAGAATAATGTTTTTTTGTCAATCTATCCGTCAGTTGAAAGCGAATAAAGCTAGAGCAACAAATTGACAAAATAATTTCTGATTTCTTCGATGCGATGCGATGCGATACCACATTTGACCATAGTCCCTATATAAATCTAACAGTTCTTTTTCTTCTGTTAACTTTGGCTCCCAGTAGAGCATAGGCCCTCAACCATTCTTTCATTTCGGACTTCTATTACGACATGTAAGGCATCAATAAACCTTCTTTACGTTCTAGCAGGCGCTCTCCCCTGTGGATTCCAATGAAGTTCGACAAGCTATAATGCTATTATTTGGCCTTCGAAGTGTGTGGCCAAACCACCGCCATTTCCGCAAACAAACCTTTATAGTTTGGTTTGTCGCGTTTAGTAGACCTTTAATTTTCGCAACTGTAACACAGGATGGACCTAAGATTCGAGTTATATACTCGTAACTTAGTTGTTGATGATATTTGCCGAGATTTCCAAATAATACGCGATTCAATCTTCTCATTGGCGCTACCATTATATAAAGGTACCTACATTTCTAATAACTTCATTAACCACACTGATTTGTGACCAAGGGTTTGCTTCATACCCTCCCGATATAATCTTTGTGTTGGAAATATTGATTTCAAGCACATATACCCTAGATCTAACAGTGATAGCGTCAGTAGTTTCTTGAAGGTGACCTGAGCCTTGGCTTGGAACACATACGTCATTGGAATATCCCGAGTTGTTTTAAGTGTGCCTATTAGTGTGCCTATATTGAACAATGATAATGGATGTGTTCCACCGATTTTTACGATTCCTCATCTAAGCACAGTCAGCAAAAGTCTGGAACGCTATCATCATTCCTGTTTTTCCTAGAGTTTAGGAAACAGAGGCCCGTTAGTATGCCTTTACATCTTTACCTATTAAGACCTAGCAGAATTTTGGTTCCGCTAATGTCCGGTTTAGGCCATAAAACCCTTAATGTACTGAAGGCTACCATGTTGTACTAACCCCTTGTGGTTTCCTTGCTGATCCAAGACTTGTTACCCATATATAAGTGGCAGATAGGGGAAGCTATATTCGTCACTTTTTATCTCAAGCCTTGGCTCGAGCCGTATCTTGCGGCTTCGTCAGCATCTTCGTTGCCATCGATGTAAACCCAACACAGTCTAATCCTATAACTGAGTGATGGGTCTGTTAGGGTCAATCTACATGTTTTGACTAGTTTGAAGGTGCCTTAAGGGTAGCCTGGTTATTGACATATATAGTCACCTCACTGTTTTTAGTCATGGTTCTAGGGATAAGTTTTCTGCCCGGAAGACATGACACTCATCCGCAAGTCTATATGATTTTCTAATGTTTTGCTTCTTCAAAAAAAAAAAACACAAAAAACACCCGATCAAGCGATAAACGACCTTTTCAGTCGGTTCTATCTGGGATTACGACCTCCGGTGCCGTACAATAGTTATCATATCGTTTTAAGCCTGACTCCAAGCCATGGGAATCTGTTATGATCTGTAATCTGGTGTGCACTACCCGTCTGCTGCCTCACTAAATTTCAGAAGATCCAATGGGTATATACAGTGGCGAGCAAAAGTGTATGAATGTTGCTAAGTTAATCAATTTTTGCTTAATTAAATTTTAGTGGCAAAACCAAATGGAATGATTTTTTGAGGTTTTATTACCTCTTACCTAAACTTTATTTCAAAAAAAAAAAAAAAAAAGGTTGGGAAAAAGCACTATATTTTAGATTTATTTCATTTAAACTCTATAAAACGCTATTCGAAGACTTTTGCACGCTATAGTTGGCACTACTTTTGCTGAGTCTTTTTGTGGTTTACCGTTATTTTTCGTTTTGTTCTTCTTTTATTTATTTTTCTGATCATTTAATGAAAAGTTTTGCGCAGTTTAACACACGTGTCTTTTAACTCTCTATAACTAATTTAATTGTTTTAAAAAAATTAAGAAAATAAGCGTTTAATTAGAAAAAAGTATCGTAAATTTAACTGAACAAGGTTATTCCTGTAGACAAATAGCCAAATCTTTAAGTTTGACGCATAGTACTGTCCAATGTGCTCGTAAAAGACTAAATGCGGCTTCCAAATCCACAGCAAATGGACGTCCCATATTGCTCACCGACACCGATGCACGACATATTGAAAGATTAATGAGAAATAGGGACACGAAAACACCAAAATTGGCATCTAAAGCAATAAATAAAAATGTAAGTGAATGGACTGTTAGACGAGCATTGCGTAGAATTGGACTAGTTTCAGCTGTCAAGAAGAAAAAGCCAGCTTTGTCAAACAAGAACGTAAAATCACGTCTGCAATTTTGTAAAGACTATGGAAGCTGAGATGTTGAAGACTGGAAACGTGTTATATGGTCGGACGAAACAAAAATTAATCGATTTCAGTCAGATGGGAAAGAATATTTTTGGCATCGTCAACATGAAAATCTTCAACGTCATCAAGTTAAACAAACGGTGAAGCACGGTGGTGGTGGTTTAGTGGTGTGGGGCTGCTTCACATGGTGGAATGTTGGTTCTTTGGTCAGAATAGAAAGAGTAATGAAAAAGGAAGATTACTTAGACATTCTTCAGTCCAACTTGCCAGATTTTGTGGATAAAAGCCCATATCCAGACAACAATACATGGTTTCAACAGGATGGAGATCCGAAACATACCGCCAAACTTGTCAAAAATTGGCTGTCGAATCAAAATTTTCAATTAATAAAGTGGCCACCACAAAGCCCGGATCTAAATCCGATTGAAAATTTGTGGCCATTTTTGAAAAGAAGATTGGCGGTATACGAAAGATCTCCAAAAAATATGGAAGAACTTTGGGAAAGAATCCAAGAAGAATGGAAGAATATCCCGGACGAAACTATTCATAGTTTGGTAGAAAGCATGCCAAAACGTATCCAAAGTGTTAAAAAGAATAAAGGATTGTGAACAAAATATTAGAAATGTAATAATATTTTTATTTTAGTAACGTGCAAAACTGTTCGAATAGACTTATTTTATATTTTAATTAAAAAAATGGATTAAATAATATATTTTTTTAAGCTTTTAAGTTTGTGATAAAACTAAATAAATAAGCAATTAAACAAAAATAAAAATTTTTTTGTTTGCTTTTATTTACAAAAAAAATATTGAGCAATAATTAGTAAACCGAGCAACATTCATACACTTTTGCTCGCCACTGTACATTAGAGTGCCAATAGTGTATATGGGGAAATTTTCTTGAAGGTATTTGTTTCGGGCCAACCCCCAGATTTGCTCGAAATGCTAAAAAAACTAATCCCTTGAAAATTTGAGTTCAATCGGATGGGGGAAAGCGTGCCCATGGCCCGGAAAAAATTTTCAAAATAAATTTGATTGTAAATAACGTAATTAATACTTGGGAATAAAAAAATTCCAAGTAAGACATGATTTACAATTATCGTTTCAGGTTCATAAAAGAAACAAATAATAGAATAAAATACAGAAAAAATGGTGTCGATATCTTGAAGCGTTTCGCGTTCCTACGATTTTAAATCTTAGTATTTCGTGAAAATGTCATTTTTTGGTCATAATTTGATTATATGCTTGTAAAGTTGTTCAATTTTAATAAAAGTAATAATGAATATTTTTGCTCAGTCTGTCCCAGCAATTTGGTGATTGTTGACAATTTGGTGATGTTGACGATAATATCAGCAAAATGAGTCTTTTGAGATTCGTATAAATGATCAAAAACTGATTAATCAGCTTCGTGATCTAAGAAAGATTCCAAAAAGACTCCTTAAAACGCTTAGAAAACGACTAGTTTACAAAAGCACAAACAATTCTTGCAGAATGTGTGCAGTCAAAATCTTATCGTGGAAACGATCCTAATACGACTGTTTTTTATGTTATTTTAATCAGTTTGTTAATCAAAAAATACCACAAAAAGACTCAGAAAATACCTTGAAAGCGACTATTTGAAAGCAAAATGTGTGCAATCAGTTTGGTGATCAAAAAAGTGTACAAAAAGACTCATACACTAGTTAAAAATAGCACAAAAAATCTTGTAAAATGTGCGTAATATAACTATTTTTAGGTTGATGTGGCTTAGTTGGTAAGCACGTCGACTTCTAAGCATAACATATCATATTCAACAGCCTAGGTTCGATCCTCAGTCTCTGCAACATCAATTTCTGTAATTATTAATGCAACATCACTGTTCTGAAAAAAGACAGACGTGTTCTAAAAATAGATATTATTGTGTTGAGTAATAAAAAGTTCTATTTTTTTTACAAATCTAGCAAAATGTGTGCAATCATATTCAAATTAGCAAAATGAGTCATTAAAGACTCGTTTTAAAGGGTACCATTTTCTTACACAAAAAGATCATTTCTGACTCATAAGTGATATCATAAATGATCATTTTAATAGTGCAGTGAAGTCAAAAAAAAAGACTCATACATATTTGATTAAAATTTTCCAAAAATGCTAGCTGGGGTGGAGAATGTATGAAGTAATGTTTGTATGGCGGTTGGCCGCATACAAACTCCAACATTCGAAAAATAACTGGCACTCTAATGTACCTCCAAATCTTTTTGATTGTAGATATAAAAAGAGGATGTTATATGTATAAGAACTATAGCCAAATGTTGACCGATTGTCACAAAATTTTATAAACTGGTTGGTATTTATATAGTTTATTTGTGCAAAATTTTGTGGCCATAGCTAACATAGTTTATAATTTCAACTGGCTTTTGTGGCACTTTAGTGATTTCCGAAAGCAGTTTTTATATGAAAGCTATGGTCAAATATGGACCGATTCCTATAAAATTTAACACACTGAACACTAGTTGCATATAACTTCTCTGGGCCCAAATTACCGCATTCGATATCGATCGAAATCTTAGATATTTTCAAAACATTTGTATAGCATACTTTAAGGATAATCAAAATTATTTAAAAGATGCTCCGTTTACTTTATTTTTGTTTGTAGTTATTTGCCAAAAGATGACCAATAGTAAAAGAGTTTTAATTGAATATATATGTTTTTAAAAACGAATCAAAATGGATACCAAATTTCAATAAACTTTTTGCATCGAAGTAACTTTGAACATCCCTAAAGTATACTTCACAATATTTGCTTAAAAGTCTGAGTTTTCGGTCGATATCGAATGCGGTAATTTGGCCCCTGTTCTAAATTTCGTTGTCATAGCTATTACAATTGTATTCAATTTATCAGCATAAATGTGATTCCCGGGGCAGGGCTATTTGGGAGCTCTAACTAAATGTTAACCGATTTCGCCTATTTTCAGTACACAACTTCTATAACATATCGAAAATACTTGTCTCTCTAGCTCTTGTAGTTAAGGAGCTATCGCGCTTTCATTTTACGGACAGACCCCCTTTCGTTTTGGTATTTTGAGTTTCCGTAAGTTTATGGTCAAATGGTGACCGATTGTGACAAAGTTTTGCACTCTGGCTGGCATTGGCATAAGACTTCCTTGTGCTAAATTTAGTAATATCTTATAGTTTTAGATGTATTGGAATTTTGGTTGAAATTTAGGCTGTTTTCATAAGTGATTTGTAAGGGAGCTATGGGTAAATGTGAATCAATTTTGATGAAATTTTTTATGCTGCCTAGTGCTTATGTGACTTCTATATACTAAATTTTATCATCATAGCTGTAGTTTGTTATTTATTATCAAATAAGCAATTAGCTTAGGCGAGGTTATACGTTAGCTATGGTCAAATGTTAACCGATTTTTTCCAATTTCAATACTAAAATTTTCTCAGAAATGAAGAATGTCGTTACTAAGTCTCAGTTAGGACAGACAGACAATTTCAATATACCACCCCCAATTCTTTTTGATGGTGGGTATAAAAATATAGTGATGAAAAGCTGTAACGTAAAAAGTTTAATTTTGCTGATTAGTGTTATCAGCACAAACTCAATATACATAACATTCCATCTATTGTGGTGAAGGGTATGAAAATATGCTGGTTATTAACCCCTTGACGTATTTCCACGAGTCTGACTCGTGGTACAATTTCTGTGCCTAACATGATTATAACGAGTCTGACTCGTTTTGCGACAGTTCTAACGCATCAAAACTGGTTTGTTTAGTTCAAGTTGTGTGCGAACAGTTGGATGCGAACTTCGTTGCGAAAACTGATACGTCAAGGGGTTAATCATCGCGAAAAATTTGTGAAGTAGTAATCGTTCGAAACATACGTCATCCTAATATGAAAACCTGCTAAATCCATTTTTAATTAAACTGAGATATTGATGTCATGTGGTAGAGAAGCTCAGTGTTTATTTTCAACTCCAATTTGATATGTTTTTTGAGACATAGATGGAGAATACCACAAATGAAGTGGTCTCTCCAGTAAAATTTTCTGGAAGGAAGTTAGCAGGTTTGCATATTATATTAATAGATATTTACAATATGGCTCTTACCAAAACTTGCCTACAGACCCTCGTACATCGTCGTTGGAACATTAAAGCGAAAGGATAAAAACAATAGAAAAAGAGTAGTGGCATTTATGTTATCCTTAATTGAATCCCTAATAGATACGAGTTAAGCAAAATATAAATAAATAAAATATGAGAATAAATAAAATTATTACTAAATATCATGGGAAAATATTTGAGAAGTGAAAACATAACAATTCGAAAGAAATATATAAAAAAAACTAATAAATAAAAACGTACATAGATTGAATAAGAATAAGATTATTATGCTAAATGTTTGCATGAACCAACAGAAACAAGAAAAGTTTATGTTTAAGGACCTTAACAACAAAATAAATAATTTACTTTTTTTTTGGTATTTATTTTGGAAAAATGATGATTTAAATAAAACAGCCGTTAGGGAATATTTATTACTTATATTTATACAAAAACAAAAAAAAAACATACAAATAATAAAAATAAATATTTATATTAATAATAATAAAACTAATAAATCAAATACACCAAAAAGATGCTAAATATTTATGAGCAGTCGGTCCCTTTTTAATACTTTTACAATTGAAAGAAATTTTCCTTAAGAGAATTGGTTGCTAAACAATTTATTTTGCTTTAATTTTAACAGATTTCATTTCAAAGTTTTGAAATTTTTATTATTTTCCAGTTTTAAACACGCAGCTTTCAAGACAATTATTATTACTAATTATCCCTAAAATTTACAATTTGCATAAGAAGAAAAAATATTTAAAAAATATACAACGTTATTGAGACATATTTAAGGAAAATCTACAATAAAATAATTAGTCGTTAATATTAAGAAGAATCTACAAAAAACAAATCATAATAAAGTATTCGATTAAAAAAAAAACAATAAAAAAACATTTTTACAATAGACTATTTTCAAAATAAAACTAAACGATAGAAAATTAAGAATTTACTTAAACTTATTTGAAGGAAAGTTAGTTAATTAACTAATTCGAACGAAAATAGATCACTATGTGTCATACGAAAATTCTAAAAATTCAAAACGACATTTCCAACTCTGTTTTACTAATCACATAGCATACTCTAAGGTGTTATTAGTTCTGTGTAACATTTTCAGAGACCGGATTTTAATACTTTTAAAACAATATTTTCATGTTTTAATCCATAAAAAAACAATCATTGAAGTTTAAAAAAATATTAAAAATCCCTCATGATTTTTATTTGTTCAAAAATTTTGTTCCTTTTTTCAATCCGATGAAAATAAAATATAAAAAAATCGTTTGGGATATTTATCAGTACAGTTCAAAATTATTTTCATCTTTTTTCATCCGATGAAAATAAATTTTGATAGAAAAAATTCAAATTTTATTTCTGTATTTGTCCGTGTATAAAACATCTTTAGGACGTTTAAATAGCAATAAATTCAATTATTGTTGCAAATTTTATATTGAAATGGGTTTGGGCAACAAATGGTCGTTGTCTAAGTGCGTTTAAAACGTTTAAAAGTTATTTTGTTTTTGGAAATAGCGACGCGAATCAAAGAAACCACCAATAGTTCCCATTAGAACTATTATCTTTAACTTCGATGTCCTAAAAAATTGCAATAAATTGTAAACATTCATACATTCATTGTTGAAAATTTTAAAATTTCATAAACATTTTATTTTTTCAAAGTCAAAAACAGAAGTTCAAAAATAAAACAATCAATAAAATATTTTTCTGTTCGGATATTTATCGTTATAGATATTTAAAATTTTCATCATGAGGGATATTTATATTTCAAATATAAATCCATCTTTTTTTTATTTTTCGATCGAAATGAAAATAAATTTTCATCGGCAATGATATTTATACTTGATGGATTTAAAAAATAAAACGATCTCCGGTCTCTGAACATTTTCTTCGTTACACTGGTCAACAAGAGAAATTTGAACTCTAGCTATTTAATTTCGATGTACTATGGTCCCCTAAGTATAAAAACACCCAAAATTTAAAATTCTATGGATACGATTTTTAACATTTTTTTTTTTTCTAAAATTACGGATTTTTATAGAGATCGTTCCATTGATTTTATCATATCTTGGCAATGACTTATCTAAATTCGTTGAAAGAAACACCGGCGGATTCTTTAAGCCTTGGAAGGATAATTTTTTCATATGGTCAACGGTTGTGAAGCTTTTCACAGCAAAATGTAAACATTTTTTTTTGCAAAATCGAAAAATTTTAATTTTTCAAAAATTCATAAAAAATCGAAGATTTCAAAAACTTACCATATTTATACCCTTCACCAATAGGTGAAAGGGTATTATAAGTTTGTGATTCCGTTTGTAATTTTTTTATTAGTGATCGTAGACCCCATAAAAATTATACCGATCGACTCAGAATCGGGAGGTGAATCGATTAAGCGATGTCTGTCTGTCTGTCCGTCTGTCTGTTGAAATCAAGTTTCTGAAGCCCCTGGAGGATGGACCTACATAAATTATATATCAGATTTTAGGAAATTCTCCCGCAATGAACGCTATTAAATTTCATTAAAATCGGTTCATAAACACCGAAAATATTGAAAAAATATCAAAAATTAGACGAAAATTTTAAAATTTTTGATTGAAACACACTTTTGAATAACAAAAGAAAAAATATACTCCTGGTGTACATGTGATAATATATTATACATCAGATTGTTTGAAATAGTTCCCCAAAGCACTCTGTAAAATTTTTATCAAAATCGGTCCATAAACCACTGAGATATCGCCAAAACACTAAATTTGATGTATTGCAAATTGCCCAAAGTACGCATTAGAGAATGTTTGTTGAAAAAATGAAATGCAGAAATAGGAAAAACCATCATCCTTTAGCACGGACATGCATAAATTTTATATCAGATTTTAGGAAATTCTCCCGCCAAGCATGTTATTAAATTTTATCAAAAGCGGTCTATAAACAACTGAGATATCGCCAAAACACTACTTGTGATGTGCAGCAAATTCCCCAAAGTACGTGTCTAAGAAATTTTGTTTACATTTTGTAAGTATTGTTTCAGCGATATCTCAGGTGTTTATAGATCGATTGTGATGAAATTTGACAGCGTTCTTTGTGGGAGGATTTCCTAAAATCTGATGTATAAACTCTACAAATCTGATTATGAATACCATTCAAATTGTACCGATCGACTTAGAATCGGCAGGAGAATCGATTTCGCGACGTCCGTCCGTCTGTCTGTTTGTCTGTCCGTCCGTTTGTTTGTCTGTCCGTCCGTCCGTCCGTCCGTCCGTCTACCTGTCTGTCCTGTCTGTTGTAGTCAAGTTTTTGGAGCTCCTGTTTTGTCGATATCTAAGATGTTTATTTTAATGAAATTTAATAGCGTACTTCGCAGGTTATTACCTAAACTCTGATGCATTCGGTAATTTGTGGTAGATATAATTAAGTGTTTAAGCGATATTTCAGGTGTTTTGATCGACAATGATGAAATTTACGATATCCTAAAATTTTGTGTAAAATGCATATATTTATACCTTCCAGGAGCTCCACAAATCTGATTTTAGCAGACAGACACTGCATTTATCTTAATTTTGTGTCTGACTTTTGAACATTTGAGAATGTATTATATATCAAATTATAGGTAATCTTCCTAGGAAGTACAAAAATGTAACTGAGTACATGATATCCGTTCAAAACCTACATATGTATGTATGTATCTCACATATCAACGAAAATTTAAATTTTTTAATTGCAATTGGGAGAAATCCGTTCACGTTTGTCAATTGCTTCCGTATAACTTCGCCTAAGGCAATCTCTTAGTAGCTAATAAATGACAAATTATAATAGATACGATGATCACATTTAGTATAAAGACGTTGTACAATATCGTTATTCAGGGCGATAGCGCCTAAAATAAACTTTCTAGATTCACAACATTTGACAAAAGTATTTCTGATCTCTTGAAAAGTTCGGTATTGAAAATGGTCGAACTCGGTTTATATTTGGTGAAATCTCCCATATAACCCCTACCGTGAATCACTTTAATACTGATAAATTAAATCACATTATAATTGCACAATGAACTAGAGCAAAACTTTCCACACATCCATCGGACAGATCGAAAGAACAATACATTATTATTGATGAAGTATTCATCTTAATTCCATTTAAAAGCTATATATTTCACGTATGTATCTAAAACTAAGAGTTTATACCCTATAATTCTAAGGCTTGTTTACATTGACAATCATTGTTAAAGCTTTGACCTAAATCAGTCCGCTAACTTCAAAGTTTTACATAACTAATCAAGAACTTTTACTAGTTGGATAATTCGTACGAATTAAAGTACACAACCCTCACTGGGCACTGCGTTTTTGGGTTGCATGCCAGAATACTTAATCTTCATCAAATCGATATGCTCTTGCAAATCTAAGGTCATCTACATTTTGAAGCATCTTTTATTAAGTGTTCGTAAAATAGACACATATACACTCATTTCCACTTGAATAGGTGCACTTATTTAGTAATAAATTTAAGCTTGCTGCTCTTAAGATACATCATGAATAGAATAGTGATATACTTTTTGTGAAAGGCTGAACAGTTAAGAATAAAAGTGTAAGCAAAGAAAGCTCGAAAAAGACTTGATAGTTTAAATATGGGCCTCTTTTCGAAATTGGTGCAGAAAAATATGCGTTTTTTTTGCGTCACTTGAATAGGTGCACCACATTAATTTCAGTTTTGTAGCCATTTGTTGAAGTTTTGACCACAAAATAGTTTAGCATTTACTAAAGTAGAACCCTAGAAATATTTTCGATCGGTTTTTATTAAATTTGGTCCAAGGTAATTCATAGGATTTGGAAGAGAAATCAAACACTAATGCCAGCGGAGATTAAGGCCTCTACTTTCGTGAAATTTCTACACAAAATTAAAAAAGTGATTGCGTTGTAATGATTCGCTCAAGAAGTAACAAAAAATGAGGAAAAAACTCTAAGCGAAGGCAAACTTTGGCCCCAAGAGTCATTAAACGGCAAAATGATAGTGATTTTCGTGGAAAAATCTTAGTAAAAATTGGTTTCCGTTGTAGTATTTCTGCAGATAGAAACTAATAAATGGACCCTAACACCTAATACCACTTAAACTTCGGAAAAAATCATAATTAGTCCAAAAAGACAAGGATTTACGGTTGAATTTTTGCAAAAAACATTTCGGTAAAAAATGTTTAGGAGCAAGGTAGTGTAGCAATGAAAAAAAAAAAGATTTTTAAGGATGCGATGGTTTGAACTACCATTTTTATGATTTGAGATGGGGATAATATTTTTTAATTCTGCTCTTTAAACTTATAACTAACGGGTTCATAAAAATCGAACCTTTTTCACATGAAATTACAGCTTTGCTCCTAACCATTTTTTTTTACCACATGTTCTTTGTAAAAATTCGACCGTAAATCCGTATTTTTTGGACTAATAATGATTTTTTTTCCAAAGTTTAGGTGGTATTAGGGGTTTAGGTCCATTAATTAGTTTCTATCTATAAAAATACTACCACCTACGCCAATTTTTTCTAATACTTTTACAAGAAAATCACTATATTTGTGCCGTTTGGTGACACTTGGGGCCAAAGTTTGCCTTCGCATAGAATTTTTTTCCTCAAATTTTGTTATTCCTTTATCACTTTTTTAATTTTTTGTATAAATTTCACGCAAGTAGAGGCCTTAATCTCCGCTGGCATCAATGTTTGACTTCTCTTCCAAATCCTATGAATAACCTTGGACCAAATTTAATAAAAACCGATGGAAAATTCTTCTAGGGTTCTATTTTAGTAAATGCTAAACTATTTTGTGGTCAAAACTTCTACAAATGTCTTCAAAATTGAAATTAATGTGGTGCACCTATTCAAGTGACAAAAAAAAAACGCATATTTTTCTGCACCAATTTCGAAAAGAGGCCCATATTTAAACTATCAAATCTTTTTCGAGCTTTCTTTGCTTACACTTTTATTCTTAACTGTTCAGCCTTTCACAAAAAGTATATCACTATTCTATTCATGATGTATCTTAAGAGCAGCAAGCTTAAATTTATTACTAAATAAGTGCACCTATTCAAGTGGAAATGAGTGTATCGAAGCTACTGGCTGGCTTAAATGCCCATAACTATTCTTGATGATGACGCCACCGAAAAGCTTTTCGTTTTCCGACATAGCTAAATATTGCTAGGAATTACATTTAGTATGAACAAAAGAAAATTAATATACATATCAAGCATTTGTGTGGGGCTCAACTAAGTCAGTAATCAGAAACTATATAATTAACAATATATTCTTACGATTTTGTACTTTACTTTTGGAACAACATTGGTGAAGGGTATCCAAGATTCGGCAAAGCCGAATATACCACTCTTACTTGTTATTTCACGGTTTAAAACTGTAAATATTATAAATAACAGAATCTTCATTTCGTGAAAATACATGAATCAATATTGGTTTTATTGACAATAAAGGGGAAATAAGGAAACATTTTTCATATAAAAAACATATAAGAAAGTCCTAAGTCGGTCAAGCCCGACCATACGATACCCTTCACCACTAAGGTCAAAGGTGTTCTTTTTCCTGTATAATATATATGACATCATACAAATATTTTCTTCGGATTTATATGAAAGCTAGGGTCAAATGTGGACCGATTATCTCGAAATTTGGCAAATTGATTACAGTTGTAACAAAAAATTCCCATTATCTTCAGATTTACGAGCGTTCGATTTCAAAGAGTACATTGATTTTAGTTTTCATAAGCAGTATTTAATTTAAATTTCATGAAAAAAATTGATATATGTGGCCAATATAGCAATTCCGGGAAGTAGGGCCTATGGTAGGTAACATAAATAATGGACCAATGTTAACTAATTTTAAAAGCCATGGTCTATCAAAATTATCTATTCCAACTATCATCAAATTATCTTTTGAATTGCGAACTGTACTTTGATAACATGGTTTACATGGGGGTCCAGCCAGCCGTCCAGACGGACGGACTGACATCGCTAAATCGACTCAGAAAGTGATTCTAAGTCTATTGGTATACTAAAAGGTGGGTCTAAGACAAATATTTCTATGCGTTACATACATCAGCACAAACTTATAATACCCTTTCCACCCATGGTGGTGAGGGGAATAACAAAAAATTTAAAAAAACAAGTAAGAGTGGTATATTCGGCTTTGCCGAATCTTGGATACCCTTCACCAATGGCGTTGCAAAAGTACTTAATGTAATTCCTAGCAAAATTTGGTTATACTAGTATTATATGCAAAGAGCCTTTAAAATTAAGAGTCGGAAAAAGAAAAGCTTTTCGGTGGCGTCATCATCTAGAATAGTTATGCACCCAAAGGTTAGGTTGGGCAGGTGGCTGATGTCTAGGGAAGCTTCACTTGGGTTCTAAAGTGGTCCCTTTGTGAAAGATAATGATTACTAGACTACAAATAGAGAATGCATATTTAAGTCATAGAAACATATTTTACGAAAATTTAATAAAGTTCGATAGACCAGATAAACCATGCAGAAAAGATGCTTCAAAATGTAGATGCCCTTACATTTGCAATAGCACATCGATTTGATGAAGTTTAAGTATTCTGGCATGCAACCCAAAAACACAGTGCCCAGTGAGGGTTGTGTACTTTAATTCGTACGAATTATCCAACTAGTAAAAGTTCTTGATTAGTTATGTAAAACTCTGAAGGTCAAAGCTTTAACAATGATAAGCCTTAAAATTATAGGGTATACACTCTTAGTTTTAGATACATACGTGAAATATATAGCTTTTGAATGGATTGATAACAGCTTTGTCGGAAAAGTTATTAAAGATTTACTTATTAATCTGAAGTTAGTAAATTAATTAAAATGAACACTTCATCAATAATATTTGGGATGTATTGTTCTTTCGATCTGTCCGATGGATGTTTGGAAAGTTTTTCTCAAGTTCCTTGTGCAATTTAAATGTGATTTAATTTATCAGCATTAAATCGATTCCCGGTCGGGTTTATATGGGAGATTTCACTAAATGTGAATAGAGCTCGCCCATTTTCAATATTGAACTTTTCAAGAGATCAGAAATACTTTTGTCAAATGTTGTCCCTCTAGAAAGTTTATTTTAGGCGCTATCGCCCTGAATATCAATATTGTACAACGTCTTAATACTAAATGTCATCATCGTATCTTAGGCGAGGTTATACGGGATCAATTGTCAAACGTGAACGGATTTCTCCCAATTGCAATTAAAAAATTTAAATTTTCGTTGATATGTGAGATACTTACATACATATGTAGGTTTTGAACGGATATCATGTAGTTAGCTTCATTTTTGTACTTCCTAGGAAGATTACCTATAATTTGATATATAATACATTCTCAAATGTTATCATAGTGTTCAAAAGTCAGACACAAAATTAAGATTAATGCTAAAATCAGATTTGTGGAGCTCCTGGATTTTACACAAAATTTTAGGATATTGTCCCACCCTGAATTTTATCATTGTCGATCAAAACATCATCGCTTAAACGCTAAATTATATCTACCACAAATTACCGAATGCATCAGGATTTAGGTAATCCCCTGCGAAGGACGCTATTAAATTTCATCAAAATAAACACCTGAGATATCGACAAATCAGGAGCTCCAAAAACTTGACTACAACTGAAAAAATTACAGACAGGTAGACGGACGGACAAAAAAACAGACGGACGGACGGACAAACAAACAGACGGACGGACAGACAAACAGACGGACGGACGGAGGTCGCGAAATCGATTCTCCTGCCGATTCTGAGTTGATCGGTACAATTTGAATGGTATTGGTAATCAGATTTGTGGAGTATAGATTTTAGAAAATCCTCACACAAAGAACGATGTCAAATTTCATCACAATCGGTCCATAAACACCTGAGATATCGCTAAAACAATACTTACAAAATGTAAACAAAATTTCTTAGACACGTACTTTGGGCAATTTGCTGTACATCAAATGTAGTGTTATGGCGATATCTCAATTGTTTATGGACCGCTTCTGATAAAATTTAATAACGAGCTTGGCGGGGGAATTTCCTAAAATCTGATATAAAATTTACGCAGGTCCGTGCTAAAGGAGGATGGTTTTTCCTATTTTTGCATTTCATTTTTTCAACAAACATTCTCTAATGCGAACTTTGGGCAATTTGCGATACATTAAATTCAGTGTTTTGGCGATATCTCAGTTGTTTATGGACCGATTTTGATAAAATTTTACAGAGTGCTTTGGGAAACTATTTCCTACAATCTGATATATAACACATTATCACATGTACACCAGGAGTATCTTTTTTATCTTGTTATTTAAAAGTGTGTTTCAATCAAAAATTTTAAAATTTTCGTCTAATTTTTGGTATTTTTTCGATATTTTCGGTGTTTATAAACCGATTTTAATGAAATTTAATAGCGTTCATTGCGGGAGAATTTCCTAAAATCTGATATATAATTTATTTAAGTCCATCCTCCAGGGGCTTCAGAAACTTGATTTCAACAGACAGACAGACGGACAGACAGACAGACAGACAGACGGACATCGATTCTCCTCCCGATTCTGAGTCGATCGGTATAATTTTTATGGGGTCTACGATCACTAATAAAAAAATTACAAACGGAATCACAAACTTATAATACCCTTTCACCTATTGGTGAAGGGTATAATAAGTAACGGGTAAAATTTTCAAAATACTGATATGGCATTGCATATACTTTTATGTCAAAAAATCACTATTTATGAATAGATTTTCAATAAATGAGGTTTATTTTATTTGAAACATTCACAGTTTTGTGACCATATAATGAAAATGGTATATTTTTTATCATCTTCAAATTTTTAAGAGTTTGAAAAAAAATTAAGTTTAAAGAAAAAAAATTGCAATGAAGTGCAAATAACTCCGAATCCGTTAAGCATATCAAAAAATGATCTTTAAAGCACTTAAAGATATTTGAATTTGTTATTCCATTCTGTAATTTTCAACATAACCGAACAATACGTTTTATTGATATGATAAAATTAATAGATCAGTCTCTTGAAAAATTGCAAATTTTATAAAAAAAAATTAATATAATTAAAAAATATCCATAGAATTTTAAATCTCCACCGTTTTTATAATTGGGACACAACAACAAATAAAAAATAGTGGTGGTCAATTGTAATGCAAAAAGTTTAATTTTGTGGAGTAGTTTAATTAACTAATTCGATCCCAAATAATGATAAATTTAAAACGACATTTCCAACTCTGTAACACTAATCATATAGCATACTCTATGGCGTCAAAATCGGGTTTATTAATTCCGAGTAACGTTTTCTTTGTTGGTTTATTGTTTGAGTCAACTTTCAAATCTAACTAAACCAACTGAGTCCAGGGGGCAAATTACCGCATTCGATATCGATCGAAAACTCAGACTTTTAAGCGAATATTGTAAAGTATATTTTAGGGATGTTCAAAGTTACTTCGATGCAAAAAGTTTATTGAAATTTGGTATCCATTTTGATTCGTTTTTAAAAATATATACTGTTCAATTCAAACTCTTTTACTATTGTTTATCTTTTGGCAAATAACTCCAAAAAAAATATAGAAAACGGTGCATCTTTTAAATAATTTTGACTATCCTAAAAGTATGCTATACAAATGTTTTGAAAATATCTAAGATTTCGATCGATATCGAATGCCGTAATTTGGCCCCAGGAATAAATTCTACAATATCGTACATTTTGCACTGCTACAGATCCTGAAGTTCATCATGGAATCTACTGTCTAGATGTCTATAACTATGTCTGCTGGTGTTGGTGTTGCTGGGTTGACAGTCCTTGGTCGAAGCTGTTGAGGCTCCGGGTCGTTTCGACTCGTAGATCCGACTGTTGTAGATACTGGTCACACTGGTCCAGAATTAATCCTTCAATACCCAACACCTGTCCAGCTTGTGGAGAAAGTCCACACACTACCCAGCACCTCTTTCAATGCGCAGCAAACCCGACACTCCTAACTCCCGATTCCCTATGAACTAACCCTGTTGAAGCGGCGCGTCATTTGGGACTGGATTTAGAGGAGTCCCCTGATTTAGGAGAATAATAATGAGTGCACCATTCGAATTACTACTCCACTATTAAGCATAATGTGTTGACATGGTTGACACAGAATCGATGGGCTCTGAATCTGGCCTGCCCGTTCCTCAGCTTAGGCGACACATACCTACAATCTCTTGTTGATAATATGGGCGTGAACCGCCTTGGTATAGCAGGTTAGTCATCCGCCTAGCATACCAGAGGTCCCAAGTTCAATCCCTGTTGGACTCATTTGAAAAAAAATAATTTTTAAAAAGCGGCGGTTTACCTTATAACTCTGCTAGGCTATGAAAAACTTCTCTAACAAATGCGAAAGTCAGAAAAAAAGTTATTTTTTGACTTTTATTTTTTCGATAAAAAAATAACAGTTATTTTTGACTTTTATTTTTTCAAGCAAAAATAAAAGTTACTTTTTAACTTTTATTTTATCGAATAAAAATATCAGTTATTTTTGACTTTTATTTTTTCAAGCATGAATAAAAGTTATTTTTTGACTTTTATTTTTTCGAGCATGAATAAAAAGTTATTTTTTGACTTTTATTTTTTCGAGCAGAAATAAAAGTTACTTTTGTTTAAATTCATGATAAATTTATTGAAAATTTTTTGTCAAACAAAGATAATTTTTCAGTGAAAATATTCGCATACGCTCAAAAATTAATGGAGTTGAGTTTCGCAATCATAATTAGGGTTGAAAACACAAAAATAACTTTTATTTCTGCTCGAAAAAATAAAAGTAAAAAAATAACTTTTATTCATGATCGAAATAATAAAAGTCAAAAAATAAATTTTACTTTTGCTCGAAAAAATAAAAGTCAAAAAATAACTTTTATTTTTGCTCGAAAAAATAAATGACAAAAAATAACTTTTATTCATGATCGAAATAATAAAAGTCAAAAATAACTGTTATTTTTGCTCGAAAAAATAAAAGTTAAAAAAATAACTTTTATTTTTGCTCAAAAAAATAACTGTTATTTTTTTTTTTTTTCTAAAAAATAAAAATCAGATTTTTAAAAATCATCACATTTTATGAAAATTTCGTCCAAGACTATCAAAATGGTATAATTGGTTTTATTCTCCGACATTTCCTTGCGGTTGCTTTTTTTAATCAAAAATTCAAAAATAACAGTTATTTTCGATCCCTGCTTGTCAGCCCTAACGCTTTGTTTTCACTATTTTGTTCAATCGGGTGGATTGACGTTGGGCTAAAGCTTTTGCTGTCCTTGTCTTGGCACAATTAACTCCATTCTTTAACTTCTGACGCTGTTTTATAAGACCCCATGTCATCTGTAACCCATGGCTTCTTAGATGTGGTTATGATATTTTTGGTGTGAACCCATCTATCGCCCCCACTAAATTATTCTTCATGGACATCAGGAACTCCGATGGTCTAAAATTTTGAATCAGATATTAGTAAAAAATCGCTGCAGTATGGCACAAAAACTGAAAATTTTTACTTTTGAAGTTGAATATCTTCAAAACCGTAAAAGATAGGATACGTATGTCTCGATGTTTTTTATAGATCTTGACCTAAGTATTTGTTTGATTGATGATTCTTCATATCGGTTTAAAAATGACAATTATATATCGTTTTGAGTGAATTATGAGTCTGAGATGCCCTACTTAGGGGGCCGATTGCGCCGCCCCAGTTCTAAACCTAAGCTCCCCAACACTTCTGCTATAGGCACCTAAAATTATTTTATCGGCCCAGCGGTTTAGAAGTTACAGATTTGTTTCCACTATTTTTTTCCACCATCCCACTGTGCGATGTTTAATTAATGGCAAGTGAGAATAAGTAAATTCAAAATTTATATTTCGTAATGCAAAATACTTATGAAAAATACAAAAAAAAACTCTATAAAATATTATGTAGTCTAAAGATTAAATAACGAAGTAAAATATAATAAAATATTAAATAAAATAAAATTTTAACATCATCAAAGAGTTATAAAATTCCGTCTATAAACGATTTTCCCTCGTAAATATCAGCTGAAATAAAAATTGTTCCTTAGACTTAAAAAGACTCTTAAAAAATATATTTAAAATTGTTTCCAAATAAATTATAATTTTTTCAATTTGAATCTTCCTCTTAAGCCTTAATTTGAGTTTTTTAACTTTGATGAAAAATGGGTTTCATTTAGGTTTCGAATAATTCTTTGAATTTTTAAATTTAAAAATGTTTTTCAAAAAAAAAAAAAACAATTTGATATAAATTAATATTTGTTGTTAACTCTTTTTTAATATAAATTTTTTATTCATTATTTTAAGCCTTAACTTTAAAATATTTAACTCAAAATTAACAAAAAAACAAAGAAAAATGTATTATACAATTACATAAATATATCAAAAATATACAAAACCTATATTTGTTGTAAGTAAATTTAAATATTTTATTTTTTAAATAAAAACAATTAAGAAAAATCAATTTTATATAAAAAAAATTATTCACAGAATTTGTTTAACTTATAAAAAATATTTGTGTAATGTAAAATAATAAATAAATTATTAATAATAAATAAATACGATTTTATTGAACATAATAAAAATCAATGAAAAAGTTAAAAAAAAATAAATAAAAAACGATATAACATATACCAAACCTTGTAAATGTATTTATGTAAAATAAAGAAATACCGAAATGTAGAATGTAGAAAAAATATTTGTTTTATTATTCGCAGGTGGAAAGTTCCGAAAGGTAAGTGGCAATACATTGCAATGCACAGTGGGATAGTTTATAAAAGGAACACTCACAAAAAAATCAATAAATTTTTAGGTTATAGTAGATAAAATCTTTCAGATATTAAAATTTTCTATAAAAAATTTTTCGAAATTAAAATTTTTTTATAGAAAATTATTCGATATTAAAAAATTACTATAAAAATTTTTTGATATTAAACAATTTCTATAAAAAAATTTTTGATATTAAAAACAATTCTATAAAAAATTTTTATAGTAAACTTTTTGATATTAAAAAACATTTATATAAAATTTTTTCATATTAAAAATTTTTATAGAAAATTAATTTGATATTAAAAAATTTCTATAATTTTTTTTTTAATTAAAAGATTTCTATAGAAAATTTGTTGATATTAAAACCTTTTTCTAACAAATTTTTCTATATTAAAAAATTCTATAGACAATTTTTCGATATTAAAAAATTTCTTTAAAAAATTTTTCAAAATTAAAACATTCTTCTAACAAATATTTCTATATTAAAAATTTCTATAGAAAATTTTTTGATATTAAAAAATTTCTATAGAAACCTTTTTTATATAAAAAAAAATTTCTTTAAAAAATTTTTCAATAGAAAAATTTTCAATATTAAAAAATTTCTATAGAAAATTTTTCGATATTAAAAAATTTCTTTCAAAAACTTTTCTGATATTGAAAAATTTTATTAGAAAGTTATTTGATATTAAAAAACTTCTATTGAAAATTTTTTGATATAAAAATTGCTATTAAAAATTTTTTGATATTAAAAAATTTCTAAGAAATTTTCTATAGAAAATTTTTCGATATTAAAATTTTCTATAGAAAATTTTTCGATATTAAAATTTTCTATAGAAAATTTTTCGATATTAAAATTTTCTATAGAAAATTTTTCGATATTAAAATTTTCTATAGAAAATTTTTCGATATTAAAATTTTCTATAGAAAATTTTTCGATATTAAAATTTTCTATAGAAAATTTTTCGATATTAAAATTTTCTATAGAAAATTTTTCGATATTAAAATTTTCTATAGAAAATTTTTCGATATTAAAATTTTCTATAGAAAATTTTTCGATATTAAAATTTTCTATAGAAAATTTTTCGATATTAAAATTTTCTATAGAAAATTTTTCGATATTAAAATTTTCTATAGAAAATTTTTCGATATTAAAATTTTCTATAGAAAATTTTTCGATATTAAAATTTTCTATAGAAAATTCACCGATATTAAAATTTTCTATAGAAAATTCACCGATATTAAAATTTTCTATAGAAAATTCACCGATATTAAAATTTTCTATAGAAAATTCACCGATATTAAAATTTTCTATAGAAAATTCACCGATATTAAAATTTTCTATAGAAAATTCACCGATATTAAAATTTTCTATAGAAAATTCACCGATATTAAAATTTTCTATAGAAAATTCACCGATATTAAAAATTTTCTATAGAAAATTCACCGATATTAAAAATTTTCTATAGAAAATTCACCGATATTAAAAATTTTCTATAGAAAATTCACCGATATTAAAAATTTTCTATAGAAAATTCACCGATATTAAAAATTTTCTATAGAAAATTCACCGATATTAAAAATTTTCTATAGAAAATTCACCGATATTAAAAATTTTCTATAGAAAATTCACCGATATTAAAAATTTTCTATAGAAAATTCACCGATATTAAAAATTTTCTATAGAAAATTCACCGATATTAAAAATTTTCTATAGAAAATTCACCGATATTAAAAATTTTCTATAGAAAATTCACCGATATTAAAAATTTTCTATAGAAAATTCACCGATATTAAAAATTTTCTATAGAAAATTCACCGATATTAAAAATTTTCTATAGAAAATTCACCGATATTAAAAATTTTCTATAGAAAATTCACCGATATTAAAAATTTTCTATAGAAAATTCACCGATATTAAAAATTTTCTATAGAAAATTCACCGATATTAAAAATTTTCTATAGAAAATTCACCGATATTAAAAATTTTCTATAGAAAATTCACCGATATTAAAAATTTTCTATAGAAAATTCACCGATATTAAAAATTTTCTATAGAAAATTCACCGATATTAAAAATTTTCTATAGAAAATTCACCGATATTAAAAATTTTCTATAGAAAATTCACCGATATTAAAAATTTTCTATAGAAAATTCACCGATATTAAAAATTTTCTATAGAAAATTCACCGATATTAAAAATTTTCTATAGAAAATTCACCGATATTAAAAATTTTCTATAGAAAATTCACCGATATTAAAAATTTTCTATAGAAAATTCACCGATATTAAAAATTTTCTATAGAAAATTCACCGATATTAAAAATTTTCTATAGAAAATTCACCGATATTAAAAATTTTCTATAGAAAATTCACCGATATTAAAAATTTTCTATAGAAAATTCACCGATATTAAAAATTTTCTATAGAAAATTCACCGATATTAAAAATTTTCTATAGAAAATTCACCGATATTAAAAATTTTCTATAGAAAATTCACCGATATTAAAAATTTTCTATAGAAAATTCACCGATATTAAAAATTTTCTATAGAAAATTCACCGATATTAAAAATTTTCTATAGAAAATTCACCGATATTAAAAATTTTCTATAGAAAATTCACCGATATTAAAAATTTTCTATAGAAAATTCACCGATATTAAAAATTTTCTATAGAAAATTCACCGATATTAAAAATTTTCTATAGAAAATTCACCGATATTAAAAATTTTCTATAGAAAATTCACCGATATTAAAAATTTTCTATAGAAAATTCACCGATATTAAAAATTTTCTATAGAAAATTCACCGATATTAAAAATTTTCTATAGAAAATTCACCGATATTAAAAATTTTCTATAGAAAATTCACCGATATTAAAAATTTTCTATAGAAAATTCACCGATATTAAAAATTTTCTATAGAAAATTCACCGATATTAAAAATTTTCTATAGAAAATTCACCGATATTAAAAATTTTCTATAGAAAATTCACCGATATTAAAAATTTTCTATAGAAAATTCACCGATATTAAAAATTTTCTATAGAAAATTCACCGATATTAAAAATTTTCTATAGAAAATTCACCGATATTAAAAATTTTCTATAGAAAATTCACCGATATTAAAAATTTTCTATAGAAAATTCACCGATATTAAAAATTTTCTATAGAAAATTCACCGATATTAAAAATTTTCTATAGAAAATTCACCGATATTAAAAATTTTCTATAGAAAATTCACCGATATTAAAAATTTTCTATAGAAAATTCACCGATATTAAAAATTTTCTATAGAAAATTCACCGATATTAAAAATTTTCTATAGAAAATTCACCGATATTAAAAATTTTCTATAGAAAATTCACCGATATTAAAAATTTTCTATAGAAAATTCACCGATATTAAAAATTTTCTATAGAAAATTCACCGATATTAAAAATTTTCTATAGAAAATTCACCGATATTAAAAATTTTCTATAGAAAATTCACCGATATTAAAAATTTTCTATAGAAAATTCACCGATATTAAAAATTTTCTATAGAAAATTCACCGATATTAAAAATTTTCTATAGAAAATTCACCGATATTAAAAATTTTCTATAGAAAATTCACCGATATTAAAAATTTTCTATAGAAAATTCACCGATATTAAAAATTTTCTATAGAAAATTCACCGATATTAAAAATTTTCTATAGAAAATTCACCGATATTAAAAATTTTCTATAGAAAATTCACCGATATTAAAAATTTTCTATAGAAAATTCACCGATATTAAAAATTTTCTATAGAAAATTCACCGATATTAAAAATTTTCTATAGAAAATTCACCGATATTAAAAATTTTCTATAGAAAATTCACCGATATTAAAAATTTTCTATAGAAAATTCACCGATATTAAAAATTTTCTATAGAAAATTCACCGATATTAAAAATTTTCTATAGAAAATTCACCGATATTAAAAATTTTCTATAGAAAATTCACCGATATTAAAAATTTTCTATAGAAAATTCACCGATATTAAAAATTTTCTATAGAAAATTCACCGATATTAAAAATTTTCTATAGAAAATTCACCGATATTAAAAATTTTCTATAGAAAATTCACCGATATTAAAAATTTTCTATAGAAAATTCACCGATATTAAAAATTTTCTATAGAAAATTCACCGATATTAAAAATTTTCTATAGAAAATTCACCGATATTAAAAATTTTCTATAGAAAATTCACCGATATTAAAAATTTTCTATAGAAAATTCACCGATATTAAAAATTTTCTATAGAAAATTCACCGATATTAAAAATTTTCTATAGAAAATTCACCGATATTAAAAATTTTCTATAGAAAATTCACCGATATTAAAAATTTTCTATAGAAAATTCACCGATATTAAAAATTTTCTATAGAAAATTCACCGATATTAAAAATTTTCTATAGAAAATTCACCGATATTAAAAATTTTCTATAGAAAATTCACCGATATTAAAAATTTTCTATAGAAAATTCACCGATATTAAAAATTTTCTATAGAAAATTCACCGATATTAAAAATTTTCTATAGAAAATTCACCGATATTAAAAATTTTCTATAGAAAATTCACCGATATTAAAAATTTTCTATAGAAAATTCACCGATATTAAAAATTTTCTATAGAAAATTCACCGATATTAAAAATTTTCTATAGAAAATTCACCGATATTAAAAATTTTCTATAGAAAATTCACCGATATTAAAAATTTTCTATAGAAAATTCACCGATATTAAAAATTTTCTATAGAAAATTCACCGATATTAAAAATTTTCTATAGAAAATTCACCGATATTAAAAATTTTCTATAGAAAATTCACCGATATTAAAAATTTTCTATAGAAAATTCACCGATATTAAAAATTTTCTATAGAAAATTCACCGATATTAAAAATTTTCTATAGAAAATTCACCGATATTAAAAATTTTCTATAGAAAATTCACCGATATTAAAAATTTTCTATAGAAAATTCACCGATATTAAAAATTTTCTATAGAAAATTCACCGATATTAAAAATTTTCTATAGAAAATTCACCGATATTAAAAATTTTCTATAGAAAATTCACCGATATTAAAAATTTTCTATAGAAAATTCACCGATATTAAAAATTTTCTATAGAAAATTCACCGATATTAAAAATTTTCTATAGAAAATTCACCGATATTAAAAATTTTCTATAGAAAATTCACCGATATTAAAAATTTTCTATAGAAAATTCACCGATATTAAAAATTTTCTATAGAAAATTCACCGATATTAAAAATTTTCTATAGAAAATTCACCGATATTAAAAATTTTCTATAGAAAATTCACCGATATTAAAAATTTTCTATAGAAAATTCACCGATATTAAAAATTTTCTATAGAAAATTCACCGATATTAAAAATTTTCTATAGAAAATTCACCGATATTAAAAATTTTCTATAGAAAATTCACCGATATTAAAAATTTTCTATAGAAAATTCACCGATATTAAAAATTTTCTATAGAAAATTCACCGATATTAAAAATTTTCTATAGAAAATTCACCGATATTAAAAATTTTCTATAGAAAATTCACCGATATTAAAAATTTTCTATAGAAAATTCACCGATATTAAAAATTTTCTATAGAAAATTTTTCAATATTAAAAATTTGCTATAGAAAATTTTTCGATATTAAAAATTTGCTATAGAAAATTTTTCGATATTAAAAATTTTCTATAGAAAATTTTTCGATATTTTCGATATTAAAAATTTTCTATAGAAAATTTTTCGATATTAAAAATTTTCTATAGAAAATTTTTCGATATTAAAAATTTTCTATAGAAAATTTTTCGATATTAAAAATTTTCTATAGAAAATTTTTCGATATTAAAAATTTTCTATAGAAAATTTTTCGATATTAAAAATTTTCTATAGAAAATTTTTCGATATTAAAAATTTTCTATAGAAAATTTTTCGATATTAAAAATTTTCTATAGAAAATTTTTCGATATTAAAAATTTTCTATAGAAAATTTTTCGATATTAAAAATTTTCTATAGAAAATTTTTCGATATTAAAAATTTTCTATAGAAAATTTTTCGATATTAAAAATTTTCTATAGAAAATTTTTCGATATTAAAAATTTTCTATAGAAAATTTTTCGATATTAAAAATTTTCTATAGAAAATTTTTCGATATTAAAAATTTTCTATAGAAAATTTTTCGATATTAAAAATTTTCTATAGAAAATTTTTCGATATTAAAAATTTTCTATAGAAAATTTTTCGATATTAAAAATTTTCTATAGAAAATTTTTCGATATTAAAAATTTTCTATAGAAAATTTTTCGATATTAAAAATTTTCTATAGAAAATTTTTCGATATTAAAAATTTTCTATAGAAAATTTTTCGATATTAAAAATTTTCTATAGAAAATTTTTCGATATTAAAAATTTTCTATAGAAAATTTTTCGATATTAAAAATTTTCTATAGAAAATTTTTCGATATTAAAAATTTTCTATAGAAAATTTTTCGATATTAAAAATTTTCTATAGAAAATTTTTCGATATTAAAAATTTTCTATATAAAATTTTTCGATATTAAAAATTTTCTATAGAAAATTTTTCGATATTAAAAATTTTCTATAGAAAATTTTTCGATATTAAAAATTTTCTATAGAAAATTTTTCGATATTAAAAATTTTCTATAGAAAATTTTTCGATATTAAAAATTTTCTATAGAAAATTTTTCGATATTAAAAATTTTCTATAGAAAATTTTTCGATATTAAAAATTTTCTATAGAAAATTTTTCGATATTAAAAATTTTCTATAGAAAATTTTTCGATATTAAAAATTTTCTATAGAAAATTTTTCGATATTAAAAATTTTCTATAGAAAATTTTTCGATATTAAAAATTTTCTATAGAAAATTTTTCGATATTAAAAATTTTCTATAGAAAATTTTTCGATATTAAAAATTTTCTATAGAAAATTTTTCGATATTAAAAATTTTCTATAGAAAATTTTTCGATATTAAAAATTTTCTATAGAAAATTTTTCGATATTAAAAATTTTCTATAGAAAATTTTTCGATATTAAAAATTTTCTATAGAAAATTTTTCGATATTAAAAATTTTCTATAGAAAATTTTTCGATATTAAAAATTTTCTATAGAAAATTTTTCGATATTAAAAATTTTCTATAGAAAATTTTTCGATATTAAAAATTTTCTATAGAAAATTTTTCGATATTAAAAATTTTCTATAGAAAATTTTTCGATATTAAAAATTTTCTATAGAAAATTTTTCGATATTAAAAATTTTCTATAGAAAATTTTTCGATATTAAAAATTTTCTATAGAAAATTTTTCGATATTAAAAATTTTCTATAGAAAATTTTTCGATATTAAAAATTTTCTATAGAAAATTTTTCGATATTAAAAATTAAAAATTTTCTATAGAAAATTTTTCGATATTAAAAATTAAAAATTTTCTATAGAAAATTTTTCGATATTAAAAATTAAAAATTTTCTATAGAAAATTTTTCGATATTAAAAATTAAAAATTTTCTATAGAAAATTTTTCGATATTAAAAATTAAAAATTTTCTATAGAAAATTTTTCGATATTAAAAATTTTCTATAGAAAATTTTTCGATATTAAAAATTTTCTATAGAAAATTTTTCGATATTAAAAATTTTCTATAGAAAATTTTTCGATATTAAAAATTTTCTATAGAAAATTTTTCGATATTAAAAATTTTCTATAGAAAATTTTTCGATATTAAAAATTTTCTATAGAAAATTTTTCGATATTAAAAATTTTCTATAGAAAATTTTTCGATATTAAAAATTTTCTATAGAAAATTTTTCGATATTAAAAATTTTCTATAGAAAATTTTTCGATATTAAAAATTTTCTATAGAAAATTTTTCGATATTAAAAATTTTCTATAGAAAATTTTTCGATATTAAAAATTTTCTATAGAAAATTTTTCGATATTAAAATTTTCTATAGAAAATTTTTCGATATTAAAATTTTCTATAGAAAATTTTTCGATATTAAAATTGTCTATAGAAAATTTTTCGATATTAAAATTGTCTATAGAAAATTTTTCGATATTAAAATTGTCTATAGAAAATTTTTCGATATTAAAATTTTTTACAGAAAATTTTCGATATTAAAATTTTTTATAGAAAATTTTTCGATATTAAAATTTTTTATAGAAAATTTTTCGATATTAAAATTTTCTATAGAAATTTTTTCGATATTAAAATTTTCTATAGAAATTTTTTCGATATTAAAATTTTCTACAGAAATTTTTTCGATATTAAAATTTTTTATAGAAAATTTTTCGATATTAAAATTTTTTATAGAAAATTTTTCGATATTAAAATTTTCTATAGAAATTTTTTCGATATTAAAATTTTCTATAGAAATTTTTTCGATATTAAAATTTTCTATACAAAATTTGTCGATATTAAAATTTTCTATAAAAAATTGTTCGATGTTAAAATTTTCTATTAAAAAATTTTTCGTTAAAAAAAATCTATTAAAAAATTTCAATGTTAAAAAATTTATATAGAATATTTTTTGATTTTAAAAAATTACCAAAAAAATTTTTTTGATGCTAAAAAAAAAATTTCTATAGAAAATTTTTCAATATTTAAAAATTTCTACCGCAAATTTTTTGATATTAAAAAATTTCTATAAAAAAATGTTCAACATTAACAAACAAAAACTTTTTTCATGTTAAAAAATTTTATGTAAATTTTTTGATGTAAACAAAATTTTTTAATTTTTTTTTTTGTATTTTAATTCTATACAAATTTTTTTGGTAATAAAAAATTTCTTTAGAAAATTTTTTGATGTTAAAAAATTTTTATAGAAAATTTTTTTATATTAAAATTTTTTTTTGAAAAATCCTTCGATATTAAAAAATTTCTTTAGAAAATTCTTCGATATTAAAAAATTTCTTTAGAACATTTTTTGATATTAATAAATTTCTTTTCTGTAGAAAATTTTTTGATAATTTTTTTAATTTTAATAAATTTCTATAAATTTTTTTTTTAAATTAAAAAATTTCTGTACAAGAAAATTTTTTGATATTAAAAATTTCTATAGAAAATTTTTCGATATTAAAGAATTTCTATAGAAATTTTTTGATATTTAAAATTTCTATTGAAAATTTTTCGATGTAAAAAAATTTCTATAGAAAATTTTTCGATATTAAAAAATTTCTAAAGAAAGTTTTTTGATATTAAAAAATTTTATTGAAAATTTTTCGATATTAAAAAATTTCTATAGAAAATTTTTCGATATTAAAAAATTTCTATAGAAAATTTTTCGATATTAAAAAATTTCTATAGAAAATTTTTCGATATTAAAAAATTTCTATAAAAAATTTTTTTATATTAAAAATTTTCTATAGAAAATTTTTCGCTATTAAAAATTTTTATAGAAAATTTTTTGATACTAAAAATTTCTATAGAAAATTTTTCGATATTAAAAAATTTCTATAAAAAATTTTTTGATATTAAAAATTTTCTATAGAAAATTTTTCGATATTAAAAATTTGTATAGAACATTTTTTGATACTAAAAATTTCTATAGAAAATTTTTAGATGCTAAAAATTTCTATAGAAAGAAAAATTTTGTATAGTTTTGAGTAAGAGCAAACATAAAATTACTCTCACAATTAAGTGAAGACTTAAACCAAAGCGAGTACGGGAACACAATTCGTTGAGTTTTGGGTAACTTCGTTAGCGAACTGGAACACAACTAATGTTTATATCAAAGAAAATGTTCTATGTAATAAAACTTCAATTTAAATTTATTTTGAATTTCAAAATGTGAATTTTATTCTTTGTTTTTATTCATTTTTAAATATTTTTTTTTTAGTTTTATATTAATATTTACTTATCAATTTAACTTAATTTCTTACATACATATTTTATTTTATTTTTAATTTCATTTTTTATTTTTTTTAATTTTTATAATAATTATATTTTGTATTAATTTTTAATCTGGGTTGTTGTAATTGGTTTTAATTTCTTTTATACTTTTTTTTAATTAATTTTATTAAGTTTACGTTGGGGTTAATGTGTTTTTGATAAGGTTCTCCTAAGTCATAGAGGGGAACGGGGGAGGTTAATGTTATATTTTTTTATAAATATTTTCTTTTTATATTAATATTTATATAAATTTGTTTATATGTGTTTTTTTTTTTTTTGTTATTATATTAATATTTATATAAATTTTATTAAAAGTGGCGTTTTTTTATGTGACTCTTTTTATATTTTTTTAATAAAACCATTTTTTTGTAATTTTGATTTTTTTTTTTTTTGTTAATTTTTTAAACTTTTTTTTAATTTTCTTTGTTTTTTATAAATTTTTATTAGACATTTTTCTTTTATTTAAAGCCAAAAGTTAAAACTCAATTTTTTATATTATAAGATAACAAATTTACGAGTCCAATGAACTCTTCTATTTCGTGATTTCTAAATATTTTGAATGTTTTTTTTATATTAATATCAGTATCAAATATTTTTTTTTATTAATTTTGTATTATTTAAAATGATATTTGGTTATATAATATTTTGTTGCTGGTTGATTCTTGTTTTAATTAGAGCTGCCATCTATACAATAAATATGTTTTTTCCTTAAAAAAGAAATGCCTTTATATTGGATCCATGTTTAAA
This sequence comes from Stomorhina lunata, assembly GCA_933228675.1. NCBI lineage: Eukaryota > Metazoa > Arthropoda > Insecta > Diptera > Rhiniidae > Stomorhina > Stomorhina lunata. The sequence goes on along the minus strand of OW121743.1, from coordinate 47,231,111 downwards.
CTTTTGTTCCTAAATTTACTCTTTGGGAAAAGAAATTTAAACACAAAAAATAATTTAAAAAAAAATTAAAAATCAAGAATAGGCCTCACGACCTCTGGAGTCCCAAATATACTTAAACAATTTTTTCATAAATAATATTATAAATCAAGAATATGCCTTACGACCTCTCGAGTCTCATTGTACATAAACAAATTTTTCAAAAAAATGTATAAATCAAAAATAGGGCCTTACGATCTCTCGAGTCTCAAATCAAATGGTTGTTCTACACAAACAAATTTTTCAAAAATAAAATTATTAATCAAGAATAGGCCTTACGACCTCTTGAGTCTCATTATACACAAACAAATATAAATCAAGAATAAGCCTTACACAAAAAATAATTAAAAAAAAATCATAAAGCAAGAATAGGCCTTACGACCTCTTGAGTCTCAAATCTTATGGTCCTTCTACACAAACAAATTTTTCAAAAATAAAATTATTAATCAAGAATAGGCCTTACGACCTCTCGAGTCTCAAACCTAATGATCGAATCGTTCTACACAAACAAATTTTTCAAAAATAAAATTATTAATCAAGGATAGGCCTTACCAACTCGAGAGTCTCATTTTACACAAACAAATTAAAAAAAATATAAACCAAGAATAGTTCTTACGACCTCTCGAGTCTCAAATCTAATGGTCGTTCTACGTTTCTGCACAACTGGATGGATGCAAATCCACTACATCATATATTGGGGATATATTTCATATATTGGGGATTAATACGGATTTTAAATGATTTACAAAGTGAGCAAAGTGCCTCTGATGATGCTCAATTGTTGCGACATTTGGGTTGATATTTTAGGCTACGAACTCATCGTTCGCAGTCTCAGAATAACCCTAACTACGAGAAAAAACTGCTCAAACTTTACGAAGTGATACTGTTAAGTTTTGACCATTTTAATAATAAATTTATACAATTAAAATTCTTTGTTAAAGAGTCTAGTGTTCCATGATTATAATTTGTAAACTTTTTCTTTAATGAATATCAAATAATGACAGCTCAGTTCTTGACATTTCATCATTTGACAGCCAATTTACTTTCTAACCTAGAATTTTTCCACTTTATTAATGGTTTTTTAAAATCTTTGTTTACGAACTTATAAAATGTCCAATTGTTAACCAAATGTTTGAAATTTTAATCGATTTTCGGTCCCGGTTCCGATTAATCGTATAATTTAAAATTTATGTAAGACACAATGGGCTAAAATTAAATCCATTGAATAGTTTTGAATTTGATACTCGTCAAATGATGAGGTATATTCTATTTTTAAAACACTAGTACCTCCATGGTCGATCAGTGCCATAGATGACCGATACGGGTCGCATAATTGAAGACCGCAAAAGACTAATATAATTATGTAATATGTAATTTTAACCTCGTGCCAATTGACACTGTCGAAGCTATCTGTGGAGAATTTTAGAAAATCGTAATTTACCAACGAAAATTCCGAACATAATTCGGGAAATGTGCGTGAATTTTAAATGTCGGGTCCTACACAAAGGTAAATTGTCTAATCCTTTTAAAGATACTACTGGAGTAAACAAGGATGTATCTTGTCACCTATACTTTTCATCCTCGTCATTGATAACACAATGTGCACGACTCTGAATGGTAGACACGGTATCCAATGGACACCCTTTAAACAACTCAAGGACTTGGAATACGCTGATGCCGTATGTCTTCTAAGCCAAAGCTCAGGTCACCTTCAAGAAAACACTAACGTTAACACTGTTGAATCTCGGGCAGCTGGGCTGGAAATCAATATTTCCAAGAAAAAAATTATGCCTGGAGGCTTTGGAGCAAAACCGTCAATACACATCCATGTGGATAACGAGGTTATTGAAGGTACCCTTAATTATCTTGGTAGTTTTTTATCTACCTATCTAGAGGTGGCGCGTATTAATAAGGCAAAATCTGCATTCGACATTCTCCGAGCTATGGAAATCTCGGCAAATATCAACAACTTATAAGTCACTACAAACCTTTGAAAACAAATGCTTTAAGCAAATTCCTAATATATGGAGGCGGAATCGCATAAAAAATGAAGTTCTACTAAACGCGACAAACCAAATCCCTGCTTCTATAGAGGTATGTCAACGGAAATGGCGGTGGATAGGTCACACACTTCGAAGGCCAAATACCAACATTGCTAGACAGCGCTTTGCCGTGGTGTTGGTACACCTGCTAGAATATGGTGAAGGACCATTGATGCGCAGTTGTAAGCAACAAACTATTCATGAAATGACGTATGCCTTAGATCTCACAATAGAGTTCGATATAAAAGGATAGCTTAGGCCCTATGATCATCTGTGGGTCAAGGATAACAGAAGCAGTAGAAGAAGAACCTCGTGCTTGGAGGAACTATATTTTCTCACAAAAACATCCGTAAATGAGTGTTCCAGGATCATATAACCGAAAATCAGACTGATCGTTTTTTTAGGACCAGCACTCAGGGGATGATCCCTACTTACACAATGCATTGTGTTGGAACTAGGAAAATATGTTATGGGATAGGGGAAAGGTGAAGTAGAGTTTGTGGACATTTGATTTGAACTTCCCTATATTGCAACTGACTGGGAAAACTTCTCTGGAAAGCAAATTCCACATACGAACTTTACAGCTAAAGAACAAATTTTCTCTGTAGTGTGTTGTTCTGTCTACTGGCCAATCGACCACGAAGGGAAGAGCTCTAACAGATAGACGTGTATTGCGTAAGAAAGTTCGAGTATCGGAAACGAGTTCTCTGATTTCGTTAGAGCACATACCAAAGTAGTAATGAGTGAAGCAATCCTCATTGATACGGTGCTCCAGTGGATTAATAGAGATAACCTCTCGCTCTCTCCAGCACTCGGTCGAGAAACTCCAAAACAGACTTGAAGCACAGGCCCATACATACCTGAGAAATGTGATTTATTCAACGGACATCACATTGAATTCTCATGCTTAATCACATCAATAGCATCTGATTCCTCAATATTTACACCGACCATTAATACAGATAAAGTAACATGATTTGCCATGCGCTTATGCTTAAGCATGCAACGAACAACCCCAATTTCACTAAACTACAATTCTACAAGTTACAAGTCTAATTCTTACAAGTGCTGTTCAATTGTGTTTCATTAAAATTTTCACAACAATTGTAGCTTTTTGGACTTCTAAACTACAATTTCTACAATTACAATTTCTAAAATTACAATTATAATAAAATAAAATATTTTGATAAATATATGTACATTCTCCTACAGATTCAGATTTTATGGCGGTTCAAAGTTCGTTTTTTTTTCAATATTTTTTCAGAAACATGCCCACTTTATATGCCTATAACTTTTGATACGTTTATCAGATAAGACTAGGCTCATATTTTAGCATATGCCCTGTAGTTTTATGCTCTTTTAATTAAAAAGTTAAGAAAAAGTCTTTTGTTTTCCGATCCACCATGAGCCCATTTTTTGGTTTTCGTATTTTGTTGTCTATACTATTATTCACATTTGAGAGAATGATAAAGAAAATGGAAGATATGCTCCTTGAGTCAAGGACATCATTGATCTCCCTTGTTCTGCATACGCTTCATCAATATAGGTGGAAAGGGTATTATAAGTTTGAGCTCATATATATTACGCATAGAAGTATTGGTCTTAGTTAGACCACCTTTTAGTATAACAACGGATTTAGAATTACTTCCTACGCCGATTAAACGATGTCAGTCCGTCCGTCCATCTGGCTGGACCCCCATGTAAACCTTGTAATCAAAGTACATTTCGCAATTCTCAAGATAATTTGATTAAATTTGGCTCAAACAATTATTTTGGTAGTGTGCTATTAAAATTCGTCAAAGTAAACTAAATTCGCCAAGGTACACTAAGTAAAGGACTATTATTAATCGAAACATATTTAAAAACAAATAAAATAAATAAATGGTAATTAATATTGATTTGATTTTGTGTTAATTTTAACTAATTTTTATTAAAAAATAGTTAAAAACCAAATTTGAATTCAATTTATCATTCACTTGTAAAATTATTTTGAGAGTCTCCGTCATAGAAGAATATATAGAAGGTCGTCAGCTGATCCACTAAAATTTAGTATTCTACTAAATCACACGTACACGAAATGAAAGCTTTTTTGACAAACAGAAAAGCTTTTTGTACTCAAAATTTTGTTTGAAAAATTACGCGTTATTTTGAATGAAACGCACTGTTCTAAATTGCACACATAAAATGTTATTTTTTTAAATATTTTAACATTATTTTGATGTCGAAACACTTTTTATTTTTTACAAACTGAAAATTTTTTATTTTGTTTTCTTTCGACATTCTTTTTTTGTTTTTGCTTAATTTGTATTGAACAAGTAGGGCTGCAATTTTTGGTATTAAAAAAAATAATGAAATTTAGAATAAAAAATTGTTTATAGATTTTAATTATCCTAAAATCAAGTAAAACTCATTCTATACCTTAAAATATGGATTTCTCAAGAAAATTTCTTAAAATTACGGAGAAAATCTTGAAGAAAATTTTCGTCCCATCATATCATACTTTTTTGTGCAACTGTTTGTATTCATTAAGAAAAGTAAAAGCTCTTTTTAGGCTTACCAATACACTATTACTGATCCGTACTATTGACAGGTCCCAGGTGTACTTTGACGTTTCGTTGACTTTCTAGGTATTTATTTATTCTATGGTCTCCGTCGACCCCATGAAATAATAATAACAAGGAAGTTTCATTCTCTCTCTTCAAAATTATTTTGAAGTATATTGGGTTTTTGAAGTTTGATATTTGAAAACAATTGAAAGAAAAATGTTGCCACATTAAGAAAAGGGGTACGTAATACATTGGGATTAGTTATCAAAAATGTGTAATTTTAAAGTTGAGCATATAATGAAGACATTCAATGTTAAAGAAATATAGTTAGAACAAATTGTATGATTATTTATTGAAGCTTTTTCGTTAATATTCGTAAGTTTTTTTATGCATAAATTAACATAAATTTTGTCATCATAAAATATTAGAAAAGTGGGATTGTCGGCAAAAATATGGTAGCACAAACTTTTACTATCCTAACAAACGTCAGAAAGTTATCATGGCGACAAAAAGAGAGAATGGAACAACCTTCAGAATTATTAAATCATGGTCGACCCTATGCTTTTTTCTACAATTCTACAAGTGTACAAGTACAAATTTAGATTAGTGAAACAAAACCACTTGTAGAAGTTCGACTTGTAAACTTGTGAATTGTCAAAATCACTTGTAGCTACAAACTTGTAATTGTATTTTAATGAAACACAATTATTTACAAGTTCACAATTTTACAGGCAAAAACACTTATAATGTAAACTTGTAGCTTATTGAAATAGGGCCTTGAAATTGTTTCTAAATCGCAATTAAATGATTCATTCATTGCTTTATAGCAACAACCTCTAAAAGGCTAGGTCTATGATTGAATGAATATGAATGGCAAATGTTACCATCATCTGTAAAGGAGTAGATAGGATTAGAAGTTTGATGTAGAAGGTCGTTTATAAAGATAAGAAAAAGAGTAGAAGAAAGAACAGACCCTGAAATAATCTTGAGCTCTTTTGATGGGATCTCATCTTTGACGACTCGTATTGTGCGATCTCTGAGGAAGCTCGTTATAAATCGAGAAAAGTTATTACCGACACCAAAAGGTTTTGATAGAAGTGCTCTATGTCAAACTGTATCAAACTCCTTGGAAATATCCAAAGCCACAACTTTATTTCCGCCAAAACGGTGTATTGATTGACACTATTTGAAATCTAACAACCTACTAAGTTAGATTCCAGATATTAAACAAGATAGTGGTTCACCATCTTGGGGATGTTGGATACCAAGCAACAGTTCTGATTGGTCTAAATTTGGTAAGCCCAGACTTATCTTCAACTGTAGACACTGACCTCCTCGTAGTATAACCTAGGCAACTACGTTAACATCTGTTGATGAAGTTAGATAACTTATACCGCGAGTTCTCTCATAAAAACGATAAAAAAAAAAATGGGTTAACACACTCCATGGTAAATATGGTAACCCACTCCTTTGGAAAAACAATTATCATGAATAAGCTAAAAAGAGGACGACCGAAACTTCGATTGAAAGTCCAAGTTAAGGAAAATCTTTCAAAACTTCAAAGCAATTGGAGAATATGCGCACAAAGTGTAGAACATCGTATCTAATGGAAGACCAGTGTTGGAATACCATCAGAAAGAATATTTCGGGCAGATTTTGTGTACTTTCCGGCAAGCGAAAATAACTTGCGAATAATTCAGTAAAAAGTTTATCTTTATCAACCGGGTCTGTGAAAGTTTGACCATCCTTTAAAAGAAAATAAATTGTAGAACTAGCATTTTTCTTAACTCGTTTAACGAAATTCCCCTAGGAGCAGCAAGACGTTGCTCGCATAGAGCTTTTTCACGTCTTAATACTTTGACACATGTACTTCTTGCCTGCCTTGCGCTGCAAATCAGTAGCTGGACTTTGGTTATTACGTCAGTTTCTTAAAGCAACCTCTCGGAATCTGACTACATGTTTGCACGTCTGATTGAATCAAGTTTTCAACTTAGGTTTAATCGAAATATTTTTCACTGGGATAAACATTTCGATTCCCAGCTTAATAAAATTGAAGACCATTTCCTCCGAGGCACAGACATTATTGTCGAGCAAACCAAGTTTACAGTTGAAGTGCCTATAAAACTCGTTGAGCTCAGTATAACGACCGTTTTCGTATAAGAAGGTTAAACGTTTCGTGGCTGTTTGTAAAAACATTACAATGTGCGAAGTACAAAAAAGAGCCGGAAATTATACAATAATTAGAATTTCCCAGAGCTGTAGGAACCTTGATTTCATACTTGTCAGGGTGTGAAGTGAGGAAATGGTCAAGGGTGTTTTGTTATTACCCTTCAACACATGGAATATGTGTTGGTTCATTCTCCAGTTGCGCTGGGTGATTATGCTCGGCGAAGAGCTCAATATATTGGCCTTCAGAAGTCGTGTGGCTCGAATGGCGAAGCCAAGATGAGTTGTGAACATTGAAAACACCAGCAATTATGATTTCACTGTTCGGGAAACTTTCGCAAATCTTAGATATTAAATCGGGAAGGGCCTTGAGGCCCGATAAAGTTGTGTCTGTTCTTAGTTGCCATTGCTTACGCAGACGATGTCGCTATTGCAGTCTCGGGCAAGTACCCGAACATTATCTCGCAACGACTAGAAGTCGCTTTGGCAACACTCACGGAATGGAGCGTTTCCAACGGTCTGGGGGTTAACCCCGCCAAAACGGAACTCGTTCTATTTACTAGGAAATATAAGATTCCCCAATTCACCGTCCCAAAGCTAAATGGGACCGAACTGGTACTTACGGATCATGCCAAATATCTAGGAGTGATCCTTGACTCTAAGCTGTCCTGGAACTTAAATACCCGTTCTAGGGTGTCTAAGGCCTCCATTGCACTATACTCGTGCAGAAGTGCTCTGGGCAATACGTGGGGCCTATCCCCATCAAATACCGCCTGGATCTTTGAAATGGTTGCTAAACCTATACTCATGTATGGCGCTCTCGTCTGGTGGCCTGCCCTAAACAACGCTAATCAGCGAGGATCCTTTGTCAAGGTTCTCAGATCAGCTGCCCTCATGATTACGGGTGCCCTAAGAACTACACCCTCAAAGGCTCAACTGGCTACCGGTTGAGCTAATGGCTCAGTTCGTAGCCCTCAACTCAGCAATCAGGTTAAGGACTACCGGTGAATGGTCTACGTCATCCTTAGGCCACTCAACTATTTTGGAAAAACTCCCAAACATTCCCGTAAACATTGACTACTGCATTCCCTCCCCCGTTTTCGAACAACTCTTCTCTGTGGATATCTCAGGAACTCTACCTGCTTCTACAGTAGGGACACTGGATATCTACTCAGGCGGATCCAAATCGGCACGTGGGGTGGGAGGGGGCTTCTTTATCCCACTCTATGGGACAAAAGTAAAATTCAAGCTCCCCTCACAATGCAGTATTCTACAAGCTGAAATCGCAGCTATTTATAGGGCGAGCAAATGGCTCACGTACCATCGAGTATACTCAAACGGTATTCGCTTCTGTACAGATAGCCTTGCCGCAATCCACTCTTTATCATCGGTCTACACGACATCCGTTCTTATCCGCGAATGCCGGGCATCCCTCAATGAGATGGCGAGACATTCCAATATTGAACTTTTCTGGGTACACAGTAATAGTAATGTACCAGGCAATATCACTGCGGACAACCTAGCGAAAGGTGGTGCTCTTCTTGGTCAGGAGAACATTGACCAATTCATCGGTTTACCGCTTTCTGCATGCAAACTGCACATTAAGCAGTTTCTTCTTAGATCCGCACAGACCAACTGGTCCACAGAAACGACCTGTTCGATATCTAGACTTACATGGCCAACTTGTAAGCGTTCTGTAATCTTGGTTAGTTTTTCGCGCCAAAGACTTCGCACCCTCATCTCAGTACTCACAGGACACTGGGTGATAGGTTCTCATGCTAGAAGACTTAATCTTCATAGTAATGATTATTGCAGAAGCTGCCACAACGTAGAGGAAGAGGAAACCGTCACTCACTTCCTCTGCCATTGCCCAGTCCTTGCTGATATTAGGAAAATCCACTTGGGATTCCCTTTTTTACATGAGATCGCGGACCTCAGTATTCACAATATTTGCTCCTTCATTGGTGCAACAGGATGGCTCTAACTAAGTCTCTTATATCTTTTGGGGTAGTTTAGATACCTTTCTCCTTCTCTTCTATCCATTTGCAGGAATTACAAAGGGACCTGGACCCAAGTGACGCGGACCATATGGGCTGCATCCTGCCTAACCTAACCTAGTTGCTTCTGACCTTAACAGGTTGTAAATATGGGCCATTTAAGTCGGTTAGTTGAGCCATATTGTATGGTTGAAAACATTTCCAGGGCACTTCTGGAAACTTCGATTCGACAAAGATCTTAAAGCGGCACTTATTTTTAAGTAACAATACGTTTGTCCTTTAAAAACGTGGAAGGAATTCTTTTTGCAAACAACCGAAAACAAAATTAAAACACTTTATGTAGTTTTACAAAGTAATACTATTATTAACTTTAGAGTTATTCACTTTAAAACAAACTTCACAAAACTGCTTTACAAATATTCTTAGTCTCACTGTTCTCTTATACGCGTTTTAATCAAAACTGTTTCATGTATTCGTACTGTATTCGTCCATCGGCCTTATATAGTAGAGAAGAGAGTTTGTAGCATTTTCTGCAGACGCTAACAAAGAACTGATGTCATTGATTACACTAACAATGTGGCTTACGAAAGTTCATGTATGTTCCAATACATTCTCACATGATCAAGAACCAGTGTTGCCACTTTAGGTGTAATTACACATATCATGTTTAATTTTTATTTTCATGTGTAGACGATGTGTAACTGGCTGCATGTGTAACTCATGTGTAATTTAAATTTTTGTCGTTTTTGTGTGCTAGATATCGTAATATTTCTTAACTGTTTTCAACACATGCATTTCAAAAAGTAAAAATTTATACGTCCTTTTCGAAATCGAAATAATTAATATAATGCAAACTTTTTAATGTAACTATTCATAAAAATGGATGTCTTAAAATCCCAATACTTATTGGAAAAAAATATGCTTCTAGATAGCTGAGAGTTTTATATCGATTCGTCAAATTAAAAAAACATTTAATTTTAGTGACGATATTTATACAATTGTGGATATTGTGATCCCAAAATAGCAACTGCACTCTTAGATTTTGAAATTTTGGGCTTCATAGCAATTTGGAGCCAGAAGATTATTGGATAAAGGTTTCTGATTTAAAGACTACCTTGGAAGACAGATTGTTTCCTACTTTGCAAAAAGTTATTAACTATATTTTAATTCCGCCGTATTTGAACGCTGCTGCCAGGGAAGTACTTTAACACTCGTTAATGTAATGAGCTATCATGTGGCCATGCCGCGAGTTGTCCCATATGTTAGAAGGGGACGTCCAAAACATTGATGAAAAGACCATGTAGACTTTGCCTACGAAATTTGATAATATGCGCACAAGATCGAAAAGCATAGAATTCTAAAATTGCTCAGCCTTTGACCTTAATTGGTTGTAAATACCCAGTAAGAAAAAGGGTTTATTCTCAAATTGAGGATGATTTGAAAATAAATGTTTTTTCAAAGGTCAAACGTTTGATACTGATTTGACACTGATTTAAGAATAATAGCGTTCTCAACAAAAAGGGGACTTTATTCTCAAATTGAGAAATGCCTTTATTCTCAAATCATTATCAAACCTCATTCTCAAAGGTTTTTCAAATGTAAATATCATCTACATGTGGAACATAAATAAAATGGCGTTGTATTTTTGATATTTTTAAGTTTGCTTATTTTGTTTTTGAAAACGGTGCATCATATTTGAATTCTTTTGCTTAAAATATATTTTTTTTATTGTTAGGTAAGAAAAATTTTAAGAAACAAAGAAAATTTACTTATGCATATGAATATTATTGAACTTTTGATCTTGACATTTTTTAAGCAAGGTTTTATGGTGAAATATGGATCAATTTTAAAAAATCCGAATGAAATAACGAATTTCTTTAAAATGCAATGCCATTCCATTTAAATATCTTAAACATTAATTTTTTTTTAACATAAACTATTTTTTTAATGTTTGAAAAAAATTTGAAATAAAGATTGATATCAAATTTATTTAACACCATTTTTCAAATTATTCTCAAATCAGCTTAGGGTTTGATAATGATTTGAGAATAACCTTTATTCTCATTTTCAGAAACTATCATTTTTCAAACGTTTATTCTCAAATGAACCCTCATTTGAAAATTAATGTAAATCTCAAACATCTGTTTAGGTTTGAAAAAAACGTTTGATATCAAATTTAAAAGTCATTTCAAATGTTTGACACTTTTTACTGGGTATAGGTAAGTATGTTATTTTGTGTAAGTGTGTAATTTTGGTATGATACATGTGTAATTTAACATTTGGTTGGTGGCAACACTGTCAAGAACACGCTCACACATACATTATACAAATAGATTATGTGAAGTTAACAGTAACAGAGAGAGAGAAAGAGAAAAATGTTGCTATACTCTTTACAGCAAATAAGAGAAACATGTTGCTCTGCTTATAGACATAAACAAAGTAGCAGAGACCGAATATTGTTTTATTTTTTAAATCAATCAAGTATAAATATCATTGCCGATAAAAATTTATTTTCATTTCGATCGATGAATAAAAATGAGGGATTTATATTTGAAATATAAATATCCCTCATGATGAAAATTTTAAATATCTTGAACGATAAATATCCGAACAGAAAAATATTTTATTGATTGTTTTATTTTTCAACTTCTGTTTTGACTTTGAAAAATAAAACATTTTTGATATTATAAAACTTTTAACAATGAATGTATGAATATGTTTCCAATTAATTGCAATGTTTTAGGACATCGAAGTTAAACCTAATAGTCCTAATGGAACTATTGGTGATTTATTTGACTCGCAAAACCATTTCAACATAAAATTTGCAACAATAATTGAATTTATTGTTATTTAAACGTCCTAAAGACTTTTTATACCAGGACAAATCTTCTTCTGTCATTCTTGGCTCCCAGTGGAGCATAGGGAATGGAAGGATGCAGAATTGCCTGACGTCTCTAACTACCAGGTAAGAACTGTATCCAAATCCCACTCAAACCTTCTCGTTGTACATCCTGAAAACCTTAGCAACCTAGTTTTAGATGCGGTAAACAACCAGTGTGGGATTCTAGGTCAGGGCTAATATAAAAGGGAGTTATCTAAGAACCATTCCAACGTATATGGTCTAAGGGTCTAAGATAATTGTACTTCGTAAAGTACGAAAATGCAGCGTCTGTTCAACATGTTAGTTGCGGCTGCAAGCGGGCCTCAGTCTCGGATCGAGCGGCTCGCTATACAAACGTGCCTTGTGTCTTTGGACCCATCACCCAACGACTTAGCACTCACGATGTTTTAAGCATTAAAAGAAACAATATTACAGAATATACTACTACTCATTCGAGAAATCCTCCTGCTACGGCAGTTGGCGCAAGGATTTTGGAGTTTCCTAATCTATGCAAGTTCATTATGATGAATGAAACCAGGACAAATACAGAAATAAAATTTGAATATTTTCTACCAAATTTTTTTTTTCATCGGATGAAAAAAGATGAAAATAATTTTGAACTGATAAATAAACGATTTTTTTATTTTTTATTTTCATCGGATTGAAAAACGATAAAACATTTTTTGAACAATTAAAAATCTTTGGGGATATTTATTATTTTTTAAACTTCAATGATTGTTTTTGTATGGATTAAAATATGAAAATATTGTTTTAAAAGTATTAATATTCGGTCTCTGCAAAGTAGTGAACTTTGCACAATGGGTCGGATAACTTAAAAATTCGTGACAATATTTATATATTCGTTTTTTTTTTCATTTTTTTCATTAAAATGGCTGTTTGTTTACAACTTTTCTTCTTCTTCTTAGTTGCCAATCCCAATTTTCGATAACTTTAAGCAACTGACATGTGTTGCCATATACAATACAACTTTTTTTGCTGGTTGTGTTGCCATTAGACAAAGCAACTAAAATTCGGTTGCAATACACAATCGAGCAATAAATTCAGAAAACTCTCTCTTAGTGGAAAATGTTGTTCAAACACGCTGGCCCAATTCATCTTTATAAAATAAAAATTAAAATAAAAACTCAAACATATTTCGAAATTATTGGTTTTTTTTTCTTAATTTTAAAAAATTAATTACCTCATTTGTTTTTTTTTAATATTTCTTTATTTTTTATTACTGCTTTTGTTTAATTGAATAATTATGGATATTTTTGAAACTATTGTTAAGGGGTTAGTTGTTGTTATTGGTATTAAATTATGATTTTCTACAATTTTTAAGGTGACAATGACAGTTTTTAATTTTTGTTTTTACTTGATTTATTTGTGTTTTTAACTTTTCTGCTGTTTAATTAAAATATTAAAGTAGTTTTTTTTTGTTAATTTATGTATATGTACTTTATAATAGAGATTAATATATTTTTTTTAATCTTTTTATTTTTCAATTTTTAAAAACTAAAATCTACATTAAAGAATTGGATTTTGTTAATTCTTGTTTTTTTTTTTATTTTTAATATTAATTTTTAAGTTTTTTTTTTATTAATATAATTGCCATAGATATTTATTTATATATTTTATTTTACTTTATATATAATTTTTATTTTTATAAACTAAAATTTTATTATATAATTTTCTTGTTTTTTTTTTAAGTAAAATCTTTTCTTGTTTTATTTATAATATGAGGGATTTACTTTTTTTCTTATAACATAAACTATTTATTAATTTTATTAATGTTTGTAATTGTTGTGTCATGACTTTTTTTGGGGCAGGGGGAGGAGTTTATAGCTGGGAAGAAGGGAGGGGGAGCTTTGTTTTTAATAATTTAATTTATTCTTCTTTTTAATTGATTTTTTTTACCTTATAAATTAAAAAAAAAAACTTTAAACACTTAATTTTAACAAAATTTGTTTTATTGTTTAATATAAAAAACTTAATCTTAATTTTAATTCTTTATTGGTTTTATTACACTTTTAATTATTAAAAAAAACACATTTGGGAACTTTTAAATGATATGAACAAATATTTTTAATCTTTTGTTTTTTATCCAGAATTTTTACATTTAAAATAAATAATCGTTGCAAAAGTTTTCAGTTGCTTCAAAATTAAATAGGTCAGGTCAGTCATTGCCGTTAAAATCTGCGACAATGTTAATTAAGTGAATTTTATCAGTATCCGAAAATGACTCATTTTAAGAAAAAACAAAAAAATAAAAATGTTATATAATATTTATCATCATATTTACGTAATATAATATGAAAGCCATGATTTTCCCCAATATTCACTGCGTTTCACTTCAATATATCTTTGCAGAAAATAAAAATAGCGCTTTTTTCAGTTTGCATTTGTAGGGCTATTTACAGCTTTTATGGCTTGCTTGTGTATTGCATCTCAACTTTAATTGTGTTGCCAATTGCCGAAATGACATTACGTTTGGCAACTGATAACCGATATGGCAACGGATAATCGACAACAGAACCTCAGTTGCCTTGTCAATTACTAATCATAATGTAGATGGCAACAAGAGTCAATTCTAGTTGCCAGTTATAGGTTATATCAACAACTGGGAATTTGTAGTTGCTGTCAATTTTTTTTTTATGTAGTAATTTACAAAGGGTGTCCCCAACTAGAACGCAATTTTTAAATTTTAAATAAAACACAGATATTGAAAAAAATCGTGAAACTGTATTATATCGTAAAGTAGACAGAATGAGGTTATGTATGGAACAAGATATCGTGCAGATGGTCGCCGCGGCTTTCCTGGCACACATGCGATCTTTTAATGAAATTTTAAATGACCTTTTTGCATAAATGCTACGGTATTTCATTAATGCAGCTTCCAATTTCCTCTTTTAAGGCTTGAGTCGTCGTCGGCTTATTCGCGTTAACCATCGACTTCAAAAAACCCCAAAGGAAAAAATCTAAAGGAGTTAAATCGCACGATCTAGGCGCCCAATTCTGGTCTCCAAAACCCGACACAACACGACGGGGAAATGACTGATGTAGCAATTGAATTGTTTCTCTGGCTGTATGACATGTGGCGCTGTCTTGTTGAAACCACATGCCCTCCACATTCATTTCTTTAATTATATGCAAGAAAAAACTGGTCATCATTTCACGATGCCTCATTTTCATAAAAAAAGGTCCAATGACTCCTCCAGCACAAAAACCACACCACACAGTGACACGTTGAGGATGTATTTGTTTCTCGTGAATCACTCGAGAATTTTTCTCAACCTAAAGGCGATAATTCTGCCTATTGACGAAGCCATCAAGATGGAAATGGGCCTCGTCACTGAAGATGATTTTATCGGCAAAATCAGCATTTTCATGTTGTCTCTCCAATACCCAATTACCGAACTCCCTTCGCTGTCCATGGTTATCTGGCTTCAGTTCCCGAGTCAATTGAACTTTGTATGCATAGAGATGCAAATCTTTCGGCAAAATTCGCTGCATAGTGCATTTGGAGACACCAATTTGCTGAGCTCGGTGTCGAATTGAGGTGGATGGAGTTTGAGCGACATCATCACGTACAGCTGCGACATTTTCGGTCGATCGACCTGGTCAAAGGCGCGTTGTTGTTAATTCGTGTAGCGCTCCATTTTTACTAACCTCGTACCTTCTACTAGCAAACAATAACAATTGTTCAAATATCAAACGATGACATTTCGAATCGCGTTAGTGTGGCAACTCTAGGGACTCCTCTAATTACAAAATTATGCAAACATGTAAAATGCAAATACGTAATATTCAAATATGTAATTAAAACTAGATTTTAAGCTGATCGACTTCCGGTCTCATTGTTCTAGAAAATAAAGTAATAAAGAAGCTGCCTAAACATCAGGTTTGGGGTAACACTGATTCAATAAAACAAATAAAAGTTACTCAAGCAAAATTACTATTTAAAATGAACTTGCGTCCAAGCCGTCAAACTTTGATTGATTATTTAAAAGGTGCTGGCATAGAGTTTCCAGATACAGCAACGCTGAGCCAGTTAAAGGCTTTGTATATGGACAGGAAAGAATATACAAATGAAAGTGATGATGTGGTGCCCTGTGTTAATTCTGATGATGTAAACGCTACTGATGATAATGTGGTCCATGCAACCACAGCTATAAAAACGTCCGATGAGAAGCTCACAATCCAGATGCCTGCCAAAAATGTTTCTGTCGTACAGATGCCTTCCGATCTGATGGCTACTGACCAGATGTCTACCGACCAGATACCTTCCTAACAGATGCCCGCTGTCCAGTTGACTACCGCACTTATGTCGCCCGCTGTCAGTGCAAATAATAGTGCCAGCCTCTGAGTCAGAGATTGCGAATATTCCAAACTCGTCAACAGCAGGAAGACAAAATTGTCTTCATGCTAATGTCACTGCAGTCAAGGTCACAAGCGCCCAAATAGAGAGAAGTACCGATATACCCTATTTTGATAGCACCCCCGAAACCGAAGAACTTAAAAAATTACAGCTGCTGTTAGAAATGCTAAAAATCCAACAGCAAGCATTTACGAGCTTTGGAGGAAAACCTTAGCCCAGTTAATTATGGTCGTCGAATTAACTTAACGGAATTGGAAGCTGCGGTGCAAACTTTCAGCGTTGATGACCAGAACGACAACAAATGGATTGTGGAATTTAAAGACTACGCACACATGTGCGGATACACTGATAAAGAAAAATGTGTAGCCATTCGTCGTCGCCTAGTCGGTACCGCTAAGCAGCATATAAATAATTTGGGTTTGAGAGAATTCCAAGACCTAAAAGCAAGTTTGACGTTTACCTTTAAGCGTACTATAACTCGGCAAGAGGTATATAGGCAATTACAGTCTCGTAAACTGAAACCAATATAAACTTTTATAAGCTATTTGATATCGATGCAGTCTATTGCGGCAAAGGCGGATATTGGCGAAAGAGAACTAGTGGATTTTGTAATCGACGGGATCCCCGATTCGTCGAACAATATCAGTCGCCTATACGGAGCCAAATCAATGGAAGACTTGAGTGAGCACTTGGATTGGTAGGAGCAAAAACGTCAAAGCCAATTATGTGGTATTATTAGGCCTAGAGCGGTGGTTACCGGTACGCAACTTGCAGCGAAAGCAATAGACGTGGTAAGAAATTTTAACTGTTCGCAATTTGGGTAAGTAAGTGCCCAAAACCAAGACCTCAGCCGAATTCATGTTTCAACTGTGCCGAGGTGGGTCACTACCATAAAGATTGTCCAAAAATGGGAGGAGTTGTAGCCGTAGATGTAGATAGAGATAGAGTTGCAAGAATATATTCCTATGGTAAGCATAAGCGCGCCTTCTATACATCCGACAATGCCTGGAAACGCGCAGTTCGTGAAAAATGTAAGTGAAAGGAAGAAAGCTAAAAATGATGTATCACCCAACTCGAACAACTTAATCACAGGTAAGTCGCCAACCATTATTGCCAATGAATTAAGTATGTGCGATGAACATGGATATTGGCCAGGGAAAAATGCGTGAACGCCATTTCAACCATTAATATGACGATGACCACGGCCGGCCGTACATGGTGTATGTAGACAGCTACGATAATTCAGGAGTAAGAAAATTCCTAAGAAAATGCGATGAACATGGATATTGGCCAGGGAAAAATGCGTGAACGCCATTTCAACCATCAATATGTCGATAATCACGGCGGGCCGTACATGGTGTATGTTGACAGCTATAACAATTTAGGAGTAAGAAAATTTCTTAGTGGGGTACAATTGTAGACTGCCGACGTTATAGATGTGGTAAAAATAAGTTACGAAAGATGCAGAGTTAATTTTTAAAATGCCAAGGCAGCTAACTCCTTTGTTGAAGATGCAAGAACATTTCGTTTCAAAAATCGCTATCGCATTTGACATTCCGGTCGTTGTTTCTGAAGAAGAGTTCCGTGACGGCATTGAGTCCGAAGTAAAAGTGTTGAGATGCATAAGAGTAATGAAAAGCTTAGAGGTCGAGTGCAAAAATTGCAAATCAAAGCTTTCGCTCTTAAAAAGATAATGACTATTGAAAATCTATCTTAAAAAGAGGCAAAAATGAGATATAGTGGCGCCTTTTCAAATAGATTATCTGAATTAGATGATAAGGCTACCGATTTTTCACCAACCATTATTGCCAATGAATTAAGTAGATGCGATTCGGGTGTAGTTGCGATGAACATGGATATTATATATATATATAATTCCCCGACAACATTCCAATTGGAACAAGGGGTACTTCTCTCAGACAATGAGCTGCATCCGATTCTATTCTTGACTCATTGAAAGGGACCTACGTTTTAACGCCGGCTCCGAACGGCATATGCATTAGTTAGAGAAGTTTTTCATAGCCTAATACTCAATAACCAGTGGCTAGCTGAGTTATGAGGTGAACCGCCGCTTTTTGAAAATTAATTTTTTTCAAGTGGGTCTGACAGGGATTGAACTTGGGACCTCTGGTATGCTAGGCGGATGACTAACCTGCTATACCACGGCGGTTCGAAAACTTACCGCTCATATTAAAATTTCAACATGCTTGATTAGGCAGAAAGAATTTTAGGCTAGAAAGAATTTTAATAATAAAAAGCAAACTCAACCCTCTAACGAACCTGAGACCAAAGCCACTTCCACGACTGAGTCTGCGAAGCAGAGACCTCAGCAGAAGAGGAGACAATCTCAAAAGAGAGCCAATCGAGATGAGAACCGAATGACCGACTTTCGCGCCAAGCAAAGCGAAAAGACAGTGCAAAATGATCGAGAAGCGCTGTATGAAAAGCTGTTCTTTGGATTTAAGAATATTAACGAACATGGATATTGGCCAGGGAAAAATGCGTGAACGCCATTTCAACCATCAATATGACGATAATCACGGCGGGCCGTACATGGTGTATGTTGACAGCTACGACAATTCAGGAGAAAGAAAATTCCTTAGTGGGGTACAATTGCTTGTCCAGCACAAATCAAAGCTTTCGCTCTTACAAAGATAATGACTATTGAAAATCTATCTTAAAAAGAGGCAAAAATGAGATATAGTGGCGCCTTTTCAAATAGATTATCTGAATTAGATGATAAGGCTACCGATTTTTCACCAACCATTATCGCCAATGAATTAAGTAGATGCGATTCGGGTATAGTTGCGATGAACATGGATATTATATATATATATATAATTCCCCGACAACATTCCAATTGGAACAAGGGGTACTTCTCTCAGACAATGAGCTGCATCCGATTCTATTTTTGACTCATTGAAAGGGACCTACGTTTTAACGCCGGCTCCGAACGGCATATGCATTAGTTAGAGAAGTTTTTCATAGCCTAATACTCAATAACCAGTGGCTAGCTGAGTTATGAGGTGAACCGCCGCTTTTTGAAAATTAATTTTTTTCAAGTGGGTCTGACAGGGATTGAACTTGGGACCTCTGGTATGCTAGGCGGATGACTAACCTGCTATACCACGGCGGTTCGAAAACTTACCGCTCATATTAAAATTTCAACATGCCTAATCAAGCTAGAAAGAATTTTAATAATAAAAAGCAAACTCAACCCTCTAACGAACCTGAGACCGAAGCCACTTCTACGACTGAGTCTGCGAAGCAGAGACCTCAGCAGAAGAGGAGACAATCTCAAAAGAGAGCCAATCGAGATGAGAACCGAATGACCGACTTTCGCGCCAAGCAAAGCGAAAAGACAGTGCAAAATGATCGAGAAGCGCTGTATGAAAAGCTGTTCTTTGGATTTAAGAATATTAACGAACATGGATATTGGCCAGGGAAAAATGCGTGAACGCCATTTCAACCATCAATATGACGATAATCACGGCGGGCCGTACATGGTGTATGTTGACAGCTACGACAATTCAGGAGAAAGAAAATTCCTTAGTGGGGTACAATTGCTTGTCCAGCACAAATCAAAGCTTTCGCTCTTACAAAGATAATGACTATTGAAAATCTATCTTTAAAAGAGGCAAGAATGAGATATAGTAGCGCCTTTTCAAATAGATTCTCTAAATTAGATGATAATGCTACTTTTTTCCACCAACCATTATTGCCAATGAATTAAGTAGATGCGATTCGGGTATAGTTGCGATGAACATGGATATTGGCCAGGGAAAAATGCGTGAACGCCATTTCAATCATCAATATGACTATAATCACGGCGGGCCGTACATGGTGTATGTTGACAGCTACGACAATTCAGGAGAAAGAAAATTCCTTAGTGGGGTACAATTGCTTGTCCAGCACAAATCAAAGCTTTCGCTCTTACAAAGATAATGACTATTGAAAATCTATCTTAAAAAGAGGCAAAAATGAGATATAGTGGCGCCTTTTCAAATAGATTATCTGAATTAGATGATAAGGCTACCGATTTTTCACCAACCATTATTGCCAATGAATTAAGTAGATGCGATTCGGGTGTAGTTGCGATGAACATGGATATTATATATATATATAATTCCCCGACAACATTCCAATTGGAACAAGGGGTACTTCTCTCAGACAATGAGCTGCATCCGATTCTATTCTTGACTCATTGAAAGGGACCTACGTTTTAACGCCGGCTCCGAACGGCATATGCATTAGTTAGAGAAGTTTTTCATAGCCTAATACTCAATAACCAGTGGCTAGCTGAGTTATGAGGTGAACCGCCGCTTTTTGAAAATTAATTTTTTTCAAGTGGGTCTGACAGGGATTGAACTTGGGACCTCTGGTATGCTAGGCGGATGACTAACCTGCTATACCACGGCGGTTCGAAAACTTACCGCTCATATTAAAATTTCAACATGCCTAATCAAGCTAGAAAGAATTTTAATAATAAAAAGCAAACTCAACCCTCTAACGAACCTGAGACCGAAGCCACTTCTACGACTGAGTCTGCGAAGCAGAGACCTCAGCAGAAGAGGAGACAATCTCAAAAGAGAGCCAATCGAGATGAGAACCGAATGACCGACTTTCGCGCCAAGCAAAGCGAAAAGACAGTGCAAAATGATCGAGAAGCGCTGTATGAAAAGCTGTTCTTTGGATTTAAGAATATTAACGAACATGGATATTGGCCAGGGAAAAATGCGTGAACGCCATTTCAACCATCAATATGACGATAATCACGGCGGGCCGTACATGGTGTATGTTGACAGCTACGACAATTCAGGAGAAAGAAAATTCCTTAGTGGGGTACAATTGCTTGTCCAGCACAAATCAAAGCTTTCGCTCTTACAAAGATAATGACTATTGAAAATCTATCTTTAAAAGAGGCAAGAATGAGATATAGTAGCGCCTTTTCAAATAGATTCTCTAAATTAGATGATAATGCTACTTTTTTCCACCAACCATTATTGCCAATGAATTAAGTAGATGCGATTCGGGTATAGTTGCGATGAACATGGATATTGGCCAGGGAAAAATGCGTGAACGCCATTTCAATCATCAATATGACTATAATCACGGCGGGCCGTACATGGTGTATGTTGACAGCTACGACAATTCAGGAGAAAGAAAATTCCTTAGTGGGGTACAATTGCTTGTCCAGCACAAATCAAAGCTTTCGCTCTTACAAAGATAATGACTATTGAAAATCTATCTTAAAAAGAGGCAAAAATGAGATATAGTGGCGCCTTTTCAAATAGATTATCTGAATTAGATGATAAGGCTACCGATTTTTCACCAACCATTATTGCCAATGAATTAAGTAGATGCGATTCGGGTGTAGTTGCGATGAACATGGATATTATATATATATATAATTCCCCGACAACATTCCAATTGGAACAAGGGGTACTTCTCTCAGACAATGAGCTGCATCCGATTCTATTCTTGACTCATTGAAAGGGACCTACGTTTTAACGCCGGCTCCGAACGGCATATGCATTAGTTAGAGAAGTTTTTCATAGCCTAATACTCAATAACCAGTGGCTAGCTGAGTTATGAGGTGAACCGCCGCTTTTTGAAAATTAATTTTTTTCAAGTGGGTCTGACAGGGATTGAACTTGGGACCTCTGGTATGCTAGGCGGATGACTAACCTGCTATACCACGGCGGTTCGAAAACTTACCGCTCATATTAAAATTTCAACATGCTTGATTAGGCAGAAAGAATTTTAGGCTAGAAAGAATTTTAATAATAAAAAGCAAACTCAACCCTCTAACGAACCTGAGACCAAAGCCACTTCCACGACTGAGTCTGCGAAGCAGAGACCTCAGCAGAAGAGGAGACAATCTCAAAAGAGAGCCAATCGAGATGAGAACCGAATGACCGACTTTCGCGCCAAGCAAAGCGAAAAGACAGTGCAAAATGATCGAGAAGCGCTGTATGAAAAGCTGTTCTTTGGATTTAAGAATATTAACGAACATGGATATTGGCCAGGGAAAAATGCGTGAACGCCATTTCAACCATCAATATGACGATAATCACGGCGGGCCGTACATGGTGTATGTTGACAGCTACGACAATTCAGGAGAAAGAAAATTCCTTAGTGGGGTACAATTGCTTGTCCAGCACAAATCAAAGCTTTCGCTCTTACAAAGATAATGACTATTGAAAATCTATCTTAAAAAGAGGCAAAAATGAGATATAGTGGCGCCTTTTCAAATAGATTATCTGAATTAGATGATAAGGCTACCGATTTTTCACCAACCATTATCGCCAATGAATTAAGTAGATGCGATTCGGGTATAGTTGCGATGAACATGGATATTATATATATATATATAATTCCCCGACAACATTCCAATTGGAACAAGGGGTACTTCTCTCAGACAATGAGCTGCATCCGATTCTATTTTTGACTCATTGAAAGGGACCTACGTTTTAACGCCGGCTCCGAACGGCATATGCATTAGTTAGAGAAGTTTTTCATAGCCTAATACTCAATAACCAGTGGCTAGCTGAGTTATGAGGTGAACCGCCGCTTTTTGAAAATTAATTTTTTTCAAGTGGGTCTGACAGGGATTGAACTTGGGACCTCTGGTATGCTAGGCGGATGACTAACCTGCTATACCACGGCGGTTCGAAAACTTACCGCTCATATTAAAATTTCAACATGCCTAATCAAGCTAGAAAGAATTTTAATAATAAAAAGCAAACTCAACCCTCTAACGAACCTGAGACCGAAGCCACTTCTACGACTGAGTCTGCGAAGCAGAGACCTCAGCAGAAGAGGAGACAATCTCAAAAGAGAGCCAATCGAGATGAGAACCGAATGACCGACTTTCGCGCCAAGCAAAGCGAAAAGACAGTGCAAAATGATCGAGAAGCGCTGTATGAAAAGCTGTTCTTTGGATTTAAGAATATTAACGAACATGGATATTGGCC
Organism: Stomorhina lunata; assembly: GCA_933228675.1. NCBI lineage: Eukaryota > Metazoa > Arthropoda > Insecta > Diptera > Rhiniidae > Stomorhina > Stomorhina lunata. The sequence continues at coordinate 47,208,088 of OW121743.1, read as the reverse complement.
AGGGAAAAATGCGTGAACGCCATTTCAACCATCAATATGACGATAATCACGGCGGGCCGTACATGGTGTATGTTGACAGCTACGACAATTCAGGAGAAAGAAAATTCCTTAGTGGGGTACAATTGCTTGTCCAGCACAAATCAAAGCTTTCGCTCTTACAAAGATAATGACTATTGAAAATCTATCTTTAAAAGAGGCAAGAATGAGATATAGTAGCGCCTTTTCAAATAGATTCTCTAAATTAGATGATAATGCTACTTTTTTCCACCAACCATTATTGCCAATGAATTAAGTAGATGCGATTCGGGTATAGTTGCGATGAACATGGATATTGGCCAGGGAAAAATGCGTGAACGCCATTTCAATCATCAATATGACTATAATCACGGCGGGCCGTACATGGTGTATGTTGACAGCTACGACAATTCAGGAGAAAGAAAATTCCTTAGTGGGGTACAATTGCTTGTCCAGCACAAATCAAAGCTTTCGCTCTTACAAAGATAATGACTATTGAAAATCTATCTTAAAAAGAGGCAAAAATGAGATATAGTGGCGCCTTTTCAAATAGATTATCTGAATTAGATGATAAGGCTACCGATTTTTCACCAACCATTATTGCCAATGAATTAAGTAGATGCGATTCGGGTGTAGTTGCGATGAACATGGATATTATATATATATATAATTCCCCGACAACATTCCAATTGGAACAAGGGGTACTTCTCTCAGACAATGAGCTGCATCCGATTCTATTCTTGACTCATTGAAAGGGACCTACGTTTTAACGCCGGCTCCGAACGGCATATGCATTAGTTAGAGAAGTTTTTCATAGCCTAATACTCAATAACCAGTGGCTAGCTGAGTTATGAGGTGAACCGCCGCTTTTTGAAAATTAATTTTTTTCAAGTGGGTCTGACAGGGATTGAACTTGGGACCTCTGGTATGCTAGGCGGATGACTAACCTGCTATACCACGGCGGTTCGAAAACTTACCGCTCATATTAAAATTTCAACATGCCTAATCAAGCTAGAAAGAATTTTAATAATAAAAAGCAAACTCAACCCTCTAACGAACCTGAGACCGAAGCCACTTCTACGACTGAGTCTGCGAAGCAGAGACCTCAGCAGAAGAGGAGACAATCTCAAAAGAGAGCCAATCGAGATGAGAACCGAATGACCGACTTTCGCGCCAAGCAAAGCGAAAAGACAGTGCAAAATGATCGAGAAGCGCTGTATGAAAAGCTGTTCTTTGGATTTAAGAATATTAACGAACATGGATATTGGCCAGGGAAAAATGCGTGAACGCCATTTCAACCATCAATATGACGATAATCACGGCGGGCCGTACATGGTGTATGTTGACAGCTACGACAATTCAGGAGAAAGAAAATTCCTTAGTGGGGTACAATTGCTTGTCCAGCACAAATCAAAGCTTTCGCTCTTACAAAGATAATGACTATTGAAAATCTATCTTTAAAAGAGGCAAGAATGAGATATAGTAGCGCCTTTTCAAATAGATTCTCTAAATTAGATGATAATGCTACTTTTTTCCACCAACCATTATTGCCAATGAATTAAGTAGATGCGATTCGGGTATAGTTGCGATGAACATGGATATTGGCCAGGGAAAAATGCGTGAACGCCATTTCAATCATCAATATGACTATAATCACGGCGGGCCGTACATGGTGTATGTTGACAGCTACGACAATTCAGGAGAAAGAAAATTCCTTAGTGGGGTACAATTGCTTGTCCAGCACAAATCAAAGCTTTCGCTCTTACAAAGATAATGACTATTGAAAATCTATCTTAAAAAGAGGCAAAAATGAGATATAGTGGCGCCTTTTCAAATAGATTATCTGAATTAGATGATAAGGCTACCGATTTTTCACCAACCATTATTGCCAATGAATTAAGTAGATGCGATTCGGGTGTAGTTGCGATGAACATGGATATTATATATATATATAATTCCCCGACAACATTCCAATTGGAACAAGGGGTACTTCTCTCAGACAATGAGCTGCATCCGATTCTATTCTTGACTCATTGAAAGGGACCTACGTTTTAACGCCGGCTCCGAACGGCATATGCATTAGTTAGAGAAGTTTTTCATAGCCTAATACTCAATAACCAGTGGCTAGCTGAGTTATGAGGTGAACCGCCGCTTTTTGAAAATTAATTTTTTTCAAGTGGGTCTGACAGGGATTGAACTTGGGACCTCTGGTATGCTAGGCGGATGACTAACCTGCTATACCACGGCGGTTCGAAAACTTACCGCTCATATTAAAATTTCAACATGCTTGATTAGGCAGAAAGAATTTTAGGCTAGAAAGAATTTTAATAATAAAAAGCAAACTCAACCCTCTAACGAACCTGAGACCAAAGCCACTTCCACGACTGAGTCTGCGAAGCAGAGACCTCAGCAGAAGAGGAGACAATCTCAAAAGAGAGCCAATCGAGATGAGAACCGAATGACCGACTTTCGCGCCAAGCAAAGCGAAAAGACAGTGCAAAATGATCGAGAAGCGCTGTATGAAAAGCTGTTCTTTGGATTTAAGAATATTAACGAACATGGATATTGGCCAGGGAAAAATGCGTGAACGCCATTTCAACCATCAATATGACGATAATCACGGCGGGCCGTACATGGTGTATGTTGACAGCTACGACAATTCAGGAGAAAGAAAATTCCTTAGTGGGGTACAATTGCTTGTCCAGCACAAATCAAAGCTTTCGCTCTTACAAAGATAATGACTATTGAAAATCTATCTTAAAAAGAGGCAAAAATGAGATATAGTGGCGCCTTTTCAAATAGATTATCTGAATTAGATGATAAGGCTACCGATTTTTCACCAACCATTATCGCCAATGAATTAAGTAGATGCGATTCGGGTATAGTTGCGATGAACATGGATATTATATATATATATATAATTCCCCGACAACATTCCAATTGGAACAAGGGGTACTTCTCTCAGACAATGAGCTGCATCCGATTCTATTTTTGACTCATTGAAAGGGACCTACGTTTTAACGCCGGCTCCGAACGGCATATGCATTAGTTAGAGAAGTTTTTCATAGCCTAATACTCAATAACCAGTGGCTAGCTGAGTTATGAGGTGAACCGCCGCTTTTTGAAAATTAATTTTTTTCAAGTGGGTCTGACAGGGATTGAACTTGGGACCTCTGGTATGCTAGGCGGATGACTAACCTGCTATACCACGGCGGTTCGAAAACTTACCGCTCATATTAAAATTTCAACATGCCTAATCAAGCTAGAAAGAATTTTAATAATAAAAAGCAAACTCAACCCTCTAACGAACCTGAGACCGAAGCCACTTCTACGACTGAGTCTGCGAAGCAGAGACCTCAGCAGAAGAGGAGACAATCTCAAAAGAGAGCCAATCGAGATGAGAACCGAATGACCGACTTTCGCGCCAAGCAAAGCGAAAAGACAGTGCAAAATGATCGAGAAGCGCTGTATGAAAAGCTGTTCTTTGGATTTAAGAATATTAACGAACATGGATATTGGCCAGGGAAAAATGCGTGAACGCCATTTCAACCATCAATATGACGATAATCACGGCGGGCCGTACATGGTGTATGTTGACAGCTACGACAATTCAGGAGAAAGAAAATTCCTTAGTGGGGTACAATTGCTTGTCCAGCACAAATCAAAGCTTTCGCTCTTACAAAGATAATGACTATTGAAAATCTATCTTTAAAAGAGGCAAGAATGAGATATAGTAGCGCCTTTTCAAATAGATTCTCTAAATTAGATGATAATGCTACTTTTTTCCACCAACCATTATTGCCAATGAATTAAGTAGATGCGATTCGGGTATAGTTGCGATGAACATGGATATTGGCCAGGGAAAAATGCGTGAACGCCATTTCAATCATCAATATGACTATAATCACGGCGGGCCGTACATGGTGTATGTTGACAGCTACGACAATTCAGGAGAAAGAAAATTCCTTAGTGGGGTACAATTGCTTGTCCAGCACAAATCAAAGCTTTCGCTCTTACAAAGATAATGACTATTGAAAATCTATCTTAAAAAGAGGCAAAAATGAGATATAGTGGCGCCTTTTCAAATAGATTATCTGAATTAGATGATAAGGCTACCGATTTTTCACCAACCATTATTGCCAATGAATTAAGTAGATGCGATTCGGGTGTAGTTGCGATGAACATGGATATTATATATATATATAATTCCCCGACAACATTCCAATTGGAACAAGGGGTACTTCTCTCAGACAATGAGCTGCATCCGATTCTATTCTTGACTCATTGAAAGGGACCTACGTTTTAACGCCGGCTCCGAACGGCATATGCATTAGTTAGAGAAGTTTTTCATAGCCTAATACTCAATAACCAGTGGCTAGCTGAGTTATGAGGTGAACCGCCGCTTTTTGAAAATTAATTTTTTTCAAGTGGGTCTGACAGGGATTGAACTTGGGACCTCTGGTATGCTAGGCGGATGACTAACCTGCTATACCACGGCGGTTCGAAAACTTACCGCTCATATTAAAATTTCAACATGCTTGATTAGGCAGAAAGAATTTTAGGCTAGAAAGAATTTTAATAATAAAAAGCAAACTCAACCCTCTAACGAACCTGAGACCAAAGCCACTTCCACGACTGAGTCTGCGAAGCAGAGACCTCAGCAGAAGAGGAGACAATCTCAAAAGAGAGCCAATCGAGATGAGAACCGAATGACCGACTTTCGCGCCAAGCAAAGCGAAAAGACAGTGCAAAATGATCGAGAAGCGCTGTATGAAAAGCTGTTCTTTGGATTTAAGAATATTAACGAACATGGATATTGGCCAGGGAAAAATGCGTGAACGCCATTTCAACCATCAATATGACGATAATCACGGCGGGCCGTACATGGTGTATGTTGACAGCTACGACAATTCAGGAGAAAGAAAATTCCTTAGTGGGGTACAATTGCTTGTCCAGCACAAATCAAAGCTTTCGCTCTTACAAAGATAATGACTATTGAAAATCTATCTTAAAAAGAGGCAAAAATGAGATATAGTGGCGCCTTTTCAAATAGATTATCTGAATTAGATGATAAGGCTACCGATTTTTCACCAACCATTATCGCCAATGAATTAAGTAGATGCGATTCGGGTATAGTTGCGATGAACATGGATATTATATATATATATATAATTCCCCGACAACATTCCAATTGGAACAAGGGGTACTTCTCTCAGACAATGAGCTGCATCCGATTCTATTTTTGACTCATTGAAAGGGACCTACGTTTTAACGCCGGCTCCGAACGGCATATGCATTAGTTAGAGAAGTTTTTCATAGCCTAATACTCAATAACCAGTGGCTAGCTGAGTTATGAGGTGAACCGCCGCTTTTTGAAAATTAATTTTTTTCAAGTGGGTCTGACAGGGATTGAACTTGGGACCTCTGGTATGCTAGGCGGATGACTAACCTGCTATACCACGGCGGTTCGAAAACTTACCGCTCATATTAAAATTTCAACATGCCTAATCAAGCTAGAAAGAATTTTAATAATAAAAAGCAAACTCAACCCTCTAACGAACCTGAGACCGAAGCCACTTCTACGACTGAGTCTGCGAAGCAGAGACCTCAGCAGAAGAGGAGACAATCTCAAAAGAGAGCCAATCGAGATGAGAACCGAATGACCGACTTTCGCGCCAAGCAAAGCGAAAAGACAGTGCAAAATGATCGAGAAGCGCTGTATGAAAAGCTGTTCTTTGGATTTAAGAATATTAACGAACATGGATATTGGCCAGGGAAAAATGCGTGAACGCCATTTCAACCATCAATATGACGATAATCACGGCGGGCCGTACATGGTGTATGTTGACAGCTACGACAATTCAGGAGAAAGAAAATTCCTTAGTGGGGTACAATTGCTTGTCCAGCACAAATCAAAGCTTTCGCTCTTACAAAGATAATGACTATTGAAAATCTATCTTTAAAAGAGGCAAGAATGAGATATAGTAGCGCCTTTTCAAATAGATTCTCTAAATTAGATGATAATGCTACTTTTTTCCACCAACCATTATTGCCAATGAATTAAGTAGATGCGATTCGGGTATAGTTGCGATGAACATGGATATTGGCCAGGGAAAAATGCGTGAACGCCATTTCAATCATCAATATGACTATAATCACGGCGGGCCGTACATGGTGTATGTTGACAGCTACGACAATTCAGGAGAAAGAAAATTCCTTAGTGGGGTACAATTGCTTGTCCAGCACAAATCAAAGCTTTCGCTCTTACAAAGATAATGACTATTGAAAATCTATCTTAAAAAGAGGCAAAAATGAGATATAGTGGCGCCTTTTCAAATAGATTATCTGAATTAGATGATAAGGCTACCGATTTTTCACCAACCATTATTGCCAATGAATTAAGTAGATGCGATTCGGGTGTAGTTGCGATGAACATGGATATTATATATATATATAATTCCCCGACAACATTCCAATTGGAACAAGGGGTACTTCTCTCAGACAATGAGCTGCATCCGATTCTATTCTTGACTCATTGAAAGGGACCTACGTTTTAACGCCGGCTCCGAACGGCATATGCATTAGTTAGAGAAGTTTTTCATAGCCTAATACTCAATAACCAGTGGCTAGCTGAGTTATGAGGTGAACCGCCGCTTTTTGAAAATTAATTTTTTTCAAGTGGGTCTGACAGGGATTGAACTTGGGACCTCTGGTATGCTAGGCGGATGACTAACCTGCTATACCACGGCGGTTCGAAAACTTACCGCTCATATTAAAATTTCAACATGCTTGATTAGGCAGAAAGAATTTTAGGCTAGAAAGAATTTTAATAATAAAAAGCAAACTCAACCCTCTAACGAACCTGAGACCAAAGCCACTTCCACGACTGAGTCTGCGAAGCAGAGACCTCAGCAGAAGAGGAGACAATCTCAAAAGAGAGCCAATCGAGATGAGAACCGAATGACCGACTTTCGCGCCAAGCAAAGCGAAAAGACAGTGCAAAATGATCGAGAAGCGCTGTATGAAAAGCTGTTCTTTGGATTTAAGAATATTAACGAACATGGATATTGGCCAGGGAAAAATGCGTGAACGCCATTTCAACCATCAATATGACGATAATCACGGCGGGCCGTACATGGTGTATGTTGACAGCTACGACAATTCAGGAGAAAGAAAATTCCTTAGTGGGGTACAATTGCTTGTCCAGCACAAATCAAAGCTTTCGCTCTTACAAAGATAATGACTATTGAAAATCTATCTTAAAAAGAGGCAAAAATGAGATATAGTGGCGCCTTTTCAAATAGATTATCTGAATTAGATGATAAGGCTACCGATTTTTCACCAACCATTATCGCCAATGAATTAAGTAGATGCGATTCGGGTATAGTTGCGATGAACATGGATATTATATATATATATATAATTCCCCGACAACATTCCAATTGGAACAAGGGGTACTTCTCTCAGACAATGAGCTGCATCCGATTCTATTTTTGACTCATTGAAAGGGACCTACGTTTTAACGCCGGCTCCGAACGGCATATGCATTAGTTAGAGAAGTTTTTCATAGCCTAATACTCAATAACCAGTGGCTAGCTGAGTTATGAGGTGAACCGCCGCTTTTTGAAAATTAATTTTTTTCAAGTGGGTCTGACAGGGATTGAACTTGGGACCTCTGGTATGCTAGGCGGATGACTAACCTGCTATACCACGGCGGTTCGAAAACTTACCGCTCATATTAAAATTTCAACATGCCTAATCAAGCTAGAAAGAATTTTAATAATAAAAAGCAAACTCAACCCTCTAACGAACCTGAGACCGAAGCCACTTCTACGACTGAGTCTGCGAAGCAGAGACCTCAGCAGAAGAGGAGACAATCTCAAAAGAGAGCCAATCGAGATGAGAACCGAATGACCGACTTTCGCGCCAAGCAAAGCGAAAAGACAGTGCAAAATGATCGAGAAGCGCTGTATGAAAAGCTGTTCTTTGGATTTAAGAATATTAACGAACATGGATATTGGCCAGGGAAAAATGCGTGAACGCCATTTCAACCATCAATATGACGATAATCACGGCGGGCCGTACATGGTGTATGTTGACAGCTACGACAATTCAGGAGAAAGAAAATTCCTTAGTGGGGTACAATTGCTTGTCCAGCACAAATCAAAGCTTTCGCTCTTACAAAGATAATGACTATTGAAAATCTATCTTTAAAAGAGGCAAGAATGAGATATAGTAGCGCCTTTTCAAATAGATTCTCTAAATTAGATGATAATGCTACTTTTTTCCACCAACCATTATTGCCAATGAATTAAGTAGATGCGATTCGGGTATAGTTGCGATGAACATGGATATTGGCCAGGGAAAAATGCGTGAACGCCATTTCAATCATCAATATGACTATAATCACGGCGGGCCGTACATGGTGTATGTTGACAGCTACGACAATTCAGGAGAAAGAAAATTCCTTAGTGGGGTACAATTGCTTGTCCAGCACAAATCAAAGCTTTCGCTCTTACAAAGATAATGACTATTGAAAATCTATCTTAAAAAGAGGCAAAAATGAGATATAGTGGCGCCTTTTCAAATAGATTATCTGAATTAGATGATAAGGCTACCGATTTTTCACCAACCATTATTGCCAATGAATTAAGTAGATGCGATTCGGGTGTAGTTGCGATGAACATGGATATTATATATATATATAATTCCCCGACAACATTCCAATTGGAACAAGGGGTACTTCTCTCAGACAATGAGCTGCATCCGATTCTATTCTTGACTCATTGAAAGGGACCTACGTTTTAACGCCGGCTCCGAACGGCATATGCATTAGTTAGAGAAGTTTTTCATAGCCTAATACTCAATAACCAGTGGCTAGCTGAGTTATGAGGTGAACCGCCGCTTTTTGAAAATTAATTTTTTTCAAGTGGGTCTGACAGGGATTGAACTTGGGACCTCTGGTATGCTAGGCGGATGACTAACCTGCTATACCACGGCGGTTCGAAAACTTACCGCTCATATTAAAATTTCAACATGCTTGATTAGGCAGAAAGAATTTTAGGCTAGAAAGAATTTTAATAATAAAAAGCAAACTCAACCCTCTAACGAACCTGAGACCAAAGCCACTTCCACGACTGAGTCTGCGAAGCAGAGACCTCAGCAGAAGAGGAGACAATCTCAAAAGAGAGCCAATCGAGATGAGAACCGAATGACCGACTTTCGCGCCAAGCAAAGCGAAAAGACAGTGCAAAATGATCGAGAAGCGCTGTATGAAAAGCTGTTCTTTGGATTTAAGAATATTAACGAACATGGATATTGGCCAGGGAAAAATGCGTGAACGCCATTTCAACCATCAATATGACGATAATCACGGCGGGCCGTACATGGTGTATGTTGACAGCTACGACAATTCAGGAGAAAGAAAATTCCTTAGTGGGGTACAATTGCTTGTCCAGCACAAATCAAAGCTTTCGCTCTTACAAAGATAATGACTATTGAAAATCTATCTTAAAAAGAGGCAAAAATGAGATATAGTGGCGCCTTTTCAAATAGATTATCTGAATTAGATGATAAGGCTACCGATTTTTCACCAACCATTATCGCCAATGAATTAAGTAGATGCGATTCGGGTATAGTTGCGATGAACATGGATATTATATATATATATATAATTCCCCGACAACATTCCAATTGGAACAAGGGGTACTTCTCTCAGACAATGAGCTGCATCCGATTCTATTTTTGACTCATTGAAAGGGACCTACGTTTTAACGCCGGCTCCGAACGGCATATGCATTAGTTAGAGAAGTTTTTCATAGCCTAATACTCAATAACCAGTGGCTAGCTGAGTTATGAGGTGAACCGCCGCTTTTTGAAAATTAATTTTTTTCAAGTGGGTCTGACAGGGATTGAACTTGGGACCTCTGGTATGCTAGGCGGATGACTAACCTGCTATACCACGGCGGTTCGAAAACTTACCGCTCATATTAAAATTTCAACATGCCTAATCAAGCTAGAAAGAATTTTAATAATAAAAAGCAAACTCAACCCTCTAACGAACCTGAGACCGAAGCCACTTCTACGACTGAGTCTGCGAAGCAGAGACCTCAGCAGAAGAGGAGACAATCTCAAAAGAGAGCCAATCGAGATGAGAACCGAATGACCGACTTTCGCGCCAAGCAAAGCGAAAAGACAGTGCAAAATGATCGAGAAGCGCTGTATGAAAAGCTGTTCTTTGGATTTAAGAATATTAACGAACATGGATATTGGCCAGGGAAAAATGCGTGAACGCCATTTCAACCATCAATATGACGATAATCACGGCGGGCCGTACATGGTGTATGTTGACAGCTACGACAATTCAGGAGAAAGAAAATTCCTTAGTGGGGTACAATTGCTTGTCCAGCACAAATCAAAGCTTTCGCTCTTACAAAGATAATGACTATTGAAAATCTATCTTTAAAAGAGGCAAGAATGAGATATAGTAGCGCCTTTTCAAATAGATTCTCTAAATTAGATGATAATGCTACTTTTTTCCACCAACCATTATTGCCAATGAATTAAGTAGATGCGATTCGGGTATAGTTGCGATGAACATGGATATTGGCCAGGGAAAAATGCGTGAACGCCATTTCAATCATCAATATGACTATAATCACGGCGGGCCGTACATGGTGTATGTTGACAGCTACGACAATTCAGGAGAAAGAAAATTCCTTAGTGGGGTACAATTGCTTGTCCAGCACAAATCAAAGCTTTCGCTCTTACAAAGATAATGACTATTGAAAATCTATCTTAAAAAGAGGCAAAAATGAGATATAGTGGCGCCTTTTCAAATAGATTATCTGAATTAGATGATAAGGCTACCGATTTTTCACCAACCATTATTGCCAATGAATTAAGTAGATGCGATTCGGGTGTAGTTGCGATGAACATGGATATTATATATATATATAATTCCCCGACAACATTCCAATTGGAACAAGGGGTACTTCTCTCAGACAATGAGCTGCATCCGATTCTATTCTTGACTCATTGAAAGGGACCTACGTTTTAACGCCGGCTCCGAACGGCATATGCATTAGTTAGAGAAGTTTTTCATAGCCTAATACTCAATAACCAGTGGCTAGCTGAGTTATGAGGTGAACCGCCGCTTTTTGAAAATTAATTTTTTTCAAGTGGGTCTGACAGGGATTGAACTTGGGACCTCTGGTATGCTAGGCGGATGACTAACCTGCTATACCACGGCGGTTCGAAAACTTACCGCTCATATTAAAATTTCAACATGCTTGATTAGGCAGAAAGAATTTTAGGCTAGAAAGAATTTTAATAATAAAAAGCAAACTCAACCCTCTAACGAACCTGAGACCAAAGCCACTTCCACGACTGAGTCTGCGAAGCAGAGACCTCAGCAGAAGAGGAGACAATCTCAAAAGAGAGCCAATCGAGATGAGAACCGAATGACCGACTTTCGCGCCAAGCAAAGCGAAAAGACAGTGCAAAATGATCGAGAAGCGCTGTATGAAAAGCTGTTCTTTGGATTTAAGAATATTAACGAACATGGATATTGGCCAGGGAAAAATGCGTGAACGCCATTTCAACCATCAATATGACGATAATCACGGCGGGCCGTACATGGTGTATGTTGACAGCTACGACAATTCAGGAGAAAGAAAATTCCTTAGTGGGGTACAATTGCTTGTCCAGCACAAATCAAAGCTTTCGCTCTTACAAAGATAATGACTATTGAAAATCTATCTTAAAAAGAGGCAAAAATGAGATATAGTGGCGCCTTTTCAAATAGATTATCTGAATTAGATGATAAGGCTACCGATTTTTCACCAACCATTATCGCCAATGAATTAAGTAGATGCGATTCGGGTATAGTTGCGATGAACATGGATATTATATATATATATATAATTCCCCGACAACATTCCAATTGGAACAAGGGGTACTTCTCTCAGACAATGAGCTGCATCCGATTCTATTTTTGACTCATTGAAAGGGACCTACGTTTTAACGCCGGCTCCGAACGGCATATGCATTAGTTAGAGAAGTTTTTCATAGCCTAATACTCAATAACCAGTGGCTAGCTGAGTTATGAGGTGAACCGCCGCTTTTTGAAAATTAATTTTTTTCAAGTGGGTCTGACAGGGATTGAACTTGGGACCTCTGGTATGCTAGGCGGATGACTAACCTGCTATACCACGGCGGTTCGAAAACTTACCGCTCATATTAAAATTTCAACATGCCTAATCAAGCTAGAAAGAATTTTAATAATAAAAAGCAAACTCAACCCTCTAACGAACCTGAGACCGAAGCCACTTCTACGACTGAGTCTGCGAAGCAGAGACCTCAGCAGAAGAGGAGACAATCTCAAAAGAGAGCCAATCGAGATGAGAACCGAATGACCGACTTTCGCGCCAAGCAAAGCGAAAAGACAGTGCAAAATGATCGAGAAGCGCTGTATGAAAAGCTGTTCTTTGGATTTAAGAATATTAACGAACATGGATATTGGCCAGGGAAAAATGCGTGAACGCCATTTCAACCATCAATATGACGATAATCACGGCGGGCCGTACATGGTGTATGTTGACAGCTACGACAATTCAGGAGAAAGAAAATTCCTTAGTGGGGTACAATTGCTTGTCCAGCACAAATCAAAGCTTTCGCTCTTACAAAGATAATGACTATTGAAAATCTATCTTTAAAAGAGGCAAGAATGAGATATAGTAGCGCCTTTTCAAATAGATTCTCTAAATTAGATGATAATGCTACTTTTTTCCACCAACCATTATTGCCAATGAATTAAGTAGATGCGATTCGGGTATAGTTGCGATGAACATGGATATTGGCCAGGGAAAAATGCGTGAACGCCATTTCAATCATCAATATGACTATAATCACGGCGGGCCGTACATGGTGTATGTTGACAGCTACGACAATTCAGGAGTAAGAAAATTTCATAGTGGGGTACAATTGCAGATTGCCGACGTAATAGATGTGGTAAAAATAGGTTACGGAAGATGCAGAGTTAATTTTAAAATGCCAAGGCAGCTAACTCCTTTGTGGAAGATGCAAGACTGAAGGAAGTGCGTCTGACAGCACAAAACTTTGAACATTTCTTTTCAAAAATCTCGATCGCATTTGACATTCCGGTCGATATTTCTGAAGAAGAATTCAGTGACAACATTGAGTCCGTAGTAAAAGTGTTGAGATGCATAAGAGTAATGAGAAACAATAGAGACGAGAATGGTACCAGGCAGGAACATGAAAATTATTTTTCAAGGTAATACAATTCCCAAGGACATCAAATTTGGCTATTACAGAATTCCTGTGAAGCACTATATCGCCTTTTCACAATATCATCGCTGGTATAATCACTTTGCATTACATTGCAAGCAGAATTTTGAATTGTGCCGTTCATGTTACAATCAACATGGCAAGGAAGCAATGGGCTTAGAGGTCGAGTGCAAAAATTGCAAAAGGTCTCAACCGTCTACAGATAAAAATTGTCCATCACGAATCAAAGCTTTCGCTCTTAAAAAGATAATGACTATTGAAAATATATCTTTGAAGGAGTCAAAAATTAGATATAGTGGCGCCTTTTCAAATAGATTCTCTGAATTAGATGATAATGCTATCGATTTTCCACCCCTCAAGAGTTCTTCAAGTCATAAAAATACAGTTAATAACCACAAAGAAGCAGCCCAAGCTTTATATAGCGTTCTTCCATTTTCAAAAGTGGTTAAAAACCATGCTAATAGAGAGAGAAGCCAAGGCCAGCAAATAATGCAAACTCATAAAGAAATCATTAAACGTCACGAGATTTACTTCGATCATGAAAAAACTAGCATTCCCAGATAAATCAGCGCAAAAACGCAGTCTTGAAAGTAAAACCAATTAATACGATATCCGAAACAATAAACAATGCTTGCAAAGTCTACAACTATGCAATTAAAAGCAAAGCAGATGGATATGGATATGGAGCTGTTGGGATTTATATCCGCAAAAATATAAAATTTTCTATTATTGGTCTAGACTCGGAAGGTGATATTATCGGAATTACAACTCTCAATACGTTTGCAGTTAAAAGATTTTAAAAAAGAAATGAGTATAGTATTTCATACACTTACCAGCAGAGAGGAAGTGACGCTGATTTGTGGTGATTTCAATGCAAAATCCGTTTATGGAGTCCTAATGATTGGGACGCAAAAGGAATGTTTCTAGAAGGTTTAGTAAAAGACTTTGATTATACCTGTCTGAACAAATGCAGTACTACTTTCAACAGCGTTGGTGGTAAACCATCCACCTTAGACATTTCCCTTGTTCTCATTTCCTTGTTCTCAAAATGGGAAGTAAGAAATACCAAAATAACTGGCAGCAATCATTTACCCATAGTGATGGAGGTTGAAGTTAGACTACCCAATGCGTAAATATCTAAAATCCTGGTAAAACATAGGTTTTAAACCAACATTAACGTATTGGATGCGGGTAATAATTTTGAGGAATTTGTAAATAACGTCAACGAAGCTTGGAACAAAGCTACAATATCAACAACCAAAGGAAGTAAAAATGTCCCCAAGAAATGGTGGGATGAGCAATGTACCAGACTTTTTCGTCTTCGTAACTCCCCAGTAAGAAAAAAGGTTTATTCTCAAATTGAGGATGATTTGAAAATAAATCTTTTTTCAAAGGTCAAACGTTTGATACTGATTTGATACTGATTTAAGAATAATAGCGTTCTCAACAAAAAGGGGACTTTATTCTCAAATTGAGAAATGCCTTTTTTCTCAAATCATTATCAAACCTCATTCTCAAAGGTTTTTCAAATGTGGATATCATCTACATGTGGAACATAAATAAAATGGCGTTGTATTTTCGATATTTTCGAGTTTGTTTATTTTGTTTTTGAAAACGGTGCATCATATTTGAATTCTTTTTTTTATTGTTAGGTAAAAAAAATGTTAAGAAACAAAGAAGATAATTTAAATGCATATAGTATATATCAAAGAAAAAAGGAATCCTTTAAGGAAGTAATCGAAGACTTTGATGACTTTGTTAAGTTCATCCACACCAGAAATCAGGATTCGTCACCCGGGGAAAATAAAATAACATACAGGATTCTTAACGACCTGTCTATGTATAACAAAAGGAAGGTATTTCAAATGCTAGTGGATTGCTGGAATAAGGGTACTATACCGGATGTAGGGCGGATAATTAAAATAAGTCCCATTCCTAAAAAGGGTAAAGATCTTTCATAAATAGACCCATAGACTTTCGGTACTGCTTAAAACCTTAGAATTCTTCATTAAAGCGATTATAGATAAGCATGTAGAAGAAATAAACATATTAACGGACAGATTATATGCGTTTAGAAGGCATAGATCAACAGCTCACTACATAAACGACGTTATAAACTCAGTTTATCAGCATAAAATAATGGGACCCCAAGTAGTAATAGCCTGCTTAGACACAGACAAAGCCCATGACGATTTCCGACTGCAACTTACTATGTCAACTACTACAAGAGCTAGGATTCCAACCCCACATGATAAAATGGGAGTTCTATCTTGGCAGATAGAACTCTCCCTAAATGGTCAATCTGTAAAAACGTCCAAAGATCTAGCCTAAGCCAGCACAATTTCTCCAATACTGTTTAACATATTCACTGCAGAATTTCACGATATTACATAATGCTCAACAATTCTCTTCCAGTTTGCGGATGACTTTTTCATTAAATGCATCGATAGAGATTTTGGAACACCGAAACAATTACTTGCCGACAAATTAAATATCCTACCAGAATATATCTTGTCACCTATATTTTTTATCCTTGTCATCGACAATATAATGCTCACGGCACTAAATGGTAGACGTGATATCCAATGGACACCCTTTAAACAACTCGTGGACTTGGAATACGCATATGACGTATGTCTTCTAAGTCAAAGCTCAGGTCAGCTTAAAAAAAAAACACAAACGCCATCACTGTTGAATCTCCGGTAGCTAGACTGGAAATCAATATTTCCAAGACAAAGATTATGCCTGGCTATAGCGCTAACCCGTCGACACACATCAATGTGGATAACGAGCTTATTGGATGTGTAGATACCTTTAATTATCTTGGTAGTTCGGTATCTACAAAACGTGGCGCCGGCGAGGATAAAAAATACTGTGTTTCTTTACTCCGGTCGCCCGGAGGATGATGAGCATAGTAGGGGTGTGGGCTTTCTGATTACTAAAAGAATAGCTGAAGCCATGATAGCATGGTATTCCATCAATGAGAGGCTAATTATCAATGGGTACGCTCCTACTGAAATCCAATCTGAAAACGACAAAGATGAAGTTTATGATGTATTAGGCAGTTGGATGGACAGCAATGTACATAATTGTGATATTACTCGGGAAGAGATTAATCGAACTTTGCTGTGAAAGGAAATTGGTTGTAGGTGGCACTATTTTTCCTCATAAGCTCCACCATAAAATAACTTGGGTATCGCCGAATGGCGCCACTAAGAACCAAATTGATCACAATAGAATCAGTGGCGATCATCTTTACTTGATGAATGCTCGAGGCGCGGAGCAGATATAAACAGCGACCATCATTTAGTTATATATAAAGTTCGATTGAAAGTAGCGGCTCTGAGGTCTGAAACGGCAAAAGAGCGACATCGAAATGCCTTTATTACTTCCATAAGGAATCGACTTCCAGATGTTGTTAACAACAACGACGTTAATATTAACTAAATTGCGTGGTGTGTCACTCAAACGTACAACGAGGTTGGTAAGCAAATGTTAGGTTTCAAAGACCATAAAAGGAAAGTCTGGCTCATGGCAACATGGGACCTGGTTGAAGGACGTAAAATCTTAAAAAATACAATTTCAAATGCAAACGTGGATGTTGCTTTGTACAACAGATTAAGAAGATCTGCAAGATGGGACAAGAGAATGTGGGTAGATAAACAAGCGAGCCAAGCTGAGTCAGCTGCAAGTAAAGGCGACATGAGGACCTTATACAATATATCAAGGGCGTTGTGTGGCAAACCTACCTACAAGGATGACAGAAGAAGCGCCTACAAACCTTTGCAAACAAATGCTTGCGGAAAATCCTTAATATATGGTGGCCGAATCGTATAAGAAAACCCTGCTTTTATAGAGGTATGTCAACGGAAATGGCGGTGGATAGGCCACACACTTCGAAGGCCAAATACCAACATTGCTGGGCAAGCGCTACGTTGGAATCCACAGGAAAACGGCCATCGTGTTGGTGCACCTGCTAGAATGTGGATAAGGTTAATTGATGCGGAGTTACAAGCAGCAAACTATTCATAGAATGACGTATACCTAACATCTTGCATTAAGAGTTCGATATAAAAGGATAGTTGAGGCCCTATGCTTCACTGGAAGTCAAAGACAATTCTGTTGAAGTATTCTTATTAAACAGTTCCGTTTTTCTCTTTATTTCAAAATCTAAGTAATTGGATAAAATCTAACAGCTATATTGATAAATATAAACCAAAGAGTTCTCCAAAGAATGGATACCATTTCTTCGCAAAGGTCTTCCTAATACATAAACAGCTGGACTGAGTTTCGAAACTACCTTTTAAAACAAAAGATATTTGCATTATTATAGCAGGTTAGTGGTATAGCAGGTTAGTCATCCGCCTAGCATACCAGAGGCCCAAGTTCGATCCCTGGCCAGACTAACTTGAAAAAATAAATTTTCAAAAAGCGGTGTAACTCAGCTAGCCACTGGTTACACTAGGCAACAACCATTTTGTTATTTGGTTCTAGCATACTTTTTCTCATGGATTTGGAACTACTGAACACGAAAATGAATTTTAAAAATTTTTCTGTCGATTGGTTTGCGAGATACAAATTTTTTAATTTTTTTTTTTTAATTTTTGGAGGTACACTTACTATTTTGAGCATATCTTTAGTCTTCTTTGACCTATTTTATCCTACTACTACTCAAATTAAAGACAATTGAGCCGTCTACAACTTATTCTCAGAAAATTTTCAAATCGGGTTAGTAGTTTTGATGTTGGCGGCTTAAAAAGGTTAAAAAACTGGGTTTTTTTAGTAAAAATGTGGCTGAAAAATTCATATAAAAATTCATATAAAATATAAAACGCGATTTTAATTTTTTTACGTCTAGCTGACACTTTTCCAAAGAAAATAAGCCCTTACTTAACAAAATCTGATGACAAATGGCCGACTTATTATTTTTTTGGTAAACGACCGAAATTCCGCTATTTCACGATTTTTTGATTTTCATTATTTGCACAGCTTACCTACCCAACGCAAACGAATAAATACATTTGAACTTATGTGGGGTTTATATAACTCAAGCGGCTGACGATTGAGTGAAATTTTCATGTGTTTTGTAATTGTAACAAAAACAAAATACATGTAAATTTCACCCAATCGTCAGCCGCTTGAGTTATATAAACCCCACATTAATTTAAAATAAACAAATTAGTCTTTTTTAATTTATTTTTTTTAATTTATTTACAGCACTACATGCTCATACATATTTAAACATAAGGAGACACGGTTATCAATTGCATTTCAAAACTGTCTGTGAAAGTGTAAAGAAGTTAATATTTAGAAAACGCAAGGAAGACAATGAGTAAAAGACTACGTGTGTTCGAGTGTTTGAACGATCCAGACAATTCGTAACTCTGCTAGAAGCAAATACTATCACATCAAAACGATGGAGGCCTATATACCCCTTAAAAAAGCGGGAGATAATTTAAATGCATATAGTATATATCAAAGAAAAAACGAATCCTTTAAGGAAGTAATCGAAGACTTTGATGACTTTGTTAAGTTCATCCACACCAGAAATCAGGATTCGTCAATAATTATTGAGTATTAGGCTATGTAAAACTTCTCTAACTAATGCATTTGCCGTTCGGAGCCGGCGTTAAAACGTAGGTCCCTTTCAATGAGTCTAAAAATAGAATCGGATGCAGCTCATTGTCTGAGAGAAGTACCCCTTGTTCCAATTGGAATGTTATCGGGGAATTATATATATTATATATATATATTGTTTTTATTAACATAAAAGGTTAGTTATTAATTTCGTTTACGACTATAATTTATCAGACAATCAAAATACATATATATTGTTTTTATTAACATAAAAGGTTAGTTATTAATTTCGTTTACGACTATAATTTATCAGACAATCAAAATACAAAAAAATGGAAAATCTAAATTTAGTAAAAAAGAAAATCTATATGTTCATTTAAGACATAAATAATCATTAAAGTTGTTTTACAAAACGTATATAAATCGTACATTAAATGCACAACATAAAGAAATAATGAATATCTATATTTTCAACTTAAAACTAAGAATACATTATTAATATGTATAAAAAATTGGGGAGGGGGAAATATAGGCCAAATCGTAAAAAAAAAATTATGTTGATCATTTAAAAAAATATTATTAATATTTATATCATTATTATTTTTATAATTAAGATACGCTTTTAAACGTATCGAAAATAAAATTTTTAAGGGAAATTTGGAAGGTTTCATTTCATTCATAATTAATTGATCAATATAACTTAAGATTAATGAGAAATATTACACAGTATTTATTTTTAATTTAAGTCATAATTTTAAAGAAGTTTAAAAATTAACAAAATCAAAACGGAAACTGAAAATAAAATTAAAATTTTGTTTTAACTCTGGTAAGTTTCTAAAAAAAGAGTTTAAGTTGAGTAAACTAAAAAAAATTAATTGTTATACAAAAAATTATAATTTATAAAGTTAATTTTATATATAAAAAAGAAGATAAATAGAAGATGCTATTGATATTATTAAAAAAAGAGAAAGAGAGAGAAATTAAGAAATTATTTATATTAAAACTTAAAACTAGAAAAAAGTTTTACCTTTTTTATATGATTTAAATGTCATTACACTTACAAGCAACATAAAATTATGTTGATGATTTCGAATCCCTTTTTTAAGCTGAAAACAAACTATTTGCGACTTTGTTATAAGAGCCTGGATGAGTGTTGCTCTAACCGTCATCAATACTTTTCCCAAGGATTAAAAAAAAGCTTTGATTTGTAACAGAGGCAGCAGAATTTGTATTTGAAGGATGCGACGTTTAATGATGACGGGGGCGACAAGTAGAACTTATAATATTTTATGTTGACGATGTGATGTCTAGAGATGTACTACTATCAGTTTTACTACAACTGTTAATATTATCAGTGAGGGACGTCGTTTTTACAGGAGTAGCCTCGTCGTTTGTGTGTTTATCAGTTGTAGCTACAAACATTTTAATTAAACGCTTTTTGTTAATGTTTGGCTTTTTTTAAAGTAGTACCTTTGCTTTTGTTGCTGTTGTTGTTGTTGCTATTTGAGGTTGTTGCTGTTGATGATAATGCTACTGATGATGATGTTGCTGCTGCTGAAGATGTTGTAGTTATAGATTTTTTGACTGGCGTTGGAGCTTCTTCGGATGAGCCTGCATCTGTAAGCGATTTCCTTTTAGCAGCTCTTTCGCCTCGTGAAGCTTTTGATGTCGACGGTGTGGGAGTTGGAGTGGTCTGGAAAATATTAAGATTTATCATATGTTATAAAATAAGACATAAAAACAAGAAATGCGATTACTTTTGAATTATAATACTATTACTTTTGTATTATAATTTATTATAAGGTATTATAACGCAGTAATTCGATTATAATGTGTAATAACGCCTTATAACGAGATTATAATTTATTTAAAAGAAAATAAAATGTGTTATAAAGCGTTATGTTATTATAAAGTGTTACAACGAGATTATAACGCATTATAATGCAATTATAAGGTATTATAACGCATTATAATGCAATTATAACGCATTATAATGCAATTATAACGCATTATAATGCGATTATAATAACGCATTATAATGCGATTATAATGTATTATAACGCATTATAATGTATTATAACGCATTATAATGCTATTATAATTCATTATAATGCATTATAACACGATTATAATGATATTATAATGTATTATAACGCATTATAATGCGATTATAATGTATTACGAAGCATTATAACGCGATTATAATGCATTATAATGCGATTATAAGGTATAACGCATTATAATGCTGTTAAAAAGGATAAGAACGCATTATAATACGTTTATAAGGCATTATAACGCATTATAATGCGATTATAATGTATTATAACGTAAATTAAGATATTATAATGCCATTTTAATGTACTATAACACAATATCATGCGATCATGTCTTATAACGCGGTTATAACATATTCTAGTATTTCATAATGTGACTATAATGCAATTATAATTGTTATAACGCTTTATGATTCGATTATAATGCATTATTATGCGATTACAATGTATTATAACGCATTATAATTCGATTATAATTTATCGCAATCGCATTATAATGCGATTGCAATGTATTATTATCGCATTATAATGCGATTATTTTGTGTTATATGATATTATAACGCATTATAATGCGATCATTACTTATAATGCGGTTATAATGTATTTTAGTAACTATACCGCTTTATAATTCGATTATAATGTATTATAATGCATTATAATGCGATTACAAAGTATAACAACGTATTATAATGATTTTATAATGTATAATAATGTATTAAAATGCGATGATATGATATTATAACGCATTAAAATGCAATTCTAATGTATTATAAAGCGTTATAATGCTATTCTAATGTATTATAAAGCATTTTAATGCGATTATAATGTCTTATAACGCGGTAATAATGTATTTTAGTAACTCATAATGCAATTATAATAAAGCATTAAGTCATTATAATCATTATAACACATCACAATGCAAATTTTACTTATTATAGCGTCTTATAACGCACTATTACTAAATCAAAATTCCAACATACTTTTTGAGGTACAGTTTTAGCTCTAGATGTGGTCGGTGTTATCGGCGATGCAGCTCTAGCTTTAGCTAAAGGTGATCTTTGGGCACGAGGCGTTGACTTTGGGGCTGCACTTGTTGTAATCGTAGTACGTTTTTGTGTGGGTTTGTATTCAGTATCAGATTCATAATCATCTGATGATGTTTCTTCATCGTCTTCTTCATCACTGTTTTCAATTTTCTTTTTGCGTTTAACCAATTTACGTTTTTTAACCTGGGTTTTGCGAGGACTTAAAGCTGCGGCTGAGCTGGGACCGATCTTGCGTTTATTGCCAGCCGACGTTGAGGGTGTATTAGCCGTTGCATTGGATTTACGTACCGAAGAGCTGGCAGCAGCAATAGAGCCTCTTTTGGATTTTCTGGTAGCTGCCGTTGAAGGGGTTTGATGACTTTCACTGGCTTCTGCTGTGAGGGATTTCTTTTCAATTTGAGATTCATCTTTGAAAAGAGATATATCAACTGTAACAAAAGAGTTGTTATTAAAAATAATTAAAGATTACTTTTTTTTTTTGAGAAATACTTACGACCATCCGGATTTTCCTCGGTTAATTCTGGTCTTGGTACTAAACCCTTTTCCACATCTATAGCCTTCTTGAGTATGCTTTCAATGCGATTTCTTTCGCCTTTGGGTAAACGCAAATGTCCTTTATCGATACGCTTTAGCTCGACTGTGGTTAGTACACACTCAATATCAGTGTGATCATAGAAATCGGGTATAAACACATTGTTATCTTTAGAATCTTCCGACAGCCAACGAATGCTTATGCGCGGTGAGGTACGATAAACATTTTGCATTGTTTGGCACAAATAGAATGTACCCTCTGCATTGCGTACTGCCATGTATTCATTTTTATAGAACACAATCAAACGATCCTCATTGGACATGGGCTTGGGAGAGTTAGAGGCCTCACTAGCCGAGAGCTTGGTAATGTAGGCCAATTCAGGCAGAGGGCTTTGATAGAGTATTGTCTTAAGACGATGACGTTTTGATTTACGATCCGAGTCGTCATCCTTCGGTGTTGAAGGAGCTGATTCAGATGTTACAGAACTGTCGGTCTTGGGTTTTCGCTTGACACGAACACTTGAGCCACCAGAGGATTTATCTTCTTGCGGTTCTTTAGATTTAATTTCAATGGGTGTGGATGTGGATGTTGCTGCAGTGGCTTTACTTTTTGCTGCTTTAGCTAGCCTTGCCTTTTTGGCAGGTGTTATTACCTCAGTTTCTTTTAGCGCACTATCTGCTTTGTTCCTTACCTTATCTTCCGCTGTTGTTTTGTTGGCTGTTAACGCTTTAGTTTCAGCCTTTTCAGATGTAGCATTTCCAGCCTTTTCAGTCGATTTAATCGACTTTGTGGTATCTTCCTTCTCCTTGGGAGTTGTTTCCTTAGCAGCTGCCGATGACTTGATATCTGTAGAAGCTTTTCTCGATTCTTTTTCTTTAGCGGCTGTATTTAATATTTTCTCTTCCGATTTTGTTGCAACACTTTCCGCTTTTTCTTTTTTATTGTTCAGTTCCGAGGAGTTCTTTTCAATCTTCTTTTCAACATCCTTATCCTTTTCATTGGTTTTGTTGGGTGTTGTTGTAGTACTCGGAATGGGTGCTTTTGTTTCTACGGCAGTTTTTGACTTATCCGTTTGTTTTTCGGTTTCGATTTTTTGTACATCTTTAGAGGCAACATTTTCTACTTCTTCAGTTTTTGAAGGTGGTACTTTGTTGGTTTTAAGTTTTTTGTCACTTTCCTTTTCCACATCTTTATCTTTGTTGTCCGATTTTTTATCCTCCGCCTTCTTTTGTTCTGCTTCTTTTTTGTCAGCTTCAGCTTTTTTAGGTGTTAATTCAGCTTCAGCTTTTTTAGGTGTTACTTGACCAGCTGCTGCTGTTGCGGTTGTGCTAGGCTTTTGCTCGTCTGATGTAGTTTTAGCCTGAAAAATTAAACATTTATATTAAATCAAAATAAGTCTTTAAGAATATTCGAAATTTTACCTTTTCAGTTGTTGGTTTAGCATCCGGGGATTTCTCTTCGCTTTCACTGGCTGTATGATTTTCCGGTTTGCTGAATTTAGTCGAAGTTTCCGCTTTTTCTTCTGTGACCGCCTTTGATTCTATGGGAGTAGGTTCTTTTGTTAAAGGAGTTGCTATAGGTGCTGTGGTAACAGACTTGTTTGATTTCAAATCATTTGTGTCCTTATTCGCCAAATCTTTGATGGCTAATGCTGTTGCTGGTACATCTGGTTTATTAATTGTTGCAACCTCTAATGCTTTATCCTTCGGCAATTCAGCTTCTTTTTTACCATTCTCCGTATTAGCAGCAGTATCGCTAGCGTCAGCAGCCGACTTTTGGCTGTCGTTTAAAGAGCTTTTGGGCAATTCTTTCTCATTATTCAAGGTTTTAAGTGGTGATTTTAATTCATCTGGTTTAGCAGCTGCAATAGGTTTTGAAATTGGTGCAACACTTGAATTTGCTGCTGGTGCAGTTGGGGTAGTGGTAGATGTCAAGGTGGTAGTGGGTCCAACTGGCGGAGTGGTAGTAAATGTGTTAATAGCTGTAGTTGTTTGTAAAGTTTGTGCTGTTGATGTAACTGATGGCGGTGTAGCTGCTGTTGTTGTTGGGGGCTTAATTGGTGAAACCATTGTAGAAGTAGCTCCTGTTGTAGTAGGCGTAGATCCAGCCAAAGTTTTGCTGCCACTCATGCCAGCTGTAGTGGCCGTTGGAGGCATTTGTTTCGTCAATTGTACTGGTGTAGATTGTGGTGACTTTAAAGCTGCCACGGTAGCATCCGCTGACATACCAGTCTTTGCAGGACTAGTCGTGGGATTGCTCGTAACGGTATGTGTAGCACCATATGTTGATTTTGGTAAAATTTGTGTATGTCCCGCCGAATGTGGCTGATGACTTCCCTTATTACCACCACCACCGCCGCCACTATTTGCCGGTGGTGTAAATTTGTTTTGCTGATGGGCAACACTTGGCCCAGAGCCTGCCGGTTTCGAGGGCGTTAATGATATGGATGGTGAAGGCGCTGGATGCTTAGCAGAGCTACCTGTATTTGTATTGCCTGTGGCCATTTTGGGATGTGGTCCACCAGAAATATTACCTCCACTAACATTTGCCGCTGTTACTGGTGTAATTTGTGTATTGGGTGGCAGATTAGGAGGTTTCATTTGATTTGTTAAAGGCGGTGGTGGTGGTGGAGTAACAGAACTCATTTTGTTGCCACTCACTGCTGCCGCCTGAGCCGCAGCCGCTGAAAGATACCGTGATAAAGCATTCTGCTGTTGCTGCTGTTGATGTTGTTGATTCTTATGCTTTTGCTGTTGTTGCTGCTGCTGATGAGACATAGTCGTAGTAGTGGGAGGAGGAGGTGGTACACCTTGCACCGGTTGCTGCTGACCATGACCATGCTGTACTTGTCCCCCACCATGCTGCTGCTGTTGCATTTGTTTTGCCTGCATCTGATATTGGAATACTTGCAATTGCTGTACGAAGTTTGTGGGCAATGCCTGCAAGGTCTGTTGCAACTGATTAAACGTGGGATTTGCTGCTGGGCTACCATTAGCCTGCTGTTGATAGGTTTTATTCAATAACTCTGCTGCTCCCGCTGTTCGTGTTAATGCCAAAGGTTCACCACTGCCACCAGCTCCACCACTAACCGGTCCCGCAACACCTCCTACACCGGGTACACCACCTACAGGACCGGGGCCCACACCTCCCCCACCTCCCATATTATGATGTTGATGTTGTTGCTGTTGATGCTGCTGCTGTTGTTGCTGCATTTGATGTTGAAACTGCAAGAATTGTTGTTGTTGCTTCAACATATTCTGTATCCTTTGCTGCTGTAGAAAAGCATTTATGTCAGCCTGTGATGACTGTGGTATGGCATTTTGGCCATGTACTAAATTTTGCATTTGCTGTTGGATGCCAGCAAATGTCTTTGCAACTTGTGGCATATTATTGGGACCATTGGGTGGACCACCGCCCATGCCACTGCCACTCGAACCAGGTGGTTTTTGATTGTAACTCATTTTGTCATTCAATTTAATTTGTGCTCGTTACGAAGGAAAAAGGAAACTAAAAAAAAAAAAGAAAAGGGTTTCTTAAATTTCTTACTACATATTAACATTTGTATACCCTACAATGCCATATTTATGAAGCATCTAAGATATCGTCCGCTTAATATGAAAACCTTCCAGTTTTTAAGTAAATAGAGATCGACCAAAATGTAAGTTTTCTTTGAGTCTGGAAGTGTATGAAAAGGTTCGATAAAAAAAAACTGCTAAATCCACTAATAGAAAATGTCTGTAAGAAAAACTGCTAAATAAGTAAATTGAGATTTTGATGTCATGCGGTAGAGAAAGATATGCCCCGTCGACTAGCGTTTAAGTTTTCTTTAATTTGAGTTAAAAAGTATGTGAAAAGGTCCGATTTTTGTCTCTCCTGTAAAATTTCTTAAATACAAAGTAAATTGCTGTAGGGCATCATATTATCAAGGTTGACAGTCATCTATAACTTATTTTCTGGCTTATTTATTATGTTTAATGCCGATGTTGTTAATAAACACACATCGTAAAGTTAACATCTTGTTTGCTATGAAATTTTATTGTGATTCATTTCTGTCATTGAGTATAATGTTCTCTGTGGTGGCATGAGCCAGGTTGCAAGTTATAGGCCAAGGTTTACAGAAAAATAGTAATAAAAACAATATTAATAACAACTCACCCAACAAAAAAAATCGTTCTATATAACATACCTACATATGTACAAATAAAAATCTTGTGAAAAACTAGTTCAATTTGTTATGTATTTCTTTTGTGTCTGAATTTTAAACAAATGTTATTAATTGTCGGAAAAACTGAGATGCCAGAAATTATCTAATTCCAAAAAAAGGAAACAAATTTGATTGCAAAGTATTAGGAAGTATTAAAATGGATTGCGGAACTGGATCTGGGGTTTTCCTGATGGATCAAAATGTTAGGAAATCCTTTAGACTCACGGATGAGTGCAGTGTCTTCCAGGCAGAGATTTTTGCCATTTGGAAGGTTACAGAGCTCATTCAGGGTCTTATAGCTGCAAACAGTGAGGTGACACGTCGATAGCCAGGTCGCGCTCGAAGCGCTGCGGGGTTATAGTATAAAATCCAAATTAGTCAAAAAATGTAGGATAGCTCTTCTTGAACTCTCAGTTATAGGATTAGATTGTGCTGGGTTTCAGGTCATTGCGACATCGTTGGCAACGAAGTTGCCAGACTAGGCTTGAATCTGGACTTAAGTCAAAGTGTGTCAGATATGGCTCCACCTATCTGTCACTTTTATCTGGGCATTAAGTCTTGGATCAGCAAGGAAACCACTAAGACATGGGGTAACATGGTTACGTGTAGGACATCTAGAACTCTATGGCCTAAACCGGACAGTAATGGAACCAAGCTTCTATTAGGTCTGAATAGGTCAAGCTTGAGAAGATGTATAGGGCTCCTTACGGGGCACTGTGCCTTAAATTCGAGTTTACATAGGTGGGATAGTAGCATTTCCGACCTCTACAGACTATGTCTAGATGAGGATTCGTCCGAGTCGGTAGAACACATTCTCTGTCACTGTCCAAGGCTACAAAACCTAAGACTCAAACATTAAGGCAGCAGATTCCTTGCTGACCTGTATGATCTGCAACAGTGCAGGTTGCATGATATTGTATTGTTCACCACAGGTCTTAACTGGCCTAGATAGGGTATTCTTCTTCTTCCTCTACAACCTTCTATTATCTTTTCTCTTTCTCTATCTTCAACCTTTTGCTTTCTACTCTTCTAGTAAAGGGTCACAATGGACCCCTGGGTCTCCGAGTGTTGGTGTCGCTTGACACCTCCTTTATTACCTAACCTATTAGGAATCAATATTTAGATATTTATATAATTTATCGCTATATCGTCGCCTTAATATAAAAACCTGCCAATTTTTGAATTTTGATTTTGAAGCCATGTCGTAGAAAAAGATACGCCCCGTCGACCAGCATGTAAGTTTTCTTTAGTTTGAGTCTTGAAGTATGTGAAAAGGTTTGATAAGAAAAACTGCTAAATACATAATTATTTTTGTTTTTGAAATATAAAAAATAAAAAATATAATTTTCATATATAAAATAAATTTTTGTCTCTCCTGTAAAATTAGCTGAAAGTGATTTAGCAGGTTTGCATATTATGCCGACGATATGTTCTATTGTTCTTCACCAGTATGGATCCTTTTCTAAGCGATACTTAATGGCGAGCATTGCGAACTACCTTTTCACTGAGCACCTTGAGAGAGACAAGGAAAGAGATTTAACTATCCGCAAATAGACGACTTAACTTTCATTGAAGTTGCAGAGGTCATCAGAGCAGCAAAGCATTCAAGGCAGTGGACCCTAAAGGTATGTTCATAATAATGCTTAAACATGATCCCTTATCGGAAGATCAATTTCTATTCTGCTTTCAGTCGGACAGACACTTTTCTCCCAGCTGACCTGCAACACGTGATCAAAATAGATTCCAGAAAATGTGCGACATTAACCAGCAACGGTCATTTGATAGAACGGCACTAATTTAAAGATGCTCAATAAAGGGATCCTATCTTGTTGTAAGAACTCTAACATTTACAATTTTATAATTTTGTATTTATAGGGGATCTGTTATGAGATCAAGGACAAGAAATTGTGCTACTTCTACTGGATGAGTCCACAAATCCTCAGGACTAAGTGAAGTAGGGTTGGAGGTGCAGTTGAAAAGTGGGGGGATCATGAGGATCCTGTCCACAAGCTAGGCATATGTTGGGGACAGCACGGTCTATGCGTCTCAGGTGAGCCAGAACGACTCTTGTCCTATGTTGTTGTTGTTGTTGTAACTGCGATATTATTGGTAATATCGTAGAAGTAGCAGTCCTTGGTCAGTATCCTAAGAATTCCGAGTCGTTCCGGTACGAAGAACCGACTGCCGTGGGAACGACTCTTGTCCTATAGTCCCTCCTGCTTAACTTGTATTTCTCTAAGCTCTCTGGTTTTAAAATCGTCTCATATGAGAATGACGGTACGATAATGTCGACGAGTCACAATGCAGTTTAACTTATGAGGAAAGGTGAGCCCAAACTAAAACTACAAACTGCAGCTGCAACATGTCTTCAAGGACGATAATGTTTAAATTCCGGCAGAGAATGCAGCGATGCCAACTCTACCACTTTTATACTAGATTTACCACTTTTGGGTATCTTTCTACACTTTACCACTTTTTAAGTGCAATCTACCACTTTTTTAAGCTTTTTAAAAATTGTGTTAAACCAATTTTTTCCTTACCAAAAACGCAATATTGAACCACATATTGAACCACTTTTGTAACATGTTTTTCTTCTTAGAATTATGCCCCTTAGACCGCAGCGAATTAGATCGGGAATGGAGGCTTTTGGAAATATAACATTTCTTTTCCCTCTAGAATAAAATATACGTGTTAAAATTTCTGGCATCATAAAAATAAAAAAAGTGAAAACAAACAAAATTTGCGTGTGCTTCCACATAGTAGTGCCAATGTTGAAAGGCTATTTTCGACAGTTAATTTGCTTAAAACTTCTTATAGGAATAGACTTTTTACTGACGCTCTTCAAGGAATGCATGTATATTTTTGAAACAAAAAACTTAATATAAACAAAAATATACTAACTTTAAAATTCTTAAAAAGCTTAAATAATGAAAGTGGTGGATCTACCACTTTTTCAAAGTGAATTTTGTGGAATCTACTACTTTTTAATGTCGAATCTCTTACAAAGTAAAATCTTTGGTTGGCATCACTGAGAGAATGTGAAAATCAAGATTACCAATACGCTACAAGACACGAGTAAGAAGTATTTGAGAATGGACAGAAGATATTTTAGTGGTAATGAATTCAATCCACCATAATATAGTTCATGAGGAAACAAAGTCTTTTAGATATTAATTAAATCTTGAAACATGCAAAAGTTTGTGTCTTTTATTTTTGTTTCCTTCCTTCTATTTGTTAAAAAAAATACAGTTACATATGTACATAGTTTATATATTTATGTTTATCTTAATATTCTAGAAGAAAAAAATTTTATCATCTTTGTGATCTCGTATAAATTAAGTCGTTATTTAATATAA
Source organism: Stomorhina lunata (assembly GCA_933228675.1). Lineage (NCBI taxonomy): Eukaryota > Metazoa > Arthropoda > Insecta > Diptera > Rhiniidae > Stomorhina > Stomorhina lunata. The sequence continues at coordinate 47,177,996 of OW121743.1, read as the reverse complement.
CAGTCTGTGACTTCTTTTGATGTTCTCAAAGAATTACATTAAAAAATGTAAAAATTTATTTTTAAGTGTTATTTAGTTTTTAACGCCTTTTTAACAGATTAACTCTGTATGTGATTGTTAATGTCGGAAGCAAACATTGTTTTAAAATTTACATATAAGTATTATCAATACATTCGAATCGTTTTCATTATCAAGCAAGTAGCATTTCCATTGATATCATGTTAAAGTCAAACGTAAATAGCTTTATAGTATACATGTGATGTTGAAAATTTGTTAACAATTTTTACTCGTTTTTTTAAAAAGCCTCAATAAAAAATTACAATTACAAGACACGAGTAAGAAGTATTTGAGAATGGACAGAAGATATTTTAGTGGTAATGAATTCAATCCACCATAATATAGTTCATGAGGAAACAAAGTCTTTTAGATATTAATTAAATCTTGAAACATGCAAAAGTTTGTGTCTTTTATTTTTGTTTCCTTCCTTCTATTTGTTACAAATAAAAATAAGATTTTTAAAAAATTTGGATTCCTTGTATGGTTTTTTTATGGAAAGTCGGTTTTGTTAACATGCACTCACTTTCGCTCGTCAGTGTATGTACTGGATCTTTTTGATCGAGCCTCAAACATGACAGCATTGGACAACAATGCTGTCAAAAACAAACTTGTGAAAACTGTACCAATAGCGTTCGATGAGTATTTTCAGAACATACAAGCAATTCCAAGATATCTTCATTGAAGTAAAGTTAGTTACTTTAGTGAAGGAATGATTTAAGGGTACTTTTGCAAAAACAATATATTTTCTATTGCAAATCATGTAAAACTATACCAACTGGGTTCGCTGTTTATTTCCAGAACCTACAACCGATTCCAAGATATCTTCATCAAAGTAAAGTTAGTTAAGTAAAGTTAGTTACTTTAGCCCAGAAATGCTTTAAGAGTACTTTTGCAAAAACAATATATTTTTTATTGGAAAGCATGGGATTTTAGTAATTGCCATTTGTCCCAGTCTGATTAAAAGCTAAATTCAAAATCTTCAATTCATTGTAAAAATTCATCTATCTGGTAACATCGACAAAAAAGTTAATATAGACATCTAACTACCTACCTATTTACTATATACACACAACACGCTTGGCCATTATTAGAAGATGTATTAGAAAGAAGGCAAAAGAAAACATAAAGAAGAAATGTGTAAAAAATAGTTCAAATAACCACAACAACAACAGAAAAGTCGTGTACCTGTATGTAGAAAATTTTCCTAAATAAACATAGACATAAACATCAACATGAACATTTTACCTCCATTTCTAGTTAAATCGTTTACATAAACTCTTTCTGCCATTTGACACTTTACTCTCTAATTCCTCTCTATTTGATGATGAATGCCCTACTCTCACTCACTAAAACCGATTGCTCCTCTGGAGGGAAAAACACATCAAGTTGTTCTGTGTATATTTCATTCACTGGGTGTGAAGTAATTCCATAAATGATGACGTACAAACCAACAAACACTAACAATACTCGTACATATGTATAAAATACATAAACGTTTTATTTTAACAACGATTAGTGCCAATAAAATCAACACCAACAACAACAATAACGAGTAAATTGCTAAATCAACGTCAACTTTTGATTTTGTTGCTGGTGCTGTTTTGTTGTTGCTGATGACAAGAACAATATTAGCAATAAACTTTTTAATAAACAAATTATATTAGAATAAGAGTTCTTAAATGATTCGTGCTTTTAGTTGGAATATATAAACGGTCTGTAGTGTAATTCCAACACTTCAGCTACACTCACTCTTTCTTCATCACTCACACTCGATTTGTTTGCAAAAATGAATAAAAGAAATAGTTTTGAATCCAAATGAATCTTCCTAACTGCGAGTCGAAATGTTTGTGTAGAGATTTAAAAATGCTTTTTTTTATTGTGCCATATACGAATTTTTTTGTGTAGTTTAGTGTACACGTTCAACGAACTTTTGTTTATGATTTTGTTATTGTTTTCCTATGATTTATTTTATGTTTCATTTCTATTGTTTCCAAAGAGTTGCTATTATATTAGACACTTCCTCCGACGTTGTTATAGTTTCTTTAAAAATTCTTTTAGCCAAATAAAACAAAAGTCTTTTATGTGTAACAGAGTTTCTTAACATGTGGAATTATTTTTAAATTAGCAAAAATGTGATGCAACTATAAGTTAGGTTAGGTTAGAAAGGCGGTGGCAGAATGACGCCTTTATTCGGAAAACCTTTGGGGAAATTGTGATCCTTTCGGAATAGAGAAGAAAGTAGAGAGTAGGGATAACAATTTGAGAACTAGAAGAAAAGTATAGAAAAGGGTTGTGGAATTCTTTATTTAAGCTAGCTAAGTCTATCTATTAAGCTCAAAACACCGCTGGATGTCTTAAGTGTTTATTTTGAATCTACTTCCTAGGAACCAAAACCTCTGGTGATGGAGTCTAGGACAGTTATAGGAGATAATTTACAAATGTCCAGAATTCCTTCATCCCACCTCTTTAACCTGGAGTTTAGGGCACAGAGGTCGGCTGGTACATCTTCTTCTTAAGTTGGTCCGACCAAGACCAAGCAAAATCCTGGTTTTGGCTATGTCATATTATACCAGGTCGCTGGCCCTGAACCTTATGCGCATATATGAGCGGTAGATAGGCGGAGTTTCGTCGACAATTTCGTAGCCTTCGATGTTACAGTGTCCGGGAAACCAACATAACCTGACCTCTAACCCGACCGATAAGTCTATTAGAGCTAATCTACTCTTCCTAACTAGTTTGGACTATAAGTAAACTTATTATGTAATTAGACAGGTTATATGCAAAACCCAGTGTACACACAATAGGGTAAATAAGAATCTCCTGTTGACAATCAATTTCAAAAGACAGAGTCATAACTTTTGCCAAATCAGTAGTTTTTTTATGTAATTCCAACTATTTATAAAATTTTTAAAATTTTTGTTAAGTTAGTGTTAAAAAACTTTGTAATGAATTGAAGCCAAGAGGCGTGAAAGTCGATTTTGGCCAATATTAGGCCATGTGTTGCAAAACCGGTCAAAAACTGCAATATTTGGATATGGGAAATTTTAGTCCATGCGCCTTATAGATCAGACCTTGTTCCTTCTGACTACCATTAGTTTCGATCGAAGCAAAATGCCCATTCTGTAAAAAGTAAATTTTTGAAAAATTTCCTATAAAAAGTAAATTTTTGAAAAATTTCCTATAAAAAGTAAATTTTTGAAAAATTTCCTATAAAAAGTAAATTTTTGAAAAATTTCCTATAAAAAGTAAATTTTTGAAAAATTTCCTATAAAAAGTAAATTTTTGAAAAATTTCCTATAAAAAGTAAATTTTTGAAAAATTTCCTATAAAAAGTAAATTTTTGAAAAATTTCCTATAAAAAGTAAATTTTTGAAAAATTTCCTATAAAAAGTAAATTTTTGAAAAATTTCCTATAAAAAGTAAATTTTTGAAAAATTTCCTATAAAAAGTAAATTTTTGAAAAATTTCCTATAAAAAGTAAATTTTTGAAAAATTTCCTATAAAAAGTAAATTTTTGAAAAATTTCCTATAAAAAGTAAATTTTTGAAAAATTTCCTATAAAAAGTAAATTTTTGAAAAATTTCCTGTAAAAAGTAAATTTTTGAAAAATTTCCTATAAAAAGTAAATTTTTAAAAAATTTCTTATAAAAAGTAAGATTTTGCAAAATGCATATAAAAAGTTAGATTTTGAAAAATGCATATAAGAAGTAAATTTTTGAAAAATTTTCTAAAAAAGTAAATTTTTGAAAAATTTTCTAAAAAAGTAAATTTTTGAAAAATTTTCTAAAAAAGTAAATTTTTGAAAAATTTTCTAAAAAAGTAAATTTTTGAAAAATTTTCTATAAAAAGTAAATTTTTGAAAATTTTCCTATAAAAAGTAAATTTTTGAAAAATTTCCTATAAAAAGTAAATTTTTGAAAAATTTCCTATAAAAAGTAAATTTTTGAAAAATTTCCTATAAAAAGTAAATTTTTGAAAAATTTCTTATAAAAAGTAAGATTTTGAAAAATTCATATAAAAAGTAATTTTTGAAAAATTTCCTATAAAAAGTAAATTTTTGAAAAATTTCCTATAAAAAGTACATTTTTGAAAAATTTCCTATAAAAAGTAAATTTTTGAAAAATTTCCTATAAAAGTAAAATTTTGAATAATTTCCTGTTAAAAGTAAATTTTTGAAAAATTTCCTATAAAAAGTAAATTTTTGAAAAATTTCCTATAAAAAGTAAATTTTTGAAAAATTTCCTATAAAAAGTAAATTTTTGAAAAATTTTCTATAAAAAGTAAATTTTTGAAAAATTTCTTATAAAAAGTAAGATTTTGAAAAATTCATATAAAAAGTAATTTTTGAAAAATTTCCTATAAAAAGTAAATTTTTGAAAAATTTCCTATAAAAAGTAAATTTTTGAAAAATTTCCTATAAAAAGTAAATTTTTGAAAAATTTCCTATAAAAAGTAAATTTTTGAAAAATTTCCTATAAAAAGTAAATTTTTGAAAAATTTCCTATAAAAAGTAAATTTTTGAAAAATTTCCTATAAAAAGTAAATTTTTGAAAAATTTCCTATAAAAAGTAAATTTTTGAAAAATTTCCTATAAAAAGTAAATTTTTGAAAAATTTCCTATAAAAAGTAAATTTTTGAAAAATTTCCTATAAAAAGTAAATTTTTGAAAAATTTCCTATAAAAAGTAAATTTTTGAAAAATTTCCTATAAAAAGTAAATTTTTGAAAAATTTCTTATAAAAAGTAAATTTTTGAAAAATTTCTTATAAAAAGTAAATTTTTGAAAAATTTCCTAAAAAAAGTAAATTTTTGGAAAATTTCCTATAAAAAGTAAATTTTTGAAAAATTTCCTATAAAAAGTAAATTTTTGAAAAATTTCCTATAAAAAGTAAATTTTTGAAAAATTTCCTATAAAAAGTAAATTTTTGAAAAATTTCCTATAAAAAGTAAATTTTTGAAAAATTTCCTATAAAAAGTAAATTTTTGAAAAATTTCCTATAAAAAGTAAATTTTTGAAAAATTTCCTATAAAAAGTAAATTTTTGAAAAATTTCCTATAAAAAGTAAATTTTTGAAAAATTTCCTATAAAAAGTAAATTTTTGAAAAATTTCCTATAAAAAGTAAATTTTTGAAAAATTTCCTATAAAAAGTAAATTTTTGAAAAATTTCCTATAAAAAGTAAATTTTTGAAAAATTTCCTATAAAAAGTAAATTTTTGAAAAATTTCCTATAAAAAGTAAATTTTTGAAAAATTTCCTATAAAAAGTAAATTTTTGAAAAATTTCCTATAAAAAGTAAATTTTTGAAAAATTTCCTATAAAAAGTAAATTTTTGAAAAATTTCCTATAAAAAGTAAATTTTTGAAAAATTTCCTATAAAAAGTAAATTTTTGAAAAATTTCCTATAAAAAGTAAATTTTTGAAAAATTTCCTATAAAAAGTAAATTTTTAAAAAAATTTCCTATAAAAAGTAAATTTTTGAAAAATTTCCTATAAAAAGTAAATTTTTGAAAAATTTCCTATAAAAAGTAATTTTTTGAAAAATTTCCTATAAAAAGTAAATTTTTGAAAAATTTCCTATAAAAGTAAAATTTTGAATAATTTCCTGTTAAAAGTAAATTTTTGAAAAATTTCCTATAAAAAGTAAATTTTTGAAAAATTTTCTATAAAAAGTAAATTTTTTAAAAATTTCTTATAAAAAGTAAGATTTTGAAAAATTCATATAAAAAGTAATTTTTGAAAAATTTCCTATAAAAAGTAAATTTTTGAAAAATTTCCTATAAAAAGTAAATTTTTGAAAAATTTCCTATAAAAAGTAAATTTTTGAAAAATTTCCTATAAAAAGTAAATTTTTGAAAAAATTCCTATAAAAAGTAAATTTTTGAAAAATTTCCTATAAAAAGTAAATTTTTGAAAAATTTACTATAAAAAGTAAATTTTTGAAAAATTTCCTGTAAAAAGTAAATTTATGAAAAATTTCCTATAAAAAGTAAATTTTTAAAAAATTTCTTATAAAAAGTAAGATTTTGCAAAATGCATATAAAAAGTTAGATTTTGAAAAATGCATATAAAAAGTAAATTTTTGAAAAATTTTCTAAAAAAGTAAATTTTTGAAAAATTTTCTATAAAAAGTAAATTTTTGAAAATTTTCCTATAAAAAGTAAATTTTTGAAAAATTTCCTATAAAAAGTAAATTTTTGAAAAATTTCCTATAAAAAGTAAATTTTTGAAAAATTTCCTATAAAAAGTAAATTTTTGAAAAATTTCCTATAAAAAGTAAATTTTTGAAAAATTTCCTATAAAAAGTAAATTTTTGAAAAATTTCCTATAAAAAGAAAAATTTTTGAAAAATTTCCTATAAAAAGTAAATTTTTGAAAAATTTCCAATAAAAAGTAAATTTTTGAAAAATTTCCTATAAAAAGTAAATTTTTGAAAAATTTCCTATAAAAAGTAAATTTTTGAAAAATTTCCTATAAAAAGTAAATTTTTGAAAAATTTCCTATAAAAAGTAAATTTTTGAAAAATTTCATATAAAAAGTAAATTTTTGAAAAATTTCCTATAAAAAGTAAATTTTTGAAAAATTTCCTATAAAAAGTAAATTTTTGAAAAATTTCCTATAAAAAGTAAATTTTTGAAAAATTTCCTATAAAAAGTAAATTTTTGAAAAATTTCCTATAAAAAGTAAATTTTTGAAAAATTTCCTATAAAAAGTAAATTTTTGAAAAATTTCCTATAAAAAGTAAATTTTTGAAAAATTTCCTATAAAAAGTAAATTTTTGAAAAATTTCCTATAAAAAGTAAATTTTTGAAAAATTTCCTATAAAAAGTAAATTTTTGAAAAATTTCCTATAAAAAGTAAATTTTTGAAAAATTTCCTATAAAAAGTAAATTTTTGAAAAATTTCCTATAAAAAGTAAATTTTTGAAAAATTTCCTATAAAAAGTTAATTTTTGAAAAATTTCCTATAAAAAGTAAATTTTTGAAAAATTTCCTATAAAAAGTAAATTTTTGAAAAATTTCCTATAAAAAGTAAATTTTTGAAAAATTTCCTATAAAAAGTAAATTTTTGAAAAATTTCCTATAAAAAGTAAATTTTTGAAAAATTTCCTATAAAAAGTAAATTTTTGAAAAATTTCCTATAAAAAGTTAATTTTTGAAAAATTTCCTATAAAAAGTAAATTTTTGAAAAATTTCCTATAAAAAGTAAATTTTTGAAAAATTTCCTATAAAAAGTAAATTTTTGAAAAATTTCCTATTAAAAGTAAATTTTTGAAAAATTTCCTATAAAAAGTAAATTTTTGAAAAATTTCCTATAAAAAGTAAATTTTTGAAAAATTTCCTATAAAAAGTAAATTTTTGAAAAATTTCCTATAAAAAGTAAATTTTTGAAAAATTTCCTATAAAAAGTAAATTTTTGAAAAATTTCCTATAAAAAGTAAATTTTTGAAAAATTTCCTATAAAAAGTAAATTTTTGAAAAATTTCCTATAAAAAGTAAATTTTTGAAAAATTTCCTATAAAAAGTAAATTTTTGAAAAATTTCCTATAAAAAGTAAATTTTTGAAAAATTTCCTACCTATAAAAAGTAAATTTTTGAAAAATTTCCTATAAAAGTAAATTTGTTGAAGAATGAGAATGAACCTTAATAATATTAACTTGTTTAATTATAAATCAATATTGTTTGTTAATTTTAATTATAAAATATTGAAAGAAAAAAATAAATTTTTTTTCAGTCGCTTAAAACTTTTCAAACTGAAAACAACATTTTAACAGGTTATGGACCCTTGCGCGTTATAAATATTAATTTAAACAATATTCGCGAGTGAATTAATAAAACAGTTCAGTGATAAAGGAAGAGTTTTAAAGATTCAAGAAAGAAACAGCAAGATTTTTCAAGATTCCATATTCAATGATGTCAAGCAACAATCAAATTGAAAAGCTTAGAGGAAGCGAAAATTATGAAGATTGGAAGTTCACGGTGGAAGCATATTTCCAAATGAAAGGTTTGTGGAATTCTATTCTTGGTACCGAAGAAAGGGAGGATAGAAAAATTCAAGCCAAAGCGGAATTGATACTTCTGGTGGATAAGACGATATATCCACACATACGTGAGTGTAGTAGTGCAAATGAAATATGGAATACGCTGAAGACTATTCTGGAGGATAGCGGCTTGGTAAGAAGAGTCGGTTTAATCCAAAAATTCTGTTCAACAAAGCTGCAGAATTGTGCAAATGTTGAAGAATACGTGAATGAAATTTTAACCACAGCACACAAACTGAGAGCAGCTGGCCTTAATGTTGATGAAGAATGGGTAGGTTCAATGATGCTAGCCGGTTTACCCAAAGAATATAATCCAATGATAATGGGAATTCAAAGCTCTGGAATCAAGATAACTGGTGATGCCATCAAGTTGAAGCTATTACAGGACGTTAAGAAGGAACCATCTGATGTTGCTTTAGCTGGTAAAAGGAAGCAGTTTAAGAAGAAAGGACCTAAATGTTATAACTGTAATCAATATGGACACATTGCTGCAAAATGCCCTAATAAAGTAAACAAATCAAAATACAAAAATAATATGAATGCTATGTTGGGATGTTTTTCTATAAGCGAATTAAATAAAAATGAGTGGTATTTCGATTCTGGTGCAACAGCCCATATGTGTTCAAATTCTAAATTTTTTAACGACAATTTTCAAGAAAGAAATGCTGAAGTTACAATTGCTAACAACGAAACAATGCAAGTAAAGGGTGTAGGTCAAGTTGAAATGATTGCAAAGATTGGAAAATCTAAGAGAGAAAATATAATGTTTCGTGAAGTGCTTTACATTCCAAATTTGTTCATCAATTTGATATCCGTTTCCAAAATTGTTGAAAGTGGTTACGAAGTGGTATTCAACAAGAGAGGCTGCAAGGTTTTGAAGAGCAATGGCGAAATTATTGCAACTGGTGAAGCAGTGAATGGTATGTTCAAGTTGAATGTCTTAAGCAACAAGATTTTAGTTTCGGAAGTAAGAAATCATGGATATAATTTGTGGCACAAACGAATTGGTCATGCAAATGATGATGCTTTAAAGAGCATGAATTCTGGTGCTGTATCTGGTGTAAAATGTGATATGAGCAAGCAAAGCTGTGTAACTTGCTTAAAAGGTAAATTATCAAGATCTCCATTTAAAGACCATGGAAACCGTTCAACGGAAATACTAGGGTTAGTACATTCCGATGTTTGTGGACCAATGGAAGTACCATCAATTAGTGGTTCAAGATACATGCTTACTTTTGTTGATGATTTGAGTAGAAAAGTTTTTGCATATTTTATAAAATCAAAAGACGAAGTATTTAATAAATTTACTGAATTTCAAAAACTTGTTGAGAATCAAACTGGTAGAAAAATCAAGGCGCTTAGAAGTGACAATGGTACGGAGTATTGTAATGGTAAAATGAAAAATATTTTTATAAAGTCTGGTATTGAACATCAAACGACAGTACCTTACACACCACAACAAAATGGTATGTCGGAAAGAATGAACCGAACAATTATAGAAAAGACTAGATGCTTGCTAATAGATTCCGGTTTGCCGAAGAAGTTCTGGGCAGAAGCTGCGAACACTGCAGTATACTTAATAAATCGAACTCCATGCAAATCCATAAATGGTGTAAGTCCTGATGAGGTATGGTCTGGTAAGAAGCCAAATTTAAAGCACCTTAAAGTTTTTGGATGCAAAGCCGTGATTCATATTACTAAGGAGAAAAGAAAGAAGCTGGATGCTAAAGCGAAAGAAGCTATTTTTGTTGGATATTGTGCACACTCAAAAACTTATCGTTTTTATGATCCTAAGCGAAATCAAGTAGAGTTAAGTAGAGATGCAAGATTCTTTGAAGATGAATTTTATAAAGAAATGCCTAGTGATGACTCAACATTTTATAAGTTTCCCGAATGTGATTCAGTGGGGGAAATGGATGCTCCAGAAGATACTATTGAAATTAGTTCTGATGACACAATCACAAATGCCGAATTTCCAAATATTGTTGAATGTAGTTCTGAAGAGGAACAATATTTTTCTGAAACCGATGATGCGTCGTTTAGAGGCTTTGATAGCAACAGTTCTGATTGGGCACCTGGACAATCTGCGGTTAGAATCACATCTCCGGAAAACATTAGAAGATCTTCAAGAGTTCCAAAGCCAGTACAAAGATTCGAATACAGCTGCAATGCGATCGAAGTTGATGATGAGCCGAAAACAGTGAAGCAAGCACTCGAAGGCCCTAATAAGCAACAATGGCAACAGGCAATGAAGGAAGAATTAGATGCATTGGATGAAAATGGAACATGGGATATAGTAAAGTTACCAAAAGGCAAGAAACCAATTGATAGTAAATGGTGTTTTAAAATAAAAAGAAATTCAAATGGCGACATCGAACGATATAAGGCGAGATTGGTTATAAAAGGTTATTCTCAACGACATGGTATAGACTACGAGGAAACGTTCTCTCCCGTAGTAAGATATTCATCAATTCGACTTCTCTTAAGTTTGGCCGTTGAAAACAATTTGGATATCGATCAAATGGATGTGGTAACAGCCTTTTTGCAAAGTGAATTGAATGAAGAAATTTATATGAAGATTCCTGATGGGTACAAAGGTAATAATGAAATGGTATGCAAGCTTAAAAAATCGTTATATGGACTCAAGCAAGCCAGTAGAATGTGGAATCAAAAACTGGATCGAACTTTGAAAAATATTGGTCTGTCACAATCAAAGACTGAACCCTGTATTTATTTTAAAGTAAATAAAAATGAAATGACATATGTGGCAATCTATGTGGATGACATTTTAATATTTACAAATAGTCCTACAAGTAAAGATAATATAAAGAAAAACTTAATGAAATTCTTTAAAATGAAAGATATTGGAGAAGCTAACTATATTTTAGGCATGAAAATTACAAGAGATCGTGGTAAAGGAATATTGTGGCTGGACCAAGAACAATATATAAGAAAAGTCTTAAAGAGGTTCAATATGGATGATTCCAAGCCCGTTTCAACTCCTTTGGATAGTAATCAAAAACTTTCCAAAGATATGTGCCCACAATCACAAAAAGAAATTGATGAAATGAAAAACGTGCCTTATCAAGAAGCTATAGGAAGCATTATGTATGCAGCTCAAGTCAGTCGACCAGACATTTCATTTGCAGTGGGGGCCTTAGCAAGATTTAACAACAACCCAGGAAAGGCACACTGGCAAGCAGTAAAGCGTATTCTTAGGTATCTTAAGGGTACTTTGGAAGTAAAACTTAAATTCTGTAAAGATGATAAAGATCGAATTGAAGGTTACTCTGATGCAGATTGGGCTGGCGATTTGGATGAAAGAAAATCCACTACTGGATATGTCTTTAAATTCCAAGGAGGATGTATTTCCTGGAACTCTAAGAAGCAACAAACAACAGCGTTGTCAACAACCGAGGCAGAGTACATGGCTCTAGCAGCAGCAGGTCAAGAAGCTCTATGGTTAAAATCTTTATTTAAAGAGCTTGGAAGGTCATCAAATATGGTTATAAAATGTGATAATAAAAGTGCTATAAATTTGTCTCACAATAGTACATATCACGCTCGTTCTAAACATATAGATATCAAACATCACTTTTTAAGAGACCTAGTTAATGCAAAAGGAATTGCCATTGAGTATTTAAGTACTGATGACATGGTTGCAGATGTATTAACAAAGTCTTTACCAGCATTGAAGCATTTACGCTGCTGCACATTAATGAATATTAGTGTTCATTCTAGTGGGGGTGTTGAAGAATGAGAATGAACCTTAATAATATTAACTTGTTTAATTATAAATCAATATTGTTTGTTAATTTTAATTATAAAATATTGAAAGAAAAAAATAAATTTTTTTTCAGTCGCTTAAAACTTTTCAAACTGAAAACAACATTTTAACAAAATTTTTGAAAAATTGCCTATAAAAAGTAAATTTTTGAAAAATTTCCCATAAAAAGTAAATTTTTGAAAAATTTCCTATAAAAAGTAAATTTTTGAAAAATTTCCTATAAAAAGTAAATTTTTGAAAAATTTCCTATAAAAAGTAAATTTTTGAAAAATTTCCTATTAAAAGTAAATTTTTGAAAATTTTCCTATAAAAGTAAAATTTTGAATAATTTCCTGTTAAAAGTAAATTTTTGAAAAATTTCCTATAAAAAGTAAATTTTTGAAAAATTTTCTATAAAAAGTAAATTTTTGAAAAATTTCTTATAAAAAGTAAGATTTTGAAAAATTCATATAAAAAGTAATTTTTGAAAAATTTCCTATAAAAAGTATATTTTTGAAAAATTTCCTATAAAAAGTAAATTTTTGAAAAATTTCCTATAAAAAGTAAATTTTTGAAAAATTTCCTATAAAAAGTAAATTTTTGAAAAATTTCCTATAAAAAGTAAATTTTTGAAAAATTTCCTATAAAAAGTAAAAGGAAATGTTTGAAAAATTTCCTAAATAGTATATTTTTGAAAAATTTCCTATAGTCAGTTTTTGAAAAATTTCCTATAAATAGAAAAATTTTCTCTAAATAGTAAATTTTCTTAAAATTTACTCTATAATATCCTGTAAAAAATAAATTATCTAAAAATTTCCTTTGAATAGTAAATTTTCTTAAAATTACTTATAAATTGTGAAATTTCTTAAAATTTTCTTTATAAATTGTAAATTATCTTTAAATTGTAAATTTTTTTTTCAATTTCCTCTTGTAGTCAATTTTCTAAAAATTTCCTATAGTCAATTTTGCTAAAATTTCCTGTAAATAGTGTATTTTCTTAAAAATTTTTCAATCATTTCATTCTTTAGTTTAAAGTCGGTGTAATTCTTTTGGCGCGGAATCCATATGCTATCAAAAAAATGGGAAAAATGTAACGACAAACGATGGACAATACATTAAATAATTTAGTTATTTAAATAAATGCTTATTTTAAGCAAAATAATCGCAAAAATGCCGATCAAAATTCCAAAAGTTTATCGACTTAAACGACGGATATATATATACCTTGTTAATCTACTTTTCACTAAAACTCTATTTTTTACCAACACATGGCAACAAATTCATTCGTTCCCAAGGTAGTACGGAACGACTCGGTAATCTTAAGATTCCGACCAAGTTACAACAACAAGAAATTCATTAGAAAAAAAGGTATTAAAAAAAGTCAAACTCCTACAAATTGACTGAAAATTTTATAAAAATTTTAAATATTTTAAGAAATCCTGAAGGAAACACAACAGACTTTCAAATAAAACAAATTAGTTTGTAAGACTTTTTAATAGACAAATTTAAAGAACATATTACACCTATTATATTGCTTTAGCACAATCAAATATGTATAAAAAACTACAATAATACATAACCCCTCTGAAATAAACAGACAATACATCCTTTCATTTATTCATACATCCATCCATCATATGTTTAACCTAATGAATTTCTCTTTAAAACTTTACCAATCAACTTTAAATTAAATTGAAAATAACACACAAGATTACAATGAGATAAAATAATAAAACGTTTAACCCTTTTTTTGACATCTCTCTGCTCTCCAATCTCGTCGTCCTCATCATAAGGACGTGCTGAATGTATTTGGTATGGTGGGTCGGTTTGTAGAAATGCTCACAACCAAACCACAGAGATGCAAACAAACACATACGCATCCATATACAACTCATTTTTCCAAGCTATGAAATCCATAAAGAGATAAATATGTATGTGCAATAAGTCCCAGTTAAAGTTGATGGTGTGTCTTGGTTCTTATGGCGGGTATTTTCTTCTTTTCAGTGATGACGGTAATGGTGTTACTATGATTCGTGTTGGTGGTGGTTTTATTATTTTTTTTTTTTTGTTGTGTTGTTTTTTTTTTCTTTCTTTTATTATTTGTATATGTGAAACGACATCATCGGCCATCCCAACACACTTTGTTTTTTTTTTTTTTTTTTCATAAACATCAACAGAATTAAAGTAAAGCCTCTCTAGAAGAGGACGAGCAATGTTGAAAAAGGAATGTACTGAATTGAAAAATAAAACACTAGAATGCAGAAAATGCCGGCATCCTTAGTGACACAGAAAACTACAAGTTTGAATAATAAAAAAAATCAATGTTGTTTTAAACTGTTTTTTATTTATTTAAGTTACACACATGTTATAGAGGAAAACTGAATTCTGTTTTAAATTGTATTTAAAGTACATACAGATATTGCATTTAAAATATGATTTTAAAGAATTTTAATAAAATTGTTGAGTGCATTTTATTATCAACAAATATTTATATGCAATTAACCAATTTTTTATTTCCCACGTATTTATTCTGGCTTGGAATAATCTTAAAAGTGAATACAACAAAATCTGAAACTGGTGTTGGAGTTAAAGGGGAAGAATAATCAAATATATTGCAGTACTACTGTTGTTGTTGTTGTAATTGCCGTATTATTGTTACTATTGCAGAAGTGACAGTCCTTGATTGGAACTTCAAGATTTTCGAGTCTATCCGGTACAAAAAACCGTCTGCCATGAGAATGGATGCCACTGTACTTGTTAGTTTTTATATGCATTTATAGGCCTGTTCAGAACTACTGGATCACAGAAACCACATTTTCAATTTATAACCAAATATGCCTTACTTACAATATTAAGCGTTCTACAGCCTTGGTCGAACATTAACGTTCATTAAATAGACTCATTCGTTGTAGCATCTGACTTGTAAAATTGACAGTCGAGAGATTATTTTTCTTTTTCACTTGTAGATAACACAAAGGGATAATTTTCGGGATCCAACTGAGCTGGACTTTGTCGTTAACCATCTCTTATTCTAGCCTAACCATAAACTGGCCAACGCAAATTTAACTTTTAACGAACACCAAAAAATTGCCTCTTGGAAGGAAGTAAAGGTGGAAGTCAACATCTCAGTCGACTGTAGACGTAACCCTACGGTGCAAAACCCACAAATGTTAGGGTTAGTTTTCGACAGCCTCCTTCACGCTCCCCCTAAATCAACCAAAAGGTAAAGTCTCGAAATAAGATCCTTAAAGCATTAGCTGGCACCTCATGATGTATGGACAATGAGGTAATTGTTGCGACATATAAAGCAATTGGTCGCTCACTCCTTAATTATGCAGCCCCTCTTTCATTACGACACAATCATCCCAAAATAATATAACTGAATGTTTCAAAATGACAAATGTAGATCATTTACGTGATGAATCCAGTTTACTGTCGGTCAGACAACATATAGTGTTGCTTACTAGACAGTTTCTAATGGCATGTCACCAGCCTAATCATCGTAACCATCAGATACTGACGGAGGATCCACTACGTCGGAATATACGGATGAACTTCCAAAACATCATTTAATCGGACGTTAAACGATTGTCTATAACGAATGCACAGAAAACATTGCATCAATTGGCGGTCACTGATGCCATAAACGGCTATCGATGCAAAGTTCTTAATGAATACCCCCCTCCAACTTCGATTAGTAAATGGCTACTCCCTAGGCATACTAGATCCATATTAGCAAAATTAAGTGTCGCTTGGAGCCGTATACTTAACTGCTACCGCCCAAATAGGCCCAAATGGCATAGGCCATAGACCTTTCGTTCACACGGCAGTCAGTTCTTCGTACCGGTCGGAAATCCTAGAATTCTGATATCGCAGTTACAACAACAAGAAAACACATTTCTGATCGTACAAAATACTGAGCATGGCTTCATGGATATTCCGCTTCGGCGTTGATATGACGATTACAAAAAATACTTTTTTTTGTACCGTTCGCGCATCATTTCCAATGTGTAAAATCGAATTTCAACTTCTCGCGGCTTCAATTTATATGGAACGCAAGGATATTACCTTTGAATGAATACCAATTATTTTGAACGTAGGGAAATGAATTGCTATTTGACTTCCTATAACAATGCAAGCTCTTTTTGTCTTTGATAACAATCTTCTTCGAGTAATGCTTACAATTCCTTTCCTTGTCCCCTGCGATGAAATCATGAAATCAGTCAATCAAATGTGAATAGCAACAGTATTACCCTCTAAAATACAATATTTGTTGGGACAAACCTTATATGTAATGACATGTTTTTCAAATCGACATTATTAACTGTACTCCGATTCGACATAAAAATAGTTCTTAAATAGATACACCTCGAATCGGATTTTTGAATTCTAATCAGCGAACTATGGAAGTGGAGAATAGAGATTTAAAAGATGAGATTTTGATAATCATTGTTCCATGTTCCATATTTATAACCAATTAAAGTTGACCTTTCATTTGTTCCACTTAGCTTTCTAAAAGAAGAGTTAAAAAATGTTTTAATATCAAAATTTATTATCTTAATACCAAAGTTTTTTGCCAATGAACAAACTTTTACAACAAACCTTTTGCTTAAGGAAGTATTAAAGTTGAAATACGCGATATTTCCGACTAAATGTCAATTATTCCATAAATGAACATCATCTAAACTGGTCAGAACAAATAAAAACAGTTCAAACTCTCCTAAGTCTTAAAATGCAATTATTTAATTGAAAATCACCACAATACCCATATGTGGTTAGCAATTGGCACAAGTGTACACTTAAAGCATCTATCTATACTTGCAACTTGCGATTCTTAAGTACAGCGAGAGTTAAACAAAAAACAATTATGAATTACTTCTAAAAAACAAGAGAAAAATGGGTTAAACACTAAAAACAAACTTGATTTATCAATACTAAAATATGTAGGTATGTACAGAGTGTTGTTTTAGTGAAAAAGACTTGCAGAATCCATAAAAATAAAACGGGAACGGTGAGATGAACAAGAAAAAGAATCAAACGAATAATAAACGCAAAATGCCAATAATAAATCATTTGGCCCCAAAGTGAGTTTTAGGTAGAAAAAGCGAACAACACACACAATCACACAGCAAAGTAAACGAAAGCGAATAAATGAATGTGATGTGGCGCGCGGCATTGGAAAGAGATGGTGGAGCAGTAGTAGAAGCAACTAAACACATACAATTTGCAAAAACATAGACAACACACATGTCTTCAAACTTTTGTATATGATACTTAGAAAATATCACGAAAATAACACAGAACATATACAGAGAAATAAACGCCAATACGCGGAAGCAGCAACGGACTGCAAAACCCCAAAAAATACAACAACAGCAATAAAAATAACTAACTGAAAGTAAGAGAAAAAGTAAGCGTCAATGTGGATCATTTCGAAAAAAAAATCGAAAAACTAGTAAAATAAAATAAAAAACACAAAGTTTTCAAGTCGGTCAAGACCGACAATTTGATAACCTACATATACCTCAACTATGTTATAAGATATACGTAAAACTTTAAAGCCCGGATAAAAAAGGAGAAATGACGGGGATACTGGGATACTGTGAATGGCTTCTATGCGTCTCAGAAACTAGGAGTTGCCGACAAAACCAACTCTGAAAACAGTACCATCACCGTTATTAGCAGTTATCGCTAAAGACCAATAACCCACTTAAGTAAAAAAATCACTATTTAACAATTAGTATCCAAATATAATTTTTAGCTCAACTTTAAAGTTGTTAAAATTTCCAGGGTCAGAATTTTTAATGGTAACACAGTCAAAACGACGCTGATTGGTTTATATTTGTAAATAGCTACTCCTTGCTGAATTTTATTATCTAATAAATTTTTATTTTAGGATTTCCCAGAAGTTTTTGCAATAGTCGAAAGGAGGAAACGAAAGAAATATATAGAACGATCAAATTGTTAAGATACCAATGAATATACAACCTTGCTGACATACAGGATCTACAACAGTGTAGGTTAATTGATATTGTAGGGTTCATCACGGGTCTCAACTGGCCTAGATAGGGTAGTCTTCTCTTCAACTCTCTACTACCTTTCTCTTTCCCTATCTTCATTCTTTCTTTCTTCATTCTTTCTTTTTTCCCTCTCTATTAAAGGATCACAATGGACCCCTGGTGTCTCCGAGTGTAGGTGTCTTTGACACCTCCTTTATTACCTAACCTAACCTAATGAATATACAATTGAAAATAAAGTATATGTTAGAGATACTCATCGTCTTCACGGCGGGCCTTTCTAAATCAGAACTTATAATGACTAGAAGTAATATCGCATCTAGTAACATTATTGCCAAATCACAGCTCTTCTTAATCAGGAGAATATTGCTTTACAATTGTTCATCTGTAAATTTCAAATAATGTTCACATCACCGGGATTACAAAATTATCATGTTTAGTCTACAAAGTGTCATTGATATCTCTCACACGCCTTTGGCTTTGCAATCAAATTTCGACCATCACAGCACACTTTGTTTTTGGTTTGCATTCTAGAAGGCTCCTTCTTTAGTTATCTGCAGTAGGAGTTTAGTAGTCATAATATTGAGAAAAAGATACGTTTATCTACCTCCTCTTTTACTTTCAATTTAAGCGAATCATTCCTGTGTCCTAAATTTAATTGAAAAACACTACAATATCCAAATATGGTTAACAATTGACTCATGTGTATTCTTTAAGCATCAGATACTACAAAAAAAAAAAAAAAACAGTTCCGGTTAATACAGCATTCGCTAGGTTGACAATCCTTGGTCGAGTTGTACTCAGGTCGTTCAGGAGCGCAGATCCGATTGTCGTGGGAACGAACAATCACATCACCTACATCAATCAAAAGGTACAGTCACGAAATAAGGTCCTAAAAGCATTAGCTGGCACCTCATGGGGTGTGGACAAGGATGTTTTTGAAGCGACATATAAAGCAATTGGCTCACTCCCTAACTATGCTGCCCCAGTTTGGACCTCTTTCATTAGCGATAATGCACTCCGAATTGGAACCGTATTTGTCAAAATGACACAGTTTCAAATCCTGATCAGATACTAATGAAGGATCCGCTTCCTCGGCACATACGGATGGACTTTAGACGCTATCGTGCGGACATCCAAAACGTCATTCAATCGGACGTGGATCAATTGGCGGTCATCGATGCCATAAACGGCTACCGATGCAAAAAAGTCTTTAATTTATTTTTACTATTTTATAGGAAAGAATTATCAACAGCAGAACTGTTACAACAATATAGGACCCACGTTCTAGCGGCAGTCGATTCTTCGTACCAGAACGACTCGCAAATCTTAGGATTCCGACCAAGGACTGCCACTTCAGCTTATTACCAATAATATCGCAGTTACAACAAGAACAAAAGACCCAAGTGAAGCGAACTTCTTCGTCATATATACTTTATATTATGGCGAGCTAAAAATTTACCACAAGCAGCTGTTGGATTCATCCTTAGCAGTAAGAAATATCAAGTGACAAATGTCAAATTCTCATTACATCTCTCTATCCGTTTATACAAACATAAGGAAGCTGCAGTCCAAGCTGGAATGTTTGTAAAAAACATTTTTTTTACAATTTTTAGCACTAAAATAATTTCTAAACCTAAGTGCTATATGGAAACATTCGTCAAATCTGAAGTCTTTGTAATAAAATGTATTATAGTAAGGGTTGCCAGACACAAATCCTGAAAAAGCTGGGCAACCCAAAAATTAGCTGGACATTAAAAATAAAAAACTTGCTTTTATAATTTGCTTTGATGAATCAAATTTGGTAAACCGAATTGCGAATACCGTTATTAACCGCAGCGATATCGAGAGAAAATGAAATCAACCGAGATGCTGCAGCTATTACATCTGAAACAATTTTTAAAAGAAAACACATGCAACTCGCGTTTGTCGATGACATTAATATCATGGGACGCACATTGCGCGATTTGAAAGTCGCCTTTTGAAGTATCGAGAACGAATCCAATAAAATAGGTCTTGTTGTCAATGAATCATAAAACTGCTGGTTTCTACAAGCAGGCAATCCTTAAGAATTGACCACATGTGATCGTTGAGAACTAAAGCTACGAGCTTGTAAAAGAATTTGTTTACTTTGGTACCGCCGTCAACATAAATAACGACATAAGTTTCGAAATCAAACGTAGAATCAAGCTTGCCAACAGATGTTATTTTGGCATAAGCAGGCGAATAAGAAATAAAGCTCTCTCTACAAGAACTTCAACTGCGAACTACAAAGCGCTTATAGTACCTACCCATGTTAATTCTTAAATATGCTCGGCCTTTGTTCTTAACAGGTTTTTAATATAGGCCATTTAAGTAAAATAAGTGCAATGGGGAAATTTGATAGAGGGTAATTTTATTACAAAATGAAATTGCTTGATCAAGTTCAAGATCAATTAATCAACGCATAAATCACTTACATGAAAAAGAAAAAAAATAATTTTGACAAAGTTTTTATTGCGTTCTTTTTCATAAAAATAGTTTTTCGTTAAAAATATTTAAAAAAAATTCAATTCTTCACCTTTCAGCTGGACAAATTTAATTAAAAAATCCAGTCGAATCCAGCCTGACTGGCAACCCTAATTACAGTGCACTCTTTATTTTCGTCATACTCACATTTAATACAAATTTATAAGTACATATTTAATTGTTTCCTTGAAGCGGTGGTTTTAGGAACTTTCGCTACAAACTTCGCCTGTACAAAACCCAAACATCTGGACAGACATCGTTCAGTCGCTTCAGTAATAATAAGTCGAAAGTTATATTTTAAGGTGGGAGTGTAAACAAAATTCCCATGTGTTACAAACAACAGCAGAAACTTATAATACCCTTTCTACAGATAATGGTGTAGGTTTATAAAGAAACACAACAACAAAAAACTTGTATAAAACAAGAGGAGATTGAACACGAAAACCAAAGCAACGCGCTCCATTTTAGCCTGCGTCAATGTGGCTAAAGTGGTCGCGCGCATTTTTTCTTATGACGGCTATAATTTGAGTTTTGTTATAAAAAGAAATCATGTTTTAGATTAGAAAACTTACGTTTTTTTATATTACGGTTGACCACCAGACAATTTGTATTGTTAGTTTCCAAATAATTGTTGTTGTTGTGTGTAAATTACCGGTTTTTTTTCACTTAATGATTTTTGTTTATTTTAAAGTTAATTTCTTTGTTTCTTCTTAAAGTTAATAAGTTTTATTTTAGACTTACAAAGTTTTTCTATATTTTAACCAACAGAATTATTAATTATTACTTAAATTTTATTGCAAGCACACTTTTTTCTTCGGTATTTTTATTGTATTTACTTGTGATTGTTGTTCTTCTGCTTAATAATGCTGCTTGATTATTACGTTCTTCATTATTTGCTTGTTTCTCATTTCTCCTCTTTCTTAACACACACTCCTATGCACATATACACAAGCTCTGGCAACACACTCGTCGTCGTTCACTCAAATATACAAATATCTACATAACTACTGCGGCATCGTTTGGGGAAGAAAATGTTTTCCTTCAATTATTCACTTTAGATTTTCCGCATTAAAACTTTTGCACTTTATATGATTTTTATGTCTGGCGTTAGCTTATGAACTCATTTACATTTTACAATAGATTTTAATTATTTTACATTGAGATAAATGTAAAAAAATTAAGTTTTTTCCTAAGCGAGACGTGAAAACGAAATTTTTTCAGAAAAATCCGAAAGCACACGAAACACGATTGTTGCGAGTTGCCAATTGTATGCATTAGGTAACACATGGTTGTATTTGAGCTACCTTTT
Source organism: Stomorhina lunata (assembly GCA_933228675.1). Lineage (NCBI taxonomy): Eukaryota > Metazoa > Arthropoda > Insecta > Diptera > Rhiniidae > Stomorhina > Stomorhina lunata. The sequence continues at coordinate 47,156,300 of OW121743.1, read as the reverse complement.
TAGAACAGAGTTGTTATACGTTTATACCAGAAATGGTAAGGCAGTTCCTGATTAACTTAAGCTACCAGACTGTTCTCGTTGAAAGGTAATGCCGTAACTATATGATTCTTTACAAAAACGCTGACTCCACAATAGATTTTTTTAATTGTTATTACTTTAAACAGCTGTCCTCATATTGTAAACGAAAAAAAAAAAACAAAAACAGCGGCATTAAACTACTAAGTTATGATGGCACCGGAAAAAGTAAACTTGCCCGATGAAGATCTTGATTGGATTCAAATGCGCCAGGACTCGGGCTCAGTCTTTCCCGAGACAACCAAGGAGAAAATGTCTCGTAAAATCAAAGAAAATCCCTTAGTACCGATAGGTAAGCCCTAGAAAATTTCACAATTATATAAGGAAAATAACGCAAAAAAAGAACATAATTACTACATTGTCTTCTTTCTTTTCTGATATCAAGGTTGTCTCGCTACCGCCGGTGCCTTGGGTTTTGGTCTCTACAACTTCCGTACCGGCAATCGCCAGATGTCACAAATGATGATGCGAGCTCGAATTTTGGCGCAAGGTTTCACAGTGGCCGCTTTAGTTGCCGGCGTTATTATGACTTACGGCAAGAAGGAATAGTTTTGAGTTGAAACATTCACAAGGGCTGGATCCTCTCAAACTTTTCTTTTTATTCTTATTAAGTTTCACATTTTAGTTTATTGCTTTGCAGCAAAATAACGTGCATAAATATTTGTTTCATTTTTGGTGTTTAGGATTTGCATAAATATAGGAAATGCTACTCTTAGAAATTTCAAATTAAATTTCTAACTAGCATTTCTGATTTCATTTGGAATTTTTAACTGTAGCATTTCTCATCTAACTGTAGCAGCTTAACTATTCGAAATAAATAAAGTATGTTTTCACTGTCATCGGTTCTTTTTGAGTAGGGTCCAGTTGTGGCATTTGTATACCCCTAGCGTCTATAGCTGGGATGTTTGTTACTCATAGAAATATTGGTCAGAGCCACATTTAAGTATACCGATCGACCGATGTACATTGTATAAGTATATCGTCACCTAAAATGCAAAAGGGAGTAACTAACACAAAAACTGAAATGATTTTTTTGATTGATTATGATGAAGCAACCCAAAATAAATATATCTACAAAATTTTAGATGCATACCGTTGGTCTCATGTAGAAAGGCCCTAACTCGCATATTTAAAACTTTACAGGAGAAGGTAAAAACTGATTTTAACAAAATTTTACATTTTTTTCAAATGCAGATGAAGAACGAATTTGGTCCCCAAAACTTTTTTTTAAATTTTAAACATAAAAAACTAAATTGAGATAGGGCTTTTTGTATAAAAGAGATCTTTCGGTATTAAAAGTTTTCTATAGGAAAACTTTCGAAAGTTTGACTTGGAATGTTTTCTATATAAAATCTTTCTATGTTCAAAGTTTTATTAAGAAAATCAAAAGTTTTCTTTAGAAATTTTTTCCGTATCGAAAGTTTATTGTTATTGGTAGCATTTCGAAATCGAAAGATTTATGTAGGTTAGGTTGAAAAGGTAATGCCAGGGAATTGGCATCTTCACTCGGAGACCTTCGGGTCCATTGGGATCCTTTCTGAAAGTAAATAACGAAAGCGGAAACAGAAAGAAGAGTGAAGTTTCTAGATAGTTTTAGTGATAGAGAAAGGGAGTCGTAGAGAAGAGAAATGTTGTCTAAAACGTTACCCTAGGGAGAGAGACCCGTCTATCTAAACCATCTGAATCCCAATATAAAACCTACAACTTCAGTCAGTCCGAGCTTATTTTAGAATTCCATGGACTTCGATCTTGTGCGAATATTCTCCAATTTTATAGGACAAGCTTTGAAAAATGTTCCTGTACTTGGTCTTTCCATCGAAGTTTCGGACGTCATCTTCTAACATTAGGTGGTGGGAAATTTTATTTCTAATTTTATCCTCTTCATAATAATTATTTGTTCCAAGAGAGGGTTACTAGCACGTCGTCCTAACCCATTTTTATTGATCTTATGGGACAACTCTCGGTACATGTTAGCTTACTACATTAAGGGGTGTTAAACTAGTTTCCCGCGTGATACCACGAGGAGGTCAGTGTCCACAGTTGAGATGAAGGATGACCCAGATAAGTTGGCCTTACCAAGTTAAGACCAATCAGAACCGTGTTTTTGGTATCTAACATCCCCTACATAATCAAAATTGACCCATGATGATATTTTTTTCATTACCGTGAGTTAATTTTCCAAAATTTTTTTTTACAGAAGGTAATATTTAAGTTCTTAAAATTCAAAAAATCATTAAAAAAAAACGCTGGGAAGGGATTTGAACCTGGGCCATTCAGTTTAAATTACCATCTTAATTACAAATAAGTACTTCTGTAATAACTTATTAGTAATTCAGAGGGTATATTGTAGTCATTACAAGGTAACCAGTTACCAGAGTACTTGACATTACCAAAGTTTTTGGGATAATGATAGCTAATCTACATGACTTGACTAGTTTTTAGGTGATACTACATCCTTCCATTGCTTTTAGAGCAGCCTGGCTGTCAACGTAGATGGTCACCTCGATTTCTACAGGAATGTTGTTAAAATAAGTTCAGTGGCTTTCAGAATGGCAAAGATTTCTGCCTGAAATACACTGCACTCATCTGTAAGCCTGTAGGATTTCCTAATGTTTCGATTCTTTTAGAAGACACCAGTGCCGATTTCCATTTTAGATCCATCTGTGAAGATCGAGTTCCCCTCAAAGAGCGATTGATGATTATCCCAGCTAGTTCTATCAGGAATAAAGACCTCAGGTACGGAACTGAACAACAGTTTCTTGACTAAGTAGTCAGATACAGTAGAATCTGACTCGAAGCAAGGGATGTTCGTTCGGTTCAGTATGCTAGTGTGTCCTGTCTGCTGGTAAAGAGTGCTCTAAATAAAATTTGTAGTTGGATTTTCTTAAATAAAAATCAAACCTTTTAATATAAAAACTCTACAAAATACGCAAATATAATGACATATTATACAAAATCATTTAGCATTAAAATGTTTACTTAGTACTCGGGTTTTGCAAAATTATCGACTTTTTTCGGAAACCCTCCCATTAAAGATTTTACAGTTGCTTCTGATACCTTTTTGGAGCATGTGTTCCACCTGCGCATAAAATCGGACATGTTCTTGGAAATCTTTTCTGTGTTCTTCAATTCCTTTTTTACCAGAGCCCAATACCTTTCCACAGGCCGAAGTTCTGGACAGTTAGGTGGATTTGCCTCTCGTGGTACAAAAATGACATTATTCTTTGAGTACCACTCAAATGCCTTTTTTCCATAATGGCATGATGCCAAATCGGGCCAAAAAAATGTAGTCACTCTGTGCTCTCTTAAAAAGGGTAACAACCGTTTTTGTTGGCACTCTGTGTTTATTGTGCCAGATGCCACAAATACTTTACTTCTTTTGCCACAACTGCAAATAGCTTGCCACACGAGAAACTTCTTAGGGAATTTTGTTTGTTTTTTTGTGCGAAACTCTTGCCGAACATTGCCCCGTTTATCAGCAACATAAAAATCTTGACCAGGAAGTTGAGAAAAGTCTGCCAGTACGTATGTTTCATCATCCATCACACAACAGGTGTATTTTTTTATAAAATCAGACTTCAATTTTTTCGCTCGTTTTTTTGCTTCTAAGTTCTTTATAGCATTGCGATCTGTCTTCAGTCCAGCATAAGCTTTGACTCTATGTGCAAAATTCGTAGAACATTTCACCGTACGAGCTGCTTTTCTTAAAGAAGTGTTAGGCGCTCTTCGAAAGAGTCGCTCGACTTCTTTTGCCTTACCAATATCTGTAGGACCTTTTTTCCTCCCTGATCCAGGTTTTCTTTCAATGCTCAGGTTTTCCTTATACCGTCTGATGGCATTAGAAACCGTTCGAGGGTCAACTTTCAAATTTTTAGCTATTTTTTTAAAAGTCCATGACGGATTTTTTTGAAAAGTTTTAATTATATTTTCACGAACTTTTTTTCGCAGTCCATTTTGATTGAAATAACTATTGAAAATTAATAATTTCTAAAATAATAGTATCTGACATATCTCTAAAAACTAACTTGACAAAAAAATAAATTATTTCTTGCATTATGGATAAATTTTGTCTAAAATAGTAAATGCATATTTTTTTTAGAACACTCTTTAATCCCCTAACCATTCTGAAAATAATTTCAAATAAAAGACATTTATGTTTTTTTTTGTTTTTTCTCAACATTCTCAAAATGCAGTTGACATTTGAGAATGTGATTTTAAAATTTTATTTCGAATTCTTCTTTCAATAATTATTGATATTTGGTGGATTTTTATCAATAAATTTTTGTTGTTGTTCTTGTTTTCTTTTGTTATTTTTTCCATTTTAGTTTATGGTTTGAAATTGTTTTAAAAGTTAAGGAGTTTTTTGTATGTATGCAGATGTATTCAATTTTACAATTTTCTTAAGATATTGACTTTTAACTTTTTCGGGGGGAAAATTAAAAATCAATTTACAAATTTTATTTTTTTTTTTTTTGGGGGGGGGGATGTAAGGAAAACTAGGAAAATTTAATTTAAGATAATAAAATACTCGTACATATAAAAGAATTATTTTTAATTGTCTATTTTTATAACAAATAAAGAGAAATAATATTAACATATTGAGAGTTGAAATTATATAAAATTGGTTCAGTTTAATTAACCGTGGCAAATAGTTTGGCCCAGTAAAATTTGGAAATGGATATAGCAAAGGAACAGAATTCTATTTTTATATGCTATAGCAATTTGGAAATTCTAGGATGCTAGACTATTTGCAAGAGATTATTTATTAAGATATTGTTTTTGTATTGTTTTGCTTATGGAAATTTTGATGTAAGTTTTCATTTTCAAAATTATTAAAACTTTTTTAAACTTGAAATTTTTATAAATCCATTTTTGAAAGATTTTGTTTATAAGTTTTTTATTATATTGGATTTAATTTTGAACTAGTATTTCAAGGGTTTTATTGAAAAATACTAGAAATTTTTCTTGATTATTTTCTGTTAATTTTTTTGTTTTAAATTTTTCCCTTTTGACAAAGATTTTGTTTTCATTTTCGTTTCTAATTAAATGTGGATCATACTAAATTCAACATAAAAGATTTCAAAATTTATAATTGTTGCTATTTTTTAAATTTATTTCCAATTAATTAATGTTTTTCTTTTTTTAAAGGGGAAAAATTTGGTATTTTTTTTTAGGTTATGTTTTACTATTTTTTTTTTAATTTTATATATTTTTTTTATTATTTTTTTAGTTGTGTCGACCAGTTTTGTTTTTCCATTTTTTAAATTTACTTATTTGCTATTGTTTTTTTTAACTTTTTCATATACTTTTTTAAAGTTTTATTTTATTTTATTTTTTTTTTAATTTTTTGCATTTTTTTCTATTTAAATTATAAATATTTCTTTATTATTAAAGACTCCTTTTTCTGTTTCCTTTTAAACAAAATTATTAAGAAACTTTTTACAATTCTTTTACATTAAGAACTATTTCTTTTTATTATAAGTTTAATTATTATTTATTACAATTAGAGCCTTAATTTTTCTTTTTTATAAATTTTTAAGTGCTTTATATAGATTTACTTTTTTATTCCAAGACAAGGATATTTTTTTAAACAAATTTTCCATATCCTTGCTCATGTATAATTACAAAATAAAAAAAATTTTCAAAATTATTTCTTAAATCAAAAAAATGAATCATTTAAATTACAAAACCTAAAATTTTAACAAAAACTAATTTTTATTTGAAAAATTTTTAATTTACAATTTGTAAAATTTATTTTAACTTTTTTGTAAAAGTTTACAATCCCTTGCAAATGGCCTTGCATCGTAGCTTTTGCCAAAAGGTATAGCAAATTGAAAATCTTCTAAATGTTTCGTATATGCTATACCCCTTGGCAAATGCTGCGATACTTAATTATTTGCAAGGGCTTGTAAACTGGGCTATTGGGTTTTTACAATAGTTTACTTTAATAATTTACATTTTCTTCTCTTTGTTATTAAAATTAAATCATAAATTGTTTAAACTACTTTTTATATTTAAATATGAACATTTTGTTTTTTATTTAAAGTTTTTCTTTAATAATTTACAATTAAAGGAAATTAACATTGAATTGAAGAAAATAAAAACGAAAAGAAAATTCTTTCAAGTTATAATCGTCTCTTTTTACTTTTAAGATTTTCAAAACCTTATAATTCGCATTAATTTTGTTTTGAAAACTCATATAAAGGCTAAGCTTTATAAATATCATGAGAACTCTGCAACCAAACATTTCCATGGTAAAGAAGTAGTTTACTAAATTTTGCTGTGACCATACATGTAAGGATGATCCAGAAATTTCTGAACGTCCGGTAGAAGTCTCTTTATCCGAAACAATAAAAAAAAAATCCTTCTTAAGATCATAGCCGATCAGTAATTGAAAGTGTATTAATTCTGTTTTTAAAAACCAAATCAAGGCTTAGATTGCTAAATATTATGAGGACTCTGCACTTAAGATTTTTATGGTAAAGAAGATTCGTTGTGACTATACAAGTAGGGAAGATTACGAACTTTCTGGACGACCAGTAGAGGTCTCTACATCCGATGATCTTAGTCGGTGATTGACAAACGCAACCGTCTGACAATTTGGATTCAGTCAAAATAACAAAATTCTGTGATCACTCATTTTTTATACCAAAAATTGATTTTTTTTAAATTTTTATATGGAAAGCTTTAAACTCGATTTTCTCGTTAATTATGATAGATACAGCTAAAATAACGAATACATAATTCCCACCATATTCTAATTGGAACAATGATTCAATGAGCTGCATCCGATTCTATTTTTAGACTCATTGAAAAGGACCTACGTTTCCGAACGGCAAATGCATTAGTTAGAGAAGTTTTACATAGCCTAATAATCAATAACCAGTGGCTGGTTGAGGTGAACCGCTTTTTTTTATTTATTTTTGCAAGTGGGTCTGGCCGGGGATCGAACTTGGGACCTCTGGTATGCTAGGTGGATGGTTATCCTGCTATACCACGGCGGTTTACTTATTTACCAACCTACATTTTTTTTATTATGAAAACTTTAACTCGATTTTCTCTTTAATTATGATAGATACAGCCAAAATAACGAAATTCTATGATCACTCATTTTTCATACCAAAAATTGTTTCTTTTTATTTTTAAATTATTGATCCACCCTCGTAAATGAAGATGCCTCTAGAAGAGCGGCAAAGGCTTGGTATTTGAGTTGTGACTTGATATTTGAGTTGTGAAGAAGTCAACTTTACCTGCAGACTCTAAGACTCCGAGGCACATCCTAACAGGTAAGCTTTCAAGGAATTCCAAAACTTTAAGGCACAGGCCCCAACTGTTTTTTTGGAATCATCCGAATAGTTTCTCAAGATTTAAGTATATTTAAGGCAATTGTCTAAAGTTTAAGCGTGGGTGGGTGTTTTTTTGGGAATTTTAGAGACGTTTGAAAGATTTGTATAGCAGTTTTGGCAAATATGGACCGATTCTAAAAAAAATAAATAAATTATATTAGCAATATATAAAGGTCATTGAAAAACAGTTCAATTAGCTGTAAGGCTTAAATCTCCTTTCTGGGCCTGGTTTTTTAAAAGGTAACCGAATTAAAAGATTGATTTTGACAAGTTTCATTAGACAAAGTTCTAGTTCCAAAAGATGTCTGTGACAAATTTCAATAATATATCAAATATCTCGGTGGTTGAAAATGAGGTCTTAGCAGTCATTACCGTCAATGAAGACACTATGATAATGATTTTTTTTGTTCCCGCCCCTAATGGTAAAGTGACGACTTCGCGTCATTGCCGTCAATGGAGACAAAATGATGATTTTTTTTTGTGCCCGCCCCTAATGGTAAAATGAGGACTTCGCAGTCATTGGAGATTCCATAATAATGGATTTTTTGTGCCTGTCTGCAATGGTAAAATGAGGACTTAGCAGTCATTACCGTCAATAGAGACACTATGATAATGATTTTTTTTTGTTCTCGCCCCTAATGGTAAAATGACGACTTCGCGTCATTACCGTCAATGGAGACAAAATGATGATTTTTTTTGTGCCCGCCCCTAATGGTAAAATGAGGACTTCGCAGTCATTACCGTCAATGGAGATACCATAATAATGGATTTTTTGTGCCTGTCCCCAATGGTAAAATGAGGACTTCGCAGTCATTACCGTCAATGGAGACACGATGATAATGAATTTTTTGTATTGATATTTGGTTTCAACAAAATGGTGCACTTTGTCATACATTTCATGCCGCAATATATTAATTACGTCAAACATTTGATGGCCCTTTAATTAGCCGAAATGGTGATGTCAAATGGCCGCCAAAAAGCTACGCTTTGATGTCGTTGGACTATTATCTGTCGGGCGCTGTTAAAGACAAGAGTTATGCTGACAAACTAGAGACAATTGAGCACTTGAAGACCAACATTTCTTGATGTCACCAACATTTCTTGATGTCACGGCAGAGCTATGACCCCTTTCTGTCGATAAATAGGTTCGATTGAATGGGATGAGGTCAGATGAGACTCTATTCCTATAATGTTGCACTGGCTATTATGGCTTTTAAGTAGCCGCATTTTACGTTTCTTATAAAAGTATTACTAGGAGCAAAGTTGGTAACTTTTGATTTTTTGGCAGTTCTATGTCAAAAACACATGGAGATGGGAGACCAATGTACGAGGCAAGCGAATAAGGACGGCTGTAGTATTACCAGTGCATAAAATGTTGGTTTGTTTATATAAAAATATCTGTGTAGGATATAATTAAATCTGGCAATACTGAAAGAATCCGCCGTGCGGAAAAGTAGAATTTTGTTCTACTTATTTTCATTGCCGCTTTAAAACTATACAGAAAATTGACGTCCTGATCCGCTCGCCGAGCACATTGGCCTTTCATCTTTAATTTAAAAAAATGTGACGCCCTTTCATTTATGGAATATGTTGATTCCTATTATAGTTCTTTGGTTATAGTTTTTTTTAATATGAAAGCTACACATTTACTTCGTATGAAAAGTGCCACGCCCGCATGATGCTCTAAAGGATTAACTCCAGATAATGTTGGTGAATAGACGATTTCACGCCCACTTTTGCCTCTGGCTTTTCTCACATAATTATGCAGGCCGCTTTTACAATTATTACTTGTGCTAAATTTGGTGACAGTCTATTAATGTTATTAAAATAGACTCGATTGTATGGAAGTTGCCACGCCCACTCTTTCTATCATTTCCACTTAAGCATAATGATGCAAGAGTAAAAAAATGACTCCTAAATTTGGTAATTTTAAGTAATCTTCTTTTTCTAATGTCCTTTGTCCTCCTGTAAAGGAATATGCTAATTGTTCTAAATCCTTTTCTATTATTCGTTTTTATTTATGTTTCGTTCTTCCTCGTGTTCAGGTGCCTTGCGGGTTCCACTTAGAGCCTGTCTTCAGATTTTTGTTGTATCTGTCTACAACAGAAATCTGAAAAACGACTCTAAGGTGGCTCCAGTGAAAATTTAAGTAATGATGGTTATTTAGATATGGAAAGACCACGCCCATTTTTGTGAACGAAATCGTATCTTTGACTACGACGATTTAGTACTAGATCAAAGAAATTATCAACAGAATTTCTTTAATCTAGTACGAAATTGTCTAAGTTGAAGATATAACTTCGACACTCGTAATTAGGCCGAATGACTTATTCCTATTGTTAGTGGGTAAATTAGGAAAATGATTTCATTTCTTTTTCTTCTTATTCTCTACAATTAAATGTTAATTTCCTCTAAAAAGTTTTATAGTTTTTTAATGTTCTTTTCTTCTTTTAGGTTTAATTGATTTTCTTCTATTTAGTTTTATATATATAATGTTTTTTTAGTTTATTTTATTTTACTTTAGTTTATTTTTAATTCATTTAAACTTTGCTATTTTTCTTTTAAACGATTAGATTTAATGTAATTTATTTATTTAAATTTATCTTCATTTTTACATTAAATAATAGTTAAATTAGCATAAAATAGTTGGTTCTTTACTATGGGGCTGGTGTGGGTTAGAAAATGTAGTCATGTTGTATATTTTTTTTAAAGAAAATTATTATAAAATTAAATATTTACAAAATTATTTAATAATTGATTTAAAATTAAGTTAAAGAGAGATAGAAAAAATAAAAAATAAATGGCGCTCTTAAAATTTAGATCTACATATATTGGCAACCTTTTATGCAAATGGGGGGATTCACAATGAAAGTCATTTTTTATAGAGTCGTTATATTTTGAAAAAGATTTTTTAAAGAAAAAATTTGCTTAAGAAGTCTTTTTAAAAGCCTAGCAAAGTTATAATCACTACAAAATGTTTGTACAAGATTAAATGAGATTTTAAAAATTTTTCTTTAATCTAGTACAAAATTTTGGTAGTCAGAATACGTCTCTTTCTTTAAAAAAAGGCTAAATAAGTTGTTTTAAATTTTTCCAAAATAAATAATTTTATAATTATTTACCCTTATTACGAGTGTCATAGTCGTTTCTTTGACTACAACAGTTTCGTACTAGATTAAAAAAAATAAAGAATTTTGAATCTTATACGAAGCAGTTGTAGCCAAAAATACGACTTGGACTTGATTCCATTACGACTGACTATTACAAAATTAATTACCTAGTGAATCCCCCATATATTTAGAATAATAAAGGACAATTTATATAGATAATAAGCCCTATTACGGTTGTCGAATATACGTCTTCGAAAGTTAGTACTAGATTAAAGAAAATATCAACACAATTTCATTAATCTAGTACTAACTGTCGTAGTCGAAGTCGCATATTCGACAACCGTAACAGCCTTATTACGGTTTATTTTGAATTTTCTTTACTAATTTTTTATTTTTATGGACTTTATCATGATACGACTTTTGACAGTTTCGTAATAGATTAAAGAAATATATTTGATTAAATCCTTTACTACGAACTTCTCATCGCAAATAGGAATCCATTTTAATAAACAACTTTAATATGAGTATAAATATCGTAATATGACTTCAACACTTTTGTAAAAGATTAAAGCAAATAGTTCAATATTTTCTTTAATCTCATACGAAAAGTGTATATTAAAGGAATCAATCAACCTTATTACGGTTGTGGAATCTACGCCTTCGACTACAATAGTTAGTACTAGATTGAAGAAAACATCAACACAATTTCATTAATCTAGTACTAACTGTCGAAGTCGTACATTCGACAATCATAATAAGGCTGAATATTTTGACGGATTTAAAACGTTATTTTGTAAAACCAATTTAGTTGTTGCTTTATTAAATATTAAGTCCTTTATATTCCAAATATTTATATTATCATTGTCCCCTTATATTAGTAATATTTTAAAGTCGTTTTCGTTTTCATAACTTAAAAGTTAATAATGAATTTTTTAAATGTTTTTAGAAGACTTTAAAATATTGCTAAATTCATTTAAAACTGTAAAATAAAGCCTTTATTCTATTACGAAATCCCCGCTCTTATGACCCTTTTAAAGTTCTCAACTCAACTCAGTTTGGTCTTCTGCCAGTAGACCCATATTTCACTTAACCAATTTATTTTTTTGATTTTGAGGAACTAAAAAACGTTGAGTTCCGCAATATCAAAAAATAATTTGGTTAAGTGAAATTTGGGTCGACTGGCAGCTAACCAAACTGAGTTGAGTTGAGAACGGCAATTGGGACATTAATAAAAAAATCTAGAAATTCAACCATATTTTGTTAAGCGCCTGCTTAAGAATCATAAAAAGGTTAATATGCCATCTTATATTCTTCATAGAAAATGTCGAACTTGATTACCTACGACTCTTTGGTAGTAGATTAATAAGAATGCTTATATTTTCTTTAATCTATTACCAATCAGTTGTAGTCGTTAATTAAGTGTGACAACCAGTACAAAAGGTTTATTTTAGCTTGTTCTGTTGTTAAGAAAAGTTGTAAAACTAACACTAATTTTCACGAATTGGTAATAGATTAATGAAGAAATGCTTTCTTTTATAAATTACCACAGCAAGTTTGCAACTTTAAATGGTTTGTCAAATGGCGTTTGTCATTATATGGTTGATTTTTGAGCTTATTTTTATTTATTCCAATTCTTGGCTACTAAGGTTCGTACAAGATTAATGGAAAAAATCATTATACAGGTCTTTAGTCTAGATTAAAACAAACTAGGATGAAAATTCAACCTGAAATTTATATTGAGTTAAGAGTTTTAGATTTCATTTGTACTTCTTCAAGACTTTCGTCGTATTAACTTTTCGATTAGGTCTATTTGGTAATAGATTAATGAAGTAAAACTTCTTTAGTTCCTTTAAAACCAATACCAAACGGACGTAAGCCAAAGTTAAATACCACCAAAGTAACAAGGCTTTCATTTTAAACTACAGCTTTAAAAGGGACTTTAAAAAAAATATTTATAAGAAATTGGATTTTTTATTGCTTAAATAAAGTTTTACATTTATATTTAACTTTAATTTCTTTTCTTTTATAATTTTTAATTATTTACTTATTGTATAATTTCTTGTTTATGTTTCTTAAAGGTTGTATCATTTAAATATAAAATACACCCTACTTCAAATCAATTTGACTTTTTAATTATAAATTTCTCTATAAATTTACACTTTCCTAGCAAAATTTGTTTATCTTTTAATACAAATAGACAATTAACAAGGGGGTGTCATATAATGTCATTTTGTCCTAAATTTACTATAATGCAAAAATTTTGGAATTGAGTTTGATTAAGATTCTTTAGATTTCGGGAATTTCGAAAATACTAAATCGATCAGTTTTTTGTTTAACTTCAAATTCAATTCCTTTAGAGTTTTGTTTCTATTAAACCCATAATTATAACTTCATGACAATATGATATGTTTTAACACACCTTGTGAATCGTCTAAATAAAATAAATTTTATTAAGTTGATCAGCTTGAAAAGAGTCTTAGTTGAATATAAAATTTATTTAAATTAACTCTTAAGGAGTATTTCCATTTATTTCCATTTTGTTATATATTCGGCCTTATTACAAGTGTCGAAGTCGTATCTTTGACAGTTTAGTACTAAATTAATGTGTTAATGGTTTCTTTAATCAGTTACTAACTGAAGTAGTCAAAGATACAACTTCGACACTTATTGTAAGGCTAATCAAATACAATACGAATTTGAAGAAATGATGAAGATCCATCTTTGAAAGATAATTCGTTTTTCCTAATTTCAATGATGCTAATCACTTTTCTAGTTTATTTTATATAAGAAAATCCCTTAAACGTCTCGTAAATTTGAACCAAATAAAAACTTTGAAACTGTTAGATCGAGAGGACAATTTCTATAGACTGAAATCTAAGGCAAAAGTTGTAGACCTAATTCCAATGATGCTAATTACTTTTCTGGATTATCTTATTTTAAATAATCGCTTAAATGTCTCGTAATTTTGAACCAAATTGAACCTGATTCTTCAACAGGTCGATAAAACAATTTCTTTAGACTGAAATCTATGTTGTTTAATCTATTACGAAAACGTTGGAATCGTTTTAAAATGTTCGAAACAGATTCTTCAGCAGAACGATAGAATAATTTCTTTAGACTGAAATCTATTTTCTTTAATCTATTACGAAAACGTTGAAATCGTTTTAAAATGTTCGAAATAGAATCTTCAACAAATCGATAAAACAATTTCCTAAGGCTGTTATCATAGACGTAAATAGGACAAGAATTGTGTCCTATTTTATGCTAAGACTGCTTCGTATTTGAGTAAAGAAAATGTAAATCATTCTTTAATCTATTACGAAAACATCGAAATCGAAATATGACAATTGTGGTAAATTTTAACCGATAGATAGAACAATTTATTTACACTATAATCTAGGGATACAGTCATAGACGTTTATAGGGCTAGAATTGTGAATTATGCTAAGACTGCTTTGTACCAGATTAAAGCAAATATAAAAGCATTTTTTGTCTATTACGAGAACGTCGAAATACGATAATTAAAGTCTTTGTTAAAATGTTACTAAAAAATTTGATTCCTATTTGCGATGATAAGTTCGTACTGTTCGTTGTTTTAATGAATCTATTACAAAACTCTTAAATCGTAAGACGAAATATAGGTTTTTACTTTTAACGCTTAAACACATATAATTGCCCTTTGGGCTTTATGTCTAGGTATCAAATAAGCAGAAATCTAATAAGAATTCTGTTTAATTTAATAATTGGCCTTTGGTTGCTTATATATTCGTAACTTATAAACCGATTTGGGTTATCTCTTTGACAAAGATTGTCCAGAGAATTTGTTTTATATATTTTTACTTATTTTGGAGATGGTCTAAAATATGAAAATGCTGGGCAATACAAAGATTTGTACAAAACTAATTTATTTTCACTTTATTGCACTTTATCGCCCATATCTCGGTAACTACGGATCTGATTTAGATCATTTCTTCCGCAAAAATTGCCTAGGGAGTTTGTTCTATCGTTTTTCATTATTTTTTGTCCATTGTTTATAATGAAAAATATAATGTTTTCGGGTTATTGTCCATATCTCATTGTTGTTTATATCTCCCTAATTTATAAACCGATTTGGATTATTTCTTCAACAAATTGTCTAAAGACTTTGTTCTATCTATATTTATTAATTTTGGAGAGGGTCTGATACATAGAAATGCTAAGCCTTGTAAACTACCGAGATATGGACCATTTATCGCCATTATCTCTGTAACTATTGATCCGACTTGGATCATTTTTTCTACAAAGAGTTGGTTCTATCGATTTTCACTGTTTATTTGAGATAATTGAAGTAAAAACTACAGGGCACTACTGAGTACTTTAAACAATTAAAACTTTTCAGTTTTCAGTCCATATCTCAGTAATTCAGAACCGATTGAAATAGTTTCTTCAACAAAATTTGTCCGGAGACTTTGTTCTATTTATATTTACTAATTTTGGAGAGGGTCTGATATATAAAAATGCTGGACAATATTAAGTCTTGTAAACTACTAAGACTATTCTGTTTATTGCTCTTTATTGCCTATATCTCGGTAACCATTGATCCGATTTGGATAATTTCTTCTACAAAGATTATCTTAGGGAGTTTGTTCTATCGATTTTCACTATTTTTTGAGATTATTGAAGTGAAGATCATCCGGGCTCTACTTAACATTTTTAACAATTAAAACTTTTCACTTTTCTCTTTTTTGTCCATATCTCAATAATTTATGAACTGGTTTTGATAGTTTCTTCAACAAAGATTGTCTAAAGACTTTGTTCTATCTATTTTTACTAATTTTGGAGGGTCTGATATATAGAAATGATGGACAATACTAAGCCTTGTAAACTACTAAGACTATTCTGTTATTGCTTTATTGTATTTTATCGCCCATATCTCGGTAACTACTGATCCGATTTGGATAATTTCTTCTACAAATATTACCTTAGGGAGTTTGTTTTAACAATTTTTATTATTTTCTGAAATCTTTGAAGTAAAAGTCTTCCGGGCACTACTAAGCATTTTTTACAATGAAAACTTTTCGGTTTTCGCTTTATTGCTCATATCTCAGTAATATATGAAACGATTTAGAAAGTTTATTCTAAAAAGAATGTCTAGAGCCTTTGTTCTATCTTATTTTTTTTACTAATTTTTGGAGAGGGTCAGAAATATTGAAATGCTGGGTAATACCAAGCCTTGTAAACTTCTAAGACTATTCTGATTTTGCTTAATTGTGCTTTATCGCCCATATCTCGGTAACTACTGATCCGATTTGGATAATTTCTTTTACAAAGATTAGCTTAGGTAGTTTGTTCTATCAATTCTAAATATGATTGAAGTAAAAAACAATCGGTCACGGCTTTCGGTTTTTTGCCCATATCTCAGTAATAAATGAACCGATTAACAAAAACTGTCTAGAGACTTTCGTCTTCCCCTTTTTGCTAATTTTGGGCAGAGTCTGAAATATAGAAACGTTATGCAATACTAAGGCTTGCAAACTAGAAATTTATGAAACGATTTGGATGATTTCTTTTGAAAATATTATTAATATCTATTGATTTTCACTAGATTTCGAGGCTGTCTTTTATGTTCATTGTGAAGATACTACTTAAATATTCAACTTTTTTAGATTTTCGTATTTTCAGGGAATAACTTCTTTATTTAAAACTTATATAAAAAAGGACTAGCATCATCGAATTCAGAGTAGCTTTGAATTCTTTAGTTGAGGACTGAAATTTGTCTTCAAAATATCTGTTTTCTTTATAAAATTTATTTTACAATTTCTATATATAATTATTATTGTTATATAATATTTTGTTAATAGATATATTCATTCATGTATATAAGAATTCATGTTTCTTCTTTAATATAAAAAGCTTGAATTTTTTTAATTTGTTTTCTTGATGTAAATATAGTTTTGTTTTTCAAATAATTAATAAAATAAAACAAATTATATGTCTTTGTTTTATAATTTCAAAAAATGTTTATACAAAAAACAGTAAAACTTTTGCTTTTTTCAATATATTAAGGCAAAAGTTTTAATCAAAATATATATAAAAAAAATTAAAGACCAGAAACACAAGCCATGACAAATAGTTTAGGATTATAGCATTTGCAAAACTTTATAGCAAATGATCTTTGAATCTTTTGAATGTAGAAAATTTGTTATTTGCTTTAGAGATTGACAAAAGCTATGATACTAGACTTTTCGTAATGGTTTGTAAACTGGGCTTTTGTATATGAAAATTGCGTTTGTCTTTTTAAACACAAACTTTTCTTTAACTCAAAACAAAATTTTGAAAATAATATTTACTTCTTCATCTTTTTAAATATAAATTTCTTTAATTGTAAAAGTTTTAAATAATTAAATTATAGTAGTTACTTACAAAATACTTTTACTACTATAATTTATTGTTTCATATTTAAATTTAAATATTTTTATCATTTTTATATTTAATTTGCTTCTTTTTTTGTTTTTAAGTTTTATAATAAATTTTGTTACTAGAGTTTTGTAAGATTTTAAATAAAAATTATGGTATTATTGTATATTTTACATAAATTACTATTTTATATTTATAACAAACAAAAACAGAGAAAATCTCGATAATTTAAAGAAAATTAGAAACAATTTTAAATTAAAAATACAACAAAATTTGAAAAAAAAATGAAAACAGTTTAAAGATTATGTACATTTTATATACACATAACAAATTATGAGCTCAGTTCAAAAACGTTGCAAATAGTCTAGCGTCGTAGCATTTTCAAAAGGTCAAAGCAAATGAAAAATTTTCTGTATTAGTTCAGATCACAATTCACTGCAAATAGTCTAGCTTCATGGCATTTGCAAATTAATATTGCAAAAAAGAAATTCCTTTATAATTTCTAAAGAAAATTTTGAATTTGCAATAACGATTTGCAAATGCTATGATGCCGGACTATTTCTAGTTTATTGTGAACTGAGCTATTATTTCTAAAGAAAATTCTTCATTTTCTAAAACGATTTCCAAATGCTAGACTATTTGCAAGGGCTTGTAAACTAGGCCCTTAAGTTTTTATATATAAAGACAAAAAAACGATAAATAGTATTAGAAAAAATTAAATTTAACACAAAGTTTTGGAAATTTTTTCTCAATTTTTTTTTAATAACTAAAAATGTTTGAATGTTCTTTAAATATTAAATTTTAGTTGATATTCTTTAATATTTAGTTGTAGCTTTTCTGTTTATACTAAAATAATATTTAAGACTTTTACTTTAAAATTTTTGAACAGATTTTTCTTTTTAAATTTTTAGTTTTAAATTAAACTGAAATAATATTTAGAACAAAAAAATCTTAAAAAATGAAATTTGAAATTATTAATAGTAGTATTTATTTATTACACACAAAAATAGGGTACTCGAATTTTTTTAAAGGCTTAGGGAGAGAACTGAAAATTTTTTTTAAAAAATTTTTTAAAATTTATTTGTCATTTTGACTAGATTTATAGTTTTGTGGGAAATTTTAAAATATTTCTGAAAGGTTGGAAAAATTTTCATAATTGTTCTTAGTTCATTTTCATCTGCTGTATCTGAAAACGGCTTTGGTTTCTACGAGTTGGCCTTAGTTTTCGAGATATACGATATAAAATTAAATAACTAATTTTTTTATTTTTTCTTAAATTTTTTTTATTTTGAAAAATTCTTTAAAATCTAGAAGTGATAACATAAGACCAAGAAAATCCTAAATTCGGTAACAAGTTTCTCTTTAAGTCATCCTAAGAATATTTTTCAATATCGCTTAACGTTTTAGAGATATTGATTAATTTATGCTAATAAATGTTTTCAAAATTTGATTTAATCCGTTAAGGATAACATAGGACCAAGAAAATTCAAAATTCGGTAATAAGTTTATCTTTAAGTCATCCTAAGAATATTTTTTAATATCGCTTAACGTTTTAGAGATATTGAGCAATTTATGGTAATAAATATTTTCAAAATTTGGTTTAATCCGTTAAGGTCAGCTTAAAGGTTATTAGCCTTATTGAGAGTGTTGAAGTAGTAGCTTCTATAGTTTAGTACTAGATTAAAAAAAATATTGAACATAATTTCTTTAATCTAGTATGAAACTGTCGTAGCCAAAGATAAGAAAAACACATAAATGCACAAACAAACATACATTTCATCAACACGTGCGAGTTGTTTCCGAATTAAAGTAAAAGCGAAAAGAAAGAGAATATCTTATGGGACTTTTCAAATGGACCATGCGGCAAATCAATAAATGGAAGTGCAACATCATTATATTATAGAGTCTTTGCTTGAACTTTTAAGCCCCTTAGACGAGTTGGATACATATAATTTTAAATATGTTTTTTTATTTGCAAAAGAACTCCCATTTTGAATCACATTAACATACAGTGCCGGTCAAATAAGTAGCTCTACTTAGCGATCTAACATCTAAAAGCACTGACAATGATCACAGAAACAAGAAGAAAATAGCAAAAATGTATTTCAGTGATAATTCAATCAAAATCACAGATTTTAAACCATTCGCAATTTTAAAACGGGCATATAGGTGATATTATATCTGTGGCTTGGTGCTAAAAGGGCCAATGTCGAACCGGAAATTTTAAATTGTTGCTATTATTTTGACGGCAACTGTTTAACTACAAACTTCTCTAAAAATAGCTTAAGGACGATAATCAGAGACCATTCGAAAAATAAAATATCAATTTCAACAAGTCTTAGCAAACAAGTCCTTTTTTTGTGACTTAAGGTACGGTCAGACTCATTAAACATTTAAATCAAATTTTTTGAGTTAAATATTGTCAAAACAATATAATAAAACATTTGTGGTCACACTTGCACATTTATTTGACGATTTTTATTCGATAAAATACAGAAAAAATACGTTCAAAGTATAAACAGATAAACATATTTTATTTATGGTCACACTGAAGATTAAATATTTTCCCAAAAAATATTTGATCTAATTTTTTCAAAACAAAATTGTGTATCTGGCAATTTGTTTCTCATATTTGAGTTGTTGTTTCTCAAATTTGATGTTGTTGTTTCTCAAATTTGATGTTGTTGTTTCTCAAATTTGATGTTGTTGTTTCTGTTTGAATAGTAAACAATAGAAATGCTCAGCTGTTATTTGCCCCTGTTTGATGTTACAAAAATTTTGTAAGATTAAATAATTATTTGATCAAAATTTAATAAAATATTTGCTCTTGCGTGGTCACATTAGGCAAATTTTTATTTGCTGGCAAATGATTTTGTTTTGTTCAAATCAACATGTTTCTTGTTTGAACCTCAAAAATATTTTGTGGTCAGACTACGAGGATCAAATATTTGATAATTTCGATTAAATGTTTAATCAATGTGACCGTACCTTTAGTGTAGTTTTTGATATAAAGAATAATTTTAAAACCTTTTTAAAATTTCAAATTCCTTAGATTTTATTCCTACACATTCAATTAGTTAATTCGAAATTTACGATTTTGAAATTAAAAAAAAAATGTAAGTAACACTTTTAAAGAAATATGAAAAATTACTTTATTCAAATCGATATTTGAGCATTAAGGGGAGAGGATATGTGTATGATAGAGAAAAAATGTATACTTTCTTCTTTTTATTCTTCCTCTTCTGTTAACCTTGAGCCCCAGTGATGCATTGAATTCTTCCAAAGAACTTTTAACCAATGAAATCTAATGGACTTAATATTTTCAGTCTGCTTCTAACCTCAATTAATTTTCTATTCTAGCTGCTTTTAATAATTCAAACTTAACACTTTGATATAGAATATAAAAGTTGGATCCATAGTACCGAGAACAGAAAGCATTTTAGCCATGTTTTGGCAGCTTGGAGCATTTCAAATTAAACTTTAAGAGATTACAAGAATGTGAAAGTTTCATTATTTGAAACATCTAAAAGATCTTAAGAAAAGTCTTCAAAACTGGTGTTTAGGAAGCAATTCCTGCACATCAGTTCTTTAAAATATGGACCATTACATTTGCTACCAGTTAAATGATCTTAATACAAAATCTTAGATTTGAGTCTCAAATTTAAACAATTATTGTTTCCTTATGTACTTTAGGTTATAAAATGATAATGACATGTCTCAAAAACCATCAAAACTATGACTTTTTTATAGGGTAATGTATATGAGTAGTTTCTTAAAAAATTAGGTTATGGGCGTACACCTCTGTCATAAAACAAAGTCCTCTGCTTTAGAACATAACCTATGATTTGGAAACTTCTTTGAATCAGTTGTAAAACATGCTTTTAAGCTGGTGAAATACCTTAGGCAATCTGTCTCAAATTTCAAAACTTCTATAGCTTTGGATCATTCGTAAATATTGAATTACCTTAGGATTTTTTAATAGAAATTTATATTTTTGTCCAACGTATTAATAAGTTTTAAATGACAAATGATATCAAAAATCATGCCAAATTTTTTTCACCCCATTTTAGTTTTTTTTAGATACAATTTGTTAATAACATTACTAGGAAAATGATTAATAATTGAATTAGTAATTGTTACAACACTTAAAGAAAAAATTGGTGCACTTGTGATATTAAGAAAGGACAACATGTAGTAGTACTTATCTGCTTAAATCTTTGGAGTCCATTTAATATTTTTTGAAGTATTCTGAAGTTGATTAAGAGAAGATTTAACGAAAAACATAACCTCAATTAAGAAAGAAAGTTCCTCCAATTACCTAACCTTAAACTTAATTCAAAAGCATTTCTGTTGTTGAATTGAAAAAATATTTTAATAACATAACCTCTAAAAAACATAACCTCTATTAAAGAAAAACTTTTTCCAATTACCAAACCTTAAACTTTGTTCTAAAATTTTGCCAAGAATAGTTTTAGCGAAGACTATAAAATAAAGATATTGCACTCCATAAATTTTTTTCTGCCAAAAGTTGACAAAGAACAATGAAAAACATTTCATGATCACATGTGTTTGTAAAAGCGGTATACTCTCTTTTTTATGGGACTTTTCAAAACGACCATACGACAAATCAATGTATGGAAGTGCAACATCTTTATATTAGTCTTTGATCTTACACAGTCAAAAAAACATCATCTTTTCGAATGAATCAAATTTTTATCATGGTGGGATAGTTAAATAGCAAAATTGTCGTATTTGGGACACAGAAAGCCCTCACATGGTCTTACAAAAGCCAAAGCATTCATTACGAGTGACTGTTTGGTGCGGCTTGTGAAGAGGAGGCCCACATTTCTTTAAATAATGTCTTAATGCAATCACTACAGTCAATGAAGACACATATCGTATTGATGTAAACGATGTTTGGTTTTAAGAGGATGGTGCAACTTGTCACACATTTAAATCTTCAATGACCATTTAATTTACCGAAATGATATCATTTAGCCGCTAAGAAGCTGAGCTTTGACATTGTAAGACTTATCTTTTGGATGCCTTCAAAGACAAGTGTTAAGCCGACAAATCAGAGACAATTGAGCATTTTTAGGCCACCATTCGTAATGACCTTAAACTAGAAAAAGTGCGATGGAATGGTCCATTTCTAACCAGAACAATTGTACTTCACAACAAACATACAAATTTGGCAAAATTACAACCTTTTGCTTTATAGTAGTTTTAAATTTAAACTTGTAAATGGCCTACCCTATATATTATGATACTTAACCCCTTGACGTATCAACTGGGGCAATGAAGTTCGCTTCAAATTGTTTTCACACAACTTGCACTTGATGCTTAAGAACAGTCGCAAAGCGAGTGAGACATGTGATAATCATGTTAGGCACAAAAATTGTACCACGAATCAGACTCGTGGAAATAAATCAAGGGGTTAAAAAGATTTTTTGTATGGAAGCACCACAAGGAATTGTTTTCTCTCTAACTATGAAACTTTGTTCTTAACGATATTCTGGTAATCGTACAGAATATTGATGTAGTCTGGAACAAGTTTCAGAGTACACTCAGAGACATTCTCACTATGGTCAAATGGCTCACCCTATATATTATGGACTTCAAAAGATTTTTTGTATGGAAACACCGCAAGGAATTGTTTTATCTCCCATTCTTTAGGAATACCTGAATATCGTTCTTCTAAACGATATTTCGGCATTCCTATAGAAGATTGATGTATTCAGTAAAAAGATTCAGAGTAAACTCAGAGACATTTCTCAAAGGGACCTTCTCACTATGGCAAAATGTGAGTCCAACTAATGGAGGATGGATATCGACGTTATTTCTTTTATTCAACTGGTTCAAAAACCATTCTATTCCAGAAGTTAAGGGGTACGTAACCTTGGTTAAAAAGCCACTTAAAGCATTATTGATTGTGAATAATGCTACGTCTTATCGTAAAGTTCTTAGAGTCTATGGAACAACATTTAATAGAGAACTTTTTTTAAGAAATTGTTGACAAGAAACTGAAATTCAGACAGGGCTAAAAACATAGTTCCATTAAACGTTGATTGGAAAACAATAAAAATCAAAACTCAGGCTTATTCGGCGGCAATCTAGCAAAGACTCAAACCAGTTATGAGTACATGAGAGTAGTCGTTTGAGTTTTGGGTAATTTCGGTCTTGTTTGGGTAATTTCGTTAGTGTACGGGAAAACAACTATTAATGTGTATAGATTCGAGCTCTTTAAATGACAATAAATTTTAAAAAAATATTCCAATATTTTTTTTTTTTTTAATTTCTAAAGTATATCAATACTTAAAACTAATTTAAAATAAGAAACTTTCCAATTCTCTCTCCTAAAACAGAATAAACAAATAAACTAAGCGAAAACGAAACTTAAAGAAAGTAAAATAAAATAATAATAAATTTAAATATAAATTGGTTTTGTGTTTTTTTCTAATTTAATCCTTTATTATTTAGATGTTTTTATTTGAAGGATATTTTGTTTATAATTAATTAAATCAGTTTTTTTTTTGCATGTAATTTTGTTTGTTTAATATTTTTAGATAATAAACTTTACACTTTTTTCTCGGGGTTTTTTCTTTTAATTTAATTAATTGGTGATTTTTTTGCATTTTCTTGTTGCTATTGAATGAAAATATAAACAAGTTTAATTGTTTTAAATATATATTTCTTTTTTTTTTTTTGGTTTTTTGAAAATTTTTTTTTCATTTGTTTAAAATTTAAACAAATATAGATTTTTTTTTGTTTATATATAGAATGTATATATATAGATTTTTTTGTAGTTTTTAATAACATTTTGTTTGTTTTAAATAAATTTTTAAATGTTAAGATTTTTTTTTTGTTAAAATTTTTTTTATCTGGGTAAAGATTTTCAAAATATAATTTTGTATAATACAAAAAAAAAAGTTAGAACAAATTTTGAAAATTAGTTTACAAATTTTGAAAATTTGTTTACAAATTTTTCTCAGTACAGTGCAAGTTCGACAGTCCGGACATGGGCATTAGAAAAACGGATACACATTTTTAACAAAAATAATGCCGATATTGTTGATAATATTGCAGATGACTGCCACTATTGGTCGGTATAATAAGATTTCCGAGTCGTTTCGTTAAGACGAACCGACTGCCTTGACACACATTATCAACATGTGGTGTACCACAATAGAATTTTAAATATTTTCATAAAAAGCTCTGAAATCGTGGGTTAAGTTTTTTTTTTTCAAGTCAATCCGTGATATCATGTTTAATATGGGGGACAAAAATCAAAAATTTGATAATCTAAAAAATAGGTATACCACATTACCCGGTAAACCACATTACATTTTCTTTGATTTATATTTTGGGTTATCATTTATATTTGGTTCATTGTTTCGCAAGCCTTAAAGGAAAAGTAAAAATCTAAAGAAAAATAGGTATACCACATTACACGCACTTCCTCTAATTTTATTTATATTTTGCACTATTATCATTATTTTGGTTTCGCTTCATTGTTTCCAAACCTTAAAGGAAATGTGGCAATCTAAAAACAAATAGGTATACCATTTTACCCGAACGCATAAACTGACTCTTTTGGTATTTGGCAAATCTGCTCATCCCAGAGCTTTTACATGTCATAAGATTTCAGTCTTATATAAAGCAACTAATAAATTTTAGATATTAACGTTACTTCTTTTCTTTGAACTGGTTCAATAACCGTTTTATTCCAGTAGTAAAGGGGTACGTAACCCAGGTTAACGAATTAGTTTTGATCCAAACTCACTCTTTTGGTTATAGGCAAATCTGTTCATCCCAGGGCTTTTAAATGTCATAAGATTTCAATCTTATATAAAGCAATTAATCAAGAACGGCTATCAACGTTACTTCTTTTCTTCGAATGGCTCTAAAACCGTTTTATCTCAGAAGTAAAGGGGTATGTAACCCAGGTTAACAGACCACTTAAGGTGTCAAAAGCTGCAGGAAAAAAGTTTCTAATAAAGTTTGGATATCAACGTTAGTTCTTTTCTTCGTCTGGTTCAAAAACCGTTTTATTCCACAAGTAAAGGGGTATGTAACCCAGGTTAACAGGACATTCAAAGCATTATTGATATTAGATAATGCTACTTCTCATTCTAATGATATTAATTTTAATCCAAATTTCAAAGCTCTTAGAGCCTATGGATCAATATTTAATAGAAAACCTAAAGGTTACTTTTACAAAAAACAATGACATCCATCCAGAATATGATTGGAGCTATGAATTTCAGGGGCGTTAATCTGTATCTCGATTCGAAATAAAATTGTTCGCATTTGTATGCTTAAAGCATTGTGTTTCGAAAAGAATATCTTTCGAATCGAGATACGGAGTAACCCCCCAGTAATGACATAACTTAAGAAGATATCATATAAAGCTCATAAGATTTCTGTCTTATATAAAGCAACTTATAAAGGATGAATATCAACGTTACTTAGTTTCTCCGACTGGTTCAAAAGTCATTTTATTCCTGAAGTAAAGGGGAAAATAACCCAGAGACCACTCAAAGCCTTATTGAAATTAGATAATGCGACTTCTCATAATAAAGCAGATGACATTGATATTGATCCAAATTTCAAAGCTCTTAGAGCCAATGATAATATATTTAATAGAAATCCTAAAGGTTGCTTTTACAAAAAACAATGACATCCATTCAAAATATGATTGGAGCTATGAGTTTTGGTAATAACATAACTTAAGAAGATATCATATAAAGCTCATAAGATTTCAGTCTTAGATTAGATTATTCGAGCAGTAAAGGGGCATATAACCCAGTCAAGGCATAATTGATATTAGATAATGCTACTTCTCATTATAAAGCAGATGACATTGATTTTGCTCCAAGTTCCAAAGCTCTTAGAACCTATGGAACAACGTTTAATAGAAATCCTAAAGGTTACTTTTACCAAAAACAATGACATCCATCCAAAATATGATTGGAGCTATAAATTTTTGTAATGACATAACTTAAGAAGATATTAATGATGTGGCAATTGTTGCTAATTAATTTTGCTAGAATTTTTCCAACAAAGAGAAATGAATTTTACTATGTAGCACAGTTTTCATCGTTTACAAAGCACTCCTATAGCGAATATTATCCCCATGAGAAACGTGTTCCCAACACTTTTTTTATACTGTAAAACATATAACAAAAAAGTTTTGGGAACACGATTCCAATAAGAGATGATAATCGCGATAGGGATGAAGATTTCTAAAGCAGATGAAATAAAATCATTTCCAGTTTGGGTTGAGTGAATTGAGAAGCATAATTTGGATATGCAGGATAGTCTATTGTTAAGAGGCTATAGCTAAAAGCCTAAAAAATCAAAGTTAGTCTTTTCAAAATAACTTTCAATATTTCGATCCACTATAAGCCGGACAACTCTTTAATCAGACCTAGTTTCATGTGTCCAAATTGTCGAAGTTGCACTGTCATATTTTTTTTTAAATATTTTTAAAATTAACAAAGAAATTAAGGATATGAAAAAAAAACAGGATAATAATTAAAAACAAATTTTTATGGTTAAATTAAGGATAAAGAACGAGAGAGGGAGTTAAAGTATAAATGATAAATTATTTTTTTTATAACAATATATTTTAATTAATTAATTAATAAAAGGAAACTAGAAACAAAAACGTTTAAATTGAAATTAAAGAAAATTTAAAATTAAATTAAGGGGTAAAGAAAGGGAGGGTGAGGGGACTTTGAATATATATTTAATTTTTGTATGCATAAAGTGTATATAACAAGGCTTAAAAGGGAAAGGAGGGGAAAAGTTTTAGAATCAAATTTTAATATTTTTTTTGTAAATTTTCTTTGTTTCATTTCACATAACTTTTTTTTTGGGGGGGCGGTTTGAGAGTTTTCTGTTTAACTGTATAAAGTTAGATGATGATTTAAATTTTTTTTTGAGTTTTTCTTTTTTTGTATTAGAATTAGAATTTTTTTGAAATATTCTCACCATAATTCTTAGATTTTTCTTAAAGGGTCTTACGGGGGGTTATATATATATATATATTTTTTTTGTATTTTTTAACTTTTTAAATTTTCATTTTAATTTTCATTCATTTTTTTGTTTTCTTTGCAAAAAATTTTTTTTTAGTTTATGGGTGAGTAGTAAAGTACGAGTTTTCAACGTGTTAGAGGTCGTGTCATCATGGTCATGTGTTTCAAAATGGAGGCATTTTTATCGATAAGACAAGAGAAGGTATTACCAAATATATTTTCATCTAACATAACATCTTCTACATCAAATCCTTCATTGGTGTTCATTGAATTTGCATTGTTGACATTGGAGGAGGAGTTATTGTTGACATTAGAGGCAGCTGCCAAAAGCATCATAGCAGCGGCGGCAGAGTCCAAAGAGGTTTGGGTACCATTTGTGGCTGTGGTCCAATATTTACAGGTGATAATGGTTTGCTTAGAAGGTTTCTCATCCACAAAAGAAGCCGAGGTTTTAGTTGAAATGTTATTAAAAGTAAAACTCTCCTGTTCTTGTTGTTGTTGCTGCTGCTGTTCTTTGGCCAATTTAAGTGTTTCATTTAATTTAAATTTATAAGCATTTAAATCTGATATATTGTTATTGTTGTTATTATTATTATTAATCATGAGATTAAAATTATTATTGCCACCATATAATAACTCATGTTGCTGTTGTTGAAAATTTTGTGGCTGCAGCTGATGCTGTTGGTGTTGGTTTTGTTGCTGATAGAAATTTTGTGAAGCCGAGTGTCTTCTCTTGCGATTGGCATTTATTTTAAATTTTGCCGCTGAATTATTAAGAAACTGCTGTACCCTTTTGTAGGTATTACCACTCATAGAAGAGGTTGGTGTTAGGCGGCCGCCTTTAGCTTGAGTTAAGTTTTTTAGATTTTTTTCCTCTACAACTTGATTTGCCTCTAACAACAAAGGACTTTCATTTTCTACCTCGTCTCTGGCATCTAAATCTTGTTCTTGTTTCAAATCTTCCTTTATAAGCTCCTTTAGGTTTTCATTTTTCTGTTTGCTTTCTAAATTTTCTAAATCTTCTACAGGAGTACTATTAGATTTTGGCCTTGCAGTTTGTTGCTGCCATATTTTGGCTAAATTATCATGTTCCCAGTTTAGGGTTTCCTTATACTGTTGATCTTCCGTTAGAGAACCACCCACTTGTTTTAATAATTTCATGGGCTTTATAAAACTCTCAGCTTTTTCCATTGTTTCTTTTTTATCCAACGACTCTTTTAAAGGCTTGTGCTGCCAAATATTGTCTTCTTCCTCTTCGGTAAATTGCCAAAGATTTTTAGAGTTTAACTGCTCCTTTGGAGTTAGATTCCAGGATTGTTTTAAATCCTTTTCTTTATATTCAAAATCATATTCTTCAGTTTCCTTTAATAAATTTCCGGCATTCTCGGGCTTCAGTAAATCCTCGATCAATTGATTAACCTTTTGCAGCATTGATACTTGGGCCGGATCATGTTGCTTAGTTGCTGTTTTCTTATTGAGCATATTCCAGGGATTTTTGCTATCTACTTCCATTTCTTGATTCATTTTCTCATTATACCTTTTATCTTCATTTGCTAAATCATTATCTTCTTCGCCTGGGTTTTCATTTAAGTTAGCAGATTCTCCTATATATAAATCTTGCATATAACGTAAATCACTCATTATTTCATCAGCTTCCAATTGGAGTTCATCTCTAAGCAAACGATTGGCCGGCATTGATTTGCCATATTCACCGCAGCTATTGCAAACAGCGCACATACCCCACAGGGTGTGCAATGAGTTAGTGTCCAAAGAGTTTTCCTCATGCCTTTCTATATCCACCGAGGAGGGGAATTTCCTTTTAATATCTTGTTCCAGCTGCTGTTGGGGCAAACAACGTCTTTGATGGCATTGTTTTTCCACCTCTTGCATTGACCAGTTTTGAGCCATTTGTTGATGTTGTCCTGTTTGTATCTTACAAAAATCTACTTCATCACTTAAAGAGTTCTCGTTTAGCCAAAGAGGATTAGTGTCCATGGTATTGCTGCTGCTTGTAGTGGTATTTGTTTCTGTTCCCGTTTGCAAATTAGAATTATTGGGCAACCAAGAGAAATGACCGGAATTCAAATGATTATCGGCAGCTGCTTTGGCGGCAGCAGCGACAGCTTTAGTGACAGCAGCCAAAATGGCTTCGTTATTAGCCTGGCGACTTAAAGAAAATGTATTATGAAACATATTGGTTACTTCCAAGGGTGAGGGTGAGGAAAATGATACCGGCCCAGCCAGACTAGAAGTTGAGGGCATTTCCGACATTTTGGCGGCAGCTAATTGAAAATCTTCTGCTTCCGTTTGACAAGCCATTTCACCGGAACGTTTAACACGGAATTTAATAACAAACTTTTCATTTTTGTCCTCTTCATGTTCATTAGATTTATTGCTATATTTTAAGAAATTTGTTGAGCTGGTGGCCACTTCCTCATCGGCCATGTAAATATCATTACGTGTATACTCTAAATACTCCTCGGAATCATAGCGCATTAAACCACTTGAGGTGCGTTCAAATTCTATAGTGTCCAAAGCATCGCTTATATCAAAAGTATGTCCATCAACAAAATTTTCTATGGGATGGAAATGGGTACGTTCAGAGTTTAAGAGATTTTCCTCTTCACCGCCAGCTCTAAAGAAATCCTTTGGCAGGCGTGAAGCTGTAGATGGTTGTAGGGGTTTGGGTTGTACTAGGCCACATTGTTTAATGCGACTATAGGCCACAAAGCCACTAGTATTAGCACAATGATTGGGCAAGGTAACAGCTGGCCCCAAGCTCAATTCATTTGAATTCAATTCACCACCTTCATCGGCTGCTGGATTAACAATGCTGTCGCAAACATCATTGCCATACATTTCCGTTAGAGACATGGGATTGGAGGCACACCAAGACTTTAAATCTGGTTGTGCATTCTGACCATAAGCCGGAGCTTCCCATGTGGCACCACTAATATTAGCCACAGAATTGAAGCTAGCAAAGTTTGTATCAGTCCTCAGAGAAGCAGAGTCCAATTCATTGGAATTGGCGTTAGCATGAGAACGTAGACTGCTGTAGGGAGGGCCTGCATTAATGCCTTCTGACCATTTAAGATTTTGATAGGGAGGAAATTGTAAATTAGCACCTAAATTTGGATTATTTACGGAAGTAGAGGAGGACTCTTTAGGTTTAGTGAAATCATTATTAGACAAATCTTCATTATCGGGCACTAGGGAGTTGAGCTAAAATTATAAAAAGGAAAAAAAAATATATGTTAATAACAAAAACAAGTAAGAAAAGCTGTAGTCGGTTAAGCCGACTATTTTCAAATATGGACCAAAAATTGCACAAATTTTCCTTTACTGCTAAAGAGACAACATATGGTTAGGTAGGGTTATAAAGGTAGTGTCCTTTGTGATCCCTTGTGATCCTTTACTAAAGAAAAGATAAAAGCAGATTGAAGATAGATGAAGAGAAAAGAAGAGTATAGAGGGAGGAAAAGAGTACCCAATCTAAGCCAACTGAGACCAGTGGTGAACCCTACAATATCATGCAATTTGCACTGTTGCAGATCCTGAAGTTCAGCAAAGAATCTGCTGCCTAGATTTCTGAGCCTTTGATTTTGAAGCCTTGGACAGTGACAGAGAATGTGTTCTACCGATTCGGACAAATCCTCATCTAGACATGGTACCATCCTACATATTTAACCTCGAATTTAAGGCACAATGTCCCATTAAGAACCCTATACATCTTCTTAAGCTTGACCTATTCCGAAATAGTAGAGTTTTGGTTCCACTAATGTCCGGTTTAGGCCATAGAGCACTTGATGTCCTACACGTAACCTGTTTCCCCCTGTTTTAGTGGTTTCCTTGCTGATCCAAGACTTAATGCCCAGACAAAAGTGACAGATAGGTGGAGCAATATCTGTCACTCTTTGACTCAAGTCTTGGCTAGAGCCTTGTCTAGTGACTTCGTCCGCAACTTCGTTTCCAGTGATGTCGCAATGACCCGGAATCTGGCACAATCTAATCCTTTAGCTGAATGATATTCTATATTTCTAACTAGTTTGGAGGTGATAATATGTCCCTGGGTATTTAAAAGACTTTCGAAAATGTGTCTTGTATGGGAGATATGGTCAAATATGGCCTGATTCCTACAAAATTTGGTACACTAATTTAGGTTACTATAGGCAATATTTATGCTGAATATTATTAAAATACAACTAATTTTGTGGTTGTAAATGGTCAAAAACTATATTCCAAGAAAGGCATTCCTATGGGAGGTACCCGAAATAGTAAACCAATTTTGCCCGAAAAGTATAGGGATCGTCCTTGGTCGAAAATCTGTGCCAAATATCATAAAATTATCTTTGAAAATACGACCTGTAATATGATAACGAGCTTATATGGATAAGTGGCCGGCCGGTCATCGTTATAACAACCTAGGGAGTGTTGCTGAGTCGATGGCTATACTAAAAGGTGGTCTCAGACCTATATTTTTATGCGTTACCAACATCAGCACAAACCCAACATACCCTTTCCACCTATGGTTGTGAAGGGCATAAAAAAGAATATAGACTAGTTTCGTTTTTATAATTTTGAACATACCTTTTCTTCAAGAATACCACTGCCCACATCCAGTTGGCTCAATTTCTTATTCGAATGCCATACTTTAAAAAGGAAACTTTCATCGGTATCCACAGCTGAATTGCTGCCACCAATAGCATCCACACAATCTCCGGATGTTGACCAGATGGAATTTTGTAAAAACACATTGATTGAGGGTGTATGTGCACCTAGAGAAGCGCCAGCTTCTGTTAAACGTCGTACACCGCCCACAGACTTATCAAAATCATCCAAATTACTGGGCATTGAAAAGTAATCACTTGAATTAGCAATATCGGCGCCAGCGCCAGAACTAGCGCTACTATCATCTAAACGTGTTGTTGTAATCATGGATGATGATGAGGCCGTCGTGGATAATTTCGTATTGACGTTATTATTGTTGTTGTTGTTGTTCATTTGGTCAAAGTGTTGTTCATTGTAATTCGACCAGAAATTCCATAAGTCCTTTTTGAAGGGAGCCAAAGCATTCAAAGATGTGGTAGCATAAAAAGCTGAGGATATGCCACCGACTAAAGATTTGTTTACATTCATAGCAATAGAATCTGGGTTTTGCGTTAAGTTTAAAGAATTCGCTTGCTGTGTGGCGGGCTCTACATCTTTCCATAAGGCCTCAACGCTGCTATTAAATTTAGCCTTAAATTGTTGAAAATCCAAAGGATCCACAAAATCTGAAGATTCATTTAATAAAGTATTATCACCCTCAAAAACAAAGGCAGGACCAAAAGTCAAGGACTTTTGGCCATGAGCCTCACGTTGATACAAACGTTTTGGATTAGGATTAAGGCAATCCATGGCCAATTCCGAGCAAGTGGCCAAAGTACTATCATCATAATCTTCATCTACATAATCGACACCCTCTTCGGTGCATTCGCGGTGTTTATGAGGTTGAACATCATGTTTCACGTTCTCCTCCTCCTCGTCGTCTTCTTCATCGTCATCACAACAGAATGACAAATCAATATAACGTTTCATTATTGGTCTATCCTCGTTTTTAGATGAGGACGACATTTCATTAAGAATTTTACGTTCATTGTGTTCTTCATGATCCATACTATCGGAATTACTGCGATTACGTTTGTGACCACCGTTTTGGCGGCTTAAGAACTCTTTTATTAAATCGGGACCCATTTCCCAGCAACCTTTAAAGTCTGTATCCCAAGCGGGTGAGGAATTACGATGATGCGTGTAGTGATGGTATTTATTAGCAGCCACTGAATTCGAGGAAGTTGAAGTACCAACGGATAATTTACGTATATTTTGTATAGTTTTACCTTTGCACAGAGCTAAGGAAAGGGATTAGGAAAACAAAAGATATAATGTAGTCATAAAATCATAAGATATATTAAAGGATTGTCTACGACTTACCTTGATTACGGCGACGTTTAGATTTAGATTTTTTCACACTTACTGCTGCTACTGCTCCTTGATGTTGTTGTTGTTGTACGTCGCTACCACCAATATTATTAACACTATTAACACTACCAGTTATACCTACTGCTCCTACTACTGTTCCCTTTGCACTCACTACTACTTTATTTTCAACTTTCAATTTCTTTTCCACACTTTTATCCGCTGCTACAACTGCAGAATTTGAGTTTGCACCAAAATTTGAAGATGATATTATAGAACTAGCACTACTAGATGACAATGAAGCTGATGCTGTCGAAGAGTTATCGGTAACAATTGAACGTCCCACTACAGGCCAAGTTAAAGATTTTGCATTACGACGCCAGATGCGAAAAGAATCTTCCATTTCCTTGGACAGAGCCGGAAAGGCACGAAAATAACGTTTCTTTGGATCGTTATCTAAATCATTTAATGCTTCAGCTGTTGCTGTTGCTGTTGAAGAAGATGATGACGATGTTGTTGATGCTCCAGCCACATGATTACGTTGTTTTGTTTCACAATTTGAAATACAATTTTGGGAATTGTTTAAAATTTGTGAGAAATTATGATGAGGATAATGATGTTGATGATGGTTTTGAGTTTGATGATGATGACGCGGATGATTGCTACTAAGGCTGCTGCTACTTGGATTATGTTGTTGTTGCTGTTGTTGTGTTAATTGTGTATTTGCTTGATTTTGTATTAGAGAATCGGTATTGAGTTGAGTTTCAATTAGAAAACGTTCTTCATCACTAAGATTTTGAGTTTGCCTTTCAATATCCTTCAATTTTTCACACAATTCATCAACTAGTTCTTCAATGGTAGCAGTCTGTTAATAAATAATACAAATTTTATATAATTAATTAAAATATTTGATATAATAACTCGATTTTGTGC
Source organism: Stomorhina lunata (assembly GCA_933228675.1). Lineage (NCBI taxonomy): Eukaryota > Metazoa > Arthropoda > Insecta > Diptera > Rhiniidae > Stomorhina > Stomorhina lunata. The sequence continues at coordinate 47,122,445 of OW121743.1, read as the reverse complement.
TCGATTTTGACAACTTTTTTACCGACAAAAGGGACCTAGTGATGCTAACCGTTTTTATAGATTAGCTCTGCGGTAGAAGGGAACTAGAACTGTAGTAGAACGGAACTAGAACTGTAGTAGAAAGGAATTTGAACTGTTGTAAAACGGAACTAAAACTGTAGTAGAACTAGAACTGTAGAACGAAACTAGAACTAGATTTTCGATTTTGTTACTTAATTCAAGAAAATAAACAGTCTTCGAGTTACGCGAATATTTATTGCGAAACGGTTAGCATCATTAAATTCAGCTTACTCGAATTATCTTTACCCACAAGGTCTCCTTTTTGTCGGATTTTTCAACTATTACAGTGTAATAATAAGATTTAAAAAGAAAGTACGTACCTCCTGTTCATTAGATACAATTTCTCTTAAACACTGGACAGCATTTAATTTTTTCAAGGTCTCAGTATCTGAGGGTAAATGAAAACGTTTATGACCTCCTTTGCGATTGGCGAAAAATGCCTAAGGATGTGAAATATTTAAAAAAAGTTATTAATAAAATACTTACAAAAAATGATTTTAAAAAACAAAAAAAAAATCATCTAATATTTTTCTAAAATTTATACTAATAGTTAGATTTGTAAGCACATCATTTCCAAGAGTATCTTAAAATATTTTAAACTAAACTAGAACTAAACTAGAAGTCTTATAGAACAATTGGAAACGTAGTGCTATTTAAATTTTTGTTTAAAAAATGGAACTATTTTGGTTTTATTGATTTACTTCCAAGTTGCTGAATTCAATTGGATCGTTTACTTGAACTGACGATTGTAAGAGTGAGAGTAAAAGTCTTGTATAGATCTGTGGTGATTCAACGCCCAATTGCTCCAAACGTGATACTAACCAATCAGAGATGGCGTTCACGGCTCGAGGCGATACCAGTTGAGGATACTTCATACCTTGATTTTCGTTTTTGTTTCGAAATTGTTACAATATTTTTTTGGTTGTGTTTTGTTATTTGGAAAATATAAGAAAAATACAAAATACAATTTGGATAATTATTTCGTTTATATAAAAATAGGCATTTCACAAAATAACTTTTTTGGGAAAGGAGTGATAAACAAATAAAACAAATAACAAAATTTTGAAAAATTTTATTTTTCGCATTTGAAATAAATTAAATTCGAAAAATAAAGATAAATTCAGAAAGAAGGAATTAGCTACAAACATAAAATCAATTTAAAAAATATTTTATTAAAAACTTGAGGTCCTTTGCAATTTATATTTAACATTTTTTGTGCCAAATTTTTGTAATTTATTTCAAAACATTTGTTAATATTACAAGAAAAATTCTCTCAACTTACAATAGCCAAAAAAGTCGAAATTAAAGAATAACAACCAAAACGAAAGATAATAATAAAAAAAATAAATTTAACTTAAAATTAAAAATTATGAAATATGAGGCTTAACTAAAAAAATGGACTAAAACTGTAGTAGAACAAAACTAGAACTGTAGTAGAACTGTAGTAAAACTGTAGTAGAACTGTAGTAGATCTGTAGTAGAACTGTAGTAGAACTGTAGTAGAACTGTAGTAGAACTGAAGTAGAACTGTTGTAGAACTGAACTAGAACTGAACTAGAACTGAACTTGAACTGAACTAGAACTGAACTAGAACTGAACTACAACTGATCTAAAACTGAACTAGAACTGAAATAGAACTGAACTAGACCTGAACTAGAACTGCAGTAGAACTAACCTAGAACTGTAGCAGAACTGTAGTAGAACTATAGTAGAACTGTAGTAGAACTATAATAGAACTGTAGTAGAAATGTTGTAAAACTGTTGTAAAACTGTATTAAAACTGTAGTAGAACTGTAGTAGAACAGAACTAGAACTGAACTAAACTAGAACTAAACTAGAACTGAACTAGAACTGAACTAGAACTGAACTAGAACTGAACTAGAACTGAACTAGAACTGAACTAGAACTGAACTAGAACTGAACTAGAACTGAACTAGAACTGAACTAGAACTGAACTAGAACTGAACTAGAACTGAACTAGAACTGAACTAGAACTGAACTAGAACTGAACTAGAACTGAACTAGAACTGAACTAGAACTGAACTAGAACTGAACTAGAACTGAACTAGAACTGAACTAGAACTGAACTAGAACTGAACTAGAACTGAACTAGAACTGAACTAGAACTGAACTAGAACTGAACTAGAACTGAACTAGAACTGAACTAGAACTGAACTAGAACTGAACTAGAACTGAACTAGAACTGAACTAGAACTGAACTAGAACTGAACTAGAACTGAACTAGAACTGAACTAGAACTGAACTAGAACTGAACTAGAACTGAACTAGAACTGAACTAGAACTGAACTAGAACTGAACTAGAACTGAACTAGAACTGAACTAGAACTGAACTGAACTAGAACTGAACTAGAACTGAACTAGAACTGAATTAGAACTGAACTAGAACTGAACTAGAACTGAACTAGAACTGAACTAGAACTGAACTAGAACTGAACTAGAACTGAACTAGAACTGAACTAGAACTGAACTAGAACTGAACTAGAACTGAACTAGAACTAAACTAGAACTGAACTAGAACTGAACTAGAACTGAACTAGAACTGAACTAGAACTGAACTAGAACTGAACTAGAACTGAACTAGAACTGAACTAGAACTGAACTAGAACTGAACTAGAACTGAACTAGAACTGAACTAGAACTGTAGTAGAATTAAACTAGTATTGAACTAGAACTGAACAAGAGACTGTAGTAGAAATGAACTAGAACTGTAGTAGAACTGTTGTTGAACTGTAGTAGAACTGTAATAGAACTGTAGTAAAACTGTAGTAGAACTGTAGTAGAACTGAACTAGAACTGTAGTAGAACTGAACTAGTATTGAACTAGAACTGAACTAGAACTTAACTAGAATTGAACTAGAACTGAACTAGAACTGTAGTAAAACTTTTGCTGAACTGTTCTACTACTGTAGTCGAACTGTAATAGAACTGTAGTAAAACTGTAGTAGAACTGTAGTAGAATTATATTAAAACTGTAGTAGAACTGTAGTAGAACAGAACTAGAACTGATCTAGAACTATAGTAGAACTGAACGAGATCTGTAGGTGAACTGTTGTAAAACTGAACTTAATATTAAATGTTACAATTTTAAGAACTTAAGCTTTCATATTATAATTTTGAAAATAAAAAAGCCTAATTCGAATTGTTTGTTAAAGAGTTTTTGGTGATTGCAGTTAATATTTGAAATTAAAATTTTGAAACAACAAATGGCAAATAGGACCTTAAGTGTTTTTTTTTAAGGATTAGGAGTAGGGAAAGGATTTGTTAAGATTTAAAAAAAAAATAAAACTTACCGTTTCTTTAGAAAAAAATAAGAATCTTAACTTTTCTGCTCGATCATATACAAGTAAAAAGTTTTTTCAATATTAATGTGTTTTGGATTTTCAACTTTGGCGAGAGAAGTTAGAAAAATTGTTTTGAATTAAAAAACAATTTTAAAGTTGTTAAATAAATAAAAGTATATTTTTAAGTAGTTTTTTTTTAAGAAAAACTCCTTTAAGGTTTTTATTTTCTTGTCGCTCTTCTTAGATCCGTTTTGAAGATGTTTGAGAAATATTGATGTTTTGTTTGTTGTTTTTTTGAAAAATTTGCAAGAAACTGAGTTTTATTTTTGAGGTGTTTTATATTTCTTAATATTATTGTTGTTGTTGAGTTATTTTTTGTAATAAATTTCTTGTTGTAATGGTTGGTTTTTCGTTTTTTGAAATATTTTACTCGTTTTGTTCAGCTTCGGGTAATGAAGAAGCTACAACTGCTTTGAAGTGGGCTACGGTTTGAACTTGGACAAATCCCTGTTGCAAGTTGATGCCTGGTGCAGCAGTTTTAAGAGCAGCTGAGTAAGCAGCACAATTGTTGTGGCAAACTTCTTCAAAGTTGTTGCAAATGCTAATGAAAGATTGCATTTTTAGCAAATCATTTTCCACAACAGAATCTCTTAGATGTAAAGACAACATTGTTTGGTATTTAATACATGCAACCAAATTCTTCGGTACTTGCCACAAATTATTCTAATCTTTGGTTAAAACCAAGCCAGGACAATGTTTTGTTGCCAACAAAAAGTTGTTGATATTAGCCAATAATCAACTCGTTTGAAATGTTCTTCAGAAATTAAATTATAATGCAAAGGAGGTTGTTTGGTGTTTCTTGGGGTCACTTTTTTATCCGCGCTTTTCCTGTTTAATTTTCTTAAAAAACTGTTTTCATTGTAACAGTTTTTTCGCAGGTTTTCTTTGTTTTATTGTTAATCATATACAAACAAAATAATAAATGTTAACAAAAAAAATTCGAAATTGCTTTATGTGGGCTTTGGAGGGGGCGTGGCTTTAGGTTGTGAAAACGAATATTTGTTGAACAAAACAAAAACAAACAAAAAAATTTAAAAAAACATTTAACGTTATGTTTTAGTAGTTTTAATATTTGTATTAATATTAAGCATTGCTTGACTTTTTAGGCCTTAAAAATTATAGATTCAATTTTTGTTTCTTTAGTCGTCAGCAATTAGTTCTCAGCTTTAGTTCTTGGTTCTTCTCTTAAATCCTTGAGAGCTGAAGATTTTTCCAAAACGAACAGAAAAAAAACAATATCAAAAAACTTGCTTGTAGAAGTAGTTAAAGAAAAATTTAAAAATTTTCTTTAAAGTTTTCTTTTTTAAATTGTTGTAAATGTTGTATGTTGTATGTAGTAGCAAATTGATGTTAATAATTCGTTTAGATATAGAAAGTTGGTCTGAAGGACTGCTCCTGTTTTTTGTTATGAATTTTTTTCTAAAACTTTTTCATATTTGCTTGATGTTGTTGTTGTTTTTAAGGAGTTTTTATTCTTTCCCAAGAATTAGTTTTATCTTCTTTCTTTCAAAATATATCGTAAAGTTGTTGGGGTAATATGATGTTAGTTTGTTAGTGATTGATTCTGTTCTCTCTAATCAGTTTCAAAGAACTGAAGTTTCCAAGGTATAATTCTACTCTTAGTTAGAGTTATAATTCTTTTAGATTTCTGCAAAGATAAGAAAATAAAAAAGTTTTGTTAGAAATAATGTAACCATTTAGTAAGACTTCTTTTAAAAGGATTCACAAAATGTACTATCTGTTATATTGTCTTAAGTTTAATCAAGTAAATTGTTTCTACTAAAGCGGCATGATCAATTTTAGACAAATTTTTGAGACAATTCAGCCAAATTCAATTTAATCAAACTGTTCAAATTTATGTTATTAGAGTAAGTGTGGGTAAAGTAGTACACTACTTTTCTCTCGAACTGTAAGTCTTTTTGGAAGTCAGTTAAGAAATTTGATTTGGTGTTTGATTGTCTTTTCTAATCGGACAAATATTTAAGCGATTAGAGTAAGTTCAGGTAATGTGTTATAGTAACTTTTCTATTAAACTGCAAGTAATTCTCGAACCGCCGTGGTATAGCGGTTTAGTCATCATTTTCAAAAAAGCGGCGGTTTACCTCATAACTCAACTAGCCACTGGTTATTGAGTATTAGGCTATGTAAAACTTCTCTAACTAATGCATTTGCCGTTCGGAGACGGAGTTAAAACATAGGTCCCTTTCAATGAGTCTTAAAATAGAATCTGATGCAGCTCATTGTAGGAAAGAAGTACCCCCAGTAAGAACAGTTTCAAACGTTTGAAATATGATGACTTTTACATTTGATATCAAACGTTTTTTTCAAACTTTTTTCAAACCTGAACAGATGTTTGAGATTCACATTCATTGTCAAATGAGGGTTCATTTGAGAATAAACGTTTGAAAATGATAGTTTCTCAAATTGAGAATAAAGGTTATTCTCAAATCATTATTAAACCCTAAGATGATTTGAGAATAATTTGAAAAATGGTGTTTTATAAATTTGATATCAAACCTTACTTCAAACTTTTTTCAAACATTAAAAAAAATAATTTATGTTAAAAAAATAATGTTTAGGATATTTTAATGAAATGGCATTGCATTTCAAAGAAATTCGTTATTTCTTTTGGATTTTTTAAAATTGATCCATATTTGACCATAAAACCTTGCTTAAAAAATGTCAAGATTAAAAATTTAATAATATTCATATGCATAAGTAAATTTTCTTTGTTTCTTAAATTTTTTTTACCTAACAATAAAAAAAAATATATTTTAAGCAAAAGAATTCAAATATGATGCACCGTTTTCAAAAACAAAATAAACAAACTCAAAAAGATCAAAAATGCAACGCCATTTTATTTATGTTCCACATGCAGATGATATCCACATATGAAAAACCTTTGAGAATGAGGTTTGATAATGATTTGAGAATAAAGGCATTTCTCAATTTGAGAATAAAGTCCCCTTTTTGTTGAGAACGCTATTATTCTTAAATCAGTATCAAATCAGTATCAAACGTTTGACCTTTGAAAAAAGATTTATTTTCAAATTATCCTCAATTTGGGAATAAACCTTTTTTCTTACTGGGCCCCTTGTTCCAACTGGAATGTTGTCGGGGAATAACATATATCGTCATCTTAAAGACCATAGGGATTATTATTCCCTATATCATAACGTATATCTGTGCAAAATTTTGAACATTCAATATCACAAATGACCAAATTATTACAGTTTTTGTACCTAGAGGACCGTTACGCACTTAAAAAAGATAAAACTAAATCATCAAAAATCGCGATAAAAGTTAAATTTTGTTGCATAGTGTAATTTAAACAGTCATTAAGTACTTTCATTTGCTTAAACTAGTTAAAGAAACTATAACTGTTATTATTTAATTTATACATTTATGTTAGTACTGCATATAGGTTATTTGGTTTCAGATTTTTGCAATTCCAAATAACCTAAGTGACATAACATAAGCTGTGTTTAGAAAAACAACATTTTTTCAACCGATATATATTTCTGGTTTAATTCTAATCTAAATACATAATTTTCGTTTAAATTTTTCAAATAGGTCCAATTTTATACCGTTTTTTCCATCTCCTGTAAACTTTTGTAAACTGTTGATAGGTTATTTCGTCTTTTAGGTGACGATATACTATATTCTCGAAGTAAGTAAAAAAAATTATAAGGTGTTTGATTGCCTTTTCCAATGGGTCAAATATTAAAGAGATTAGAGTAAGTGCGGATAATGTGGTATACTAACTTTTCTCTTAAACTGTCAGACATTCTGGTCAGTAAAAAAGGAGATTTGATTGAAAAAAAAAAAAATTAAACTAAAACTAATTGACCTATTTCTTAGGAACTTAGTAGTAAGACAAGCGACACATATGCTGCCCTTTAACCTTCCCGGACAAACGAATACAGCCTAAATGGTGGATTTCAGGACCACCGTTAGAAGACTGTTTAATAAAGCCAAACTTACACGCAGTGAAGAGGATTGGTCAAATTATAGAATGGGTTTCAATAGGTATAAGAGTGAGCTCAAGAAGGCTTAAAGGTCCACTTGGTTAGACTACTGTAAGACCATCGACTCGGTGAATAAGCTGTCTAGATTAAGGAAAATCCTATGCAGGGACCCAGCGGTTTTTGGATTTATACAAAAAAACTGATGATTCATGGACTGAGTCTAGCCCAGAGGCACTAGAGAACTCCTTTTTGATACTCACTTTCTTGGTAACCGGGTCCCAGGGGCCAACGGATCTAAGACTGAACAATGTGATAGACGAGATAGGTTAGGTTAGGCAGGATGCAGACCGTAAGGTCCGCGTCACTTGGGTCTAAGATGAGGTCCCCTTGTAATTGCTGCAAGGAAGAGAGAAAAGTGAAATTTCTAAGCTACCGTATAAAAGAGGCTCTGTTGGAGCCAGCCGGATGCACCAATAAAAGAGCCTATTTTACGAATTTTGATGTTCAAGATCTCTGATAGATCGTGCAAAAATGGGAATCCCAAATGCAGGGTCCAAATATCAGCAAGGTCTGGGCAGTGACAGAGGAGATGAGTGATGGTTTCTTCCTTCTCAACGTTGCGACAACTTCTGCAGTAGCCTTTGCTTTGAAGATTAAGTCTCCTTTAAGACGAGATAATGTGAAGAGAATTAAGTGGGCGGTGAATAACTTTCTGCCGTATAAATCGACAGGCCCGGATGGCATTATTCCTGTTATGCTACAGAATTTCTCCAACTATTACCTATCTATTCTTCGAAGTATCTTCGTCAGTTGCCTTCATGGGAGTTTAACTCCTAGTGGGTGGAAAGAGGTAAGAGTGATCTTCATTCCTAAATCAGGGAAGGCCTGTTACTCAAAAACCCAATTATTTTAGGCCAATCAGCCTGTCATCTTTTCTTTTGAAAACACTCGAGCAACTGATTGATCTATTTCTTAGGTACTCATTACAAAACCAACAGCATATCTGTTGAGAGTGCGCTGTTAGATATTCTGACTATGGGTGCTGATAGAGAACATCCTCAGCCACATTCCTAAACCTCATTTGCCTGTTTACGTTGCTTTGTTTCCTGGGAATCTGGGTTCCCTCCTTAGTATATATGAAATTTAAGAAAAATCTTAATAACTTCTAGCAAATCGCTCTATTAGATATTCTGACTATGGGTTCCAATAGAAAACATCCATCATCAACATCCAGATACCTCATTTGTCCCAAAATGTTGCTTTGTTTCCTGGGAATATTGAATTTTCCCTTAGCATAATCCTATAAAAAAAGGTTTTCAGAAAAATCTCAGTAACTCCTAGCAACTCGCTCTGTTAGATATTCTGACTGGAAATCTGGAATCGTCCCTTAGCATAACTCCATATGTAAAGTTTTTGGAAAAATCTCAATAACTTGTACAAACTCGCTCTGTTAGATATTCTGACTATGGGTGCTCATAGAAAACAGCCTTAGCTACAACCCGATACCTCATTTGTTCGAACACGTTGCTTTGTTCACTAGGATTTCGTATTAATTATGTATGCCCCTTATTTTCTGTTCTTTACAGAGCTATGTTAAGTTAATTACAGAGCTGTGTTAAAAACATTGGTTTGTGTCTAGGGTCAGAAAATTCAAATTTAATTAAAAAGGTAGAAAGCAATTTGGTACAATGTCATCATTCAAGCGAGGGTCTCCGATCACCGTTAGGCGCTGGAGCTAAAAACCATTTTTTATATTCCCTCGTAAAAATAAAAATTATGTGATATACTAAACGCATTACCAAAATGTGGTATACCACATTACCTGCACTTTTTTAAAGTCGTTTTTTATAGGATTTAAAATATTTTTTTAAATATCTCGGAAGTTGTTTGTTTAATATATTCAAAAATTTTGCAATCTAAAAACAAAAAGGTATACCACATTACCCGCACTTACTCCATTTCAAAAGTTTTCAAAGTTTGTATTTTAATGAATTGTTTGAGGAAACGATGACTTTAAGAAACTAAACGTGTGGAATGAGCCAAATTCTTCTACTTTGGAAGTTCTATGGAAATCAAATGACGTACGGCATTTATTTTGTATGACGACAGGGAAAGGGTTAATCAAAAAACATTGATCAGAGCTGCAATAGATCAGAGATGTAAAGGGTTGATTCTTTTTCGCTCCAGATTTCCTACAACTCTCCTCAACAAATTTGATCATTCGCTATGAAACACTTGATGAAGCGAGAGGACACTAGAAGATTTTCAAAATTTTTCTCTGGCCCTACTAGAACAAACGCAAATTTGGATATGTGTGAGTCCCCTTCACAGCTTTAATTCGATTTAAGACCCTTTTTCCTTGTTAACAACCCAGCAACAAACATTTCTAAAATTTTTCTAAACAAAAAAACAAATTAATTCTATTATCGTTAATAAAAAATTTATCAATAATTAGAAAGAAAAAAAAAACTGCAATCTTATCAGCCTCATAGCGTCACATTATGAGTAACCATACAGAGGAGAGTTGTCGCTTACGAATGTGTCACAAAAAAGGGCGTTAACGCGTTATTAAGTGGCGAGATTTTGTAAGTAAAACGGGGCATTTTGAATTGAATTTATGTTAATAAATTTTACAAGTCATCATTTCAATATTATTACACATTTAACAAATAAGAATACAAAAATTCGAAAATAAAAATTGACGTATGATGATTATTAAACAACAGACGAAGTTACGAGAATATTATAGAGGTCGAAATATAATTTTAGAAAATATAGGGGACGGAGGTTTTTAAAAATATAAATAAAATATTTTACAATATAAAATAAATGTTTTATATAAATAAAACAAGAAGATGTTATAGATTGGTCATCATATACTAGTAAATTTAATTAAAATAATTCATTCAAGGGAAGGAATCCCAAAAGAATATTTTATTTCTAGATTTTTAATATTCATTAAAGAAGTCTAGCTATTAAAGACACAAAATTATTAAAAGTTCAATTTTAATTTGAATTTCCTGCTAAAAATTTAAATTTTTTGATTTATGTTATGGAGCCATCCTTCCCCCTTCACAATTGTTTAATGTACTCATAAATAATGATTCATTTCATTCTACAAATAATAAGAGACCACAGAGATTTACTTTAGAAAACCAGAATACAAAAGAATCGTTTGCAAATAAAATAAATATAAATCGTTTACTTCAAAAAAGGCTTAAATCAATTTTTTTATTTTAATAAAAAAGTGGAATTAAAAACATTCGAAATATACCGATTTCCGAATGATTTTAAAGAACTTAAATTGAGTTCTACAAAAACATTTTGGAAGGTTAAGTTCATAGTTTTACGATTAAAACCCGAACTATCCTTCTTTTACCCCTCATTATCCCTCAAAGGATGTTAAATTTTTAAAATTTTATTTTAATATAAAAAAGCGATTAAAATTAAAAATTTTGGAAATTTGAAATTTATAACCCTAGTCACAAACCTATGCTTTTAACAGAGCTCTGTTATGTAGTTAACATAGCTCTGTTAAAAACACGATAATAAGGGAAATACAAAAGGAATAGGAATTCCTAGAGAACCTGGCAACCTGGACGAACAAATGTGGTATCAGATTGTAGCTGAGGATGTTATCTATGGGGATCCATAGTTAGAATCTATAACAGAGTGAGTTGGAAGGAGATATTAAGTTTTTCAAAATATCAAATGTGAGATTATGCTAAGGGAGGCTTCAAGATACATTGAAAACAAGAGAACGTTGGCGGACAAATGAGGTATCGGATAGTAGCTGAGGATGTTTTCTATGAGGATCCATAGTCAGAATATCTAACAGAGCAATTTGGTAGGAGTTATTGAGATTTTTAAAAAATTTCACGTGTGAGATTATACTAAGGGAGGATCGCAGATTCCCAGGAAACAAGGCAACTTGGGCGTACAAATGCGTTATTGGGTTGTAGCTAAGGCTGTTTTCTATGAGTACTCATAGTCAAAATATCTAACAGAGCGAATTGCTAGTAGTTATTAATACTTTTTCATAAGTGAGATTATACTAAGGGAAGATCGCCGATTCCCAGGAAACAAGGCAACGTGGGCGGACAAATGAGGTATCGAGGAGTAGCTAAGGTTGTTTTCTATGAGGATCCATAGTCAAAATATCTAACAGAGCGAGTTGGTAGGAGTTATTGAGATTTTTCAAAAATTTCATGTGGGATAATGTTAAGGGAGGATTCCATATTCCTTGGAAACAAAGCAAACGATTTGGTAGAATTTAGATCGAGATCTAAAAAAAAACATTTTCTAAAATGATGTTCACAATTTTAAGTCAGGACTGCCATATCCCCCATGAGCCCCTAAGAGACTAGTTTTCGGGAACAACCCAAAAAGGGGTAAAAATGCCATTTCCCCCTACCCATTTGAAAGATTTTTCTATATATCCTAAGAACCCCAAAAAATTATAAATGGATGTTCGCAATTTTAAGTTTAAAATCTGGACTACTCTTTTATTCCCCAGATCCCCCCAAAGGTACTATTTTTTTTGTTCATTTTTTACTTTAATAAAACCGATTTAAAGGAAATTAGATCGAGATCTACAAAAAAAAATCTAAAATGATGTTCACGTTTCGAAACTCTTGCGAGCCTCGGAATAAATTTATGTAATAGCATAGATGTTGGAAATTTTGACTACCTACACCTTGTAAAACCGCTGTCATGGACCTCCCACGTAAAAACACCTTATAATTATGAAAAACTAATAATTACATAAAACATTTCTGTTCTGTAGTATATGTATATCCCAACAGAACTTTGTAGCAGAGATTTTGGGGAGCAAAAGGTTTCAATTTTGACTACCTGTACCTTATTCAAGCGCTACCATGAACCTCCGAAGTAAACAAACTAAAAATAGTAGAAAATTTTCAATTTCTTCCTGATTTAAAGAAACGAAGGATATATTAATCCATAGAAACCTATAAAAAGCTTATAATTGGAAAAGTGTAAATTTGTACCTCCTAAACCATTCCGGATAGGCCGCTCCGATGGTACCAAAATTGAAGATATAGAATATTTAGAATTTTAACTTAAAAAAATTCCTTTTCCAGTCCTTCTAAAATCTATTAGAATATAATCCTGAAACCTTTCAGTTCAAAATCTTTCAAATCTCGAGTTGTCCTCTTATTCCAGAGAACGATATCTGAATTTATTTTTATATAGATTAGAAGGTTTATTATAAATGACAAAACCCCCTCTCTCATAGAAATTAACCGCAAACATGAAGATTATGACGATGACGACGAGTTGTGGTTATAAAAAAAGTGCGATATTTTTATAGATTGAATAGTAAAACGTCAAGATGATTAAAGAGCAACAGCAACAGATATTGGGGGTATTTTAATGTACATGTAGAACCAGTTTTATATTTATAATTTAGAATAAAATGTGTCATAAATAAAATCGAACCCGGGAGGGAGATAAAATAAGAAAATATTGATAATTTTATAATAAAAATCAAATTTATTTATTTAATTTAAATAAAACAAGCCCGACCATACGATACCCTTCACCACTAAGGTCAAAGGTGTTATTTTTCATGTATAAAGACAAATATTTGCTAAATTTTGCCATCATACAAACATTTTCTCAAAACTTATACATTTAACCTGTTTCCGTCATTTGGACTTATATGAGAGCTAGGGTCAAATGTGGACCGATTATCTCGAAATTTGGTAAATTGATTACAGTTGTTACAAAAATTATGTATGCAAAAAATAGACACAAAATTTTCAATATCTTTAGATTTACGAGCGTTTTAGTGATTGTTTTGTCTCATTTAGTGCGTTTTTAAAGAAGAGTTTGTATGGGAGCTATGGTCAAAATTTTGTACAGTGATTTTAGTTTACATGAGCAGTATTTGTTTTAAATTTCATGAAAAAATATTGATATTTGTGGCCAATATGTCAATTCCGGGAAATGGGACCTATGGGAGGTACCATAAATAATGGACCGATTTTGACCAATTTCAATAGCCATGCTCCCATTATAAAAAAATAATCTGTACAAAATTTCATCAAATTATCTTTAGAATTGCGACCTGTAGTTTGATTACAAGGTTTACATGGGGGTCCAGCCAGCCAGACGGACGGACGGACGGACATCGCTAAATCGACTCAGAAAGTGATTCTAAGCCTATTGGTATACTAAAAGGTGGGTCTAAGACAAATATTTCTATGCGTTACATACATCAGCACAAACTTATAATACCCTTTCCACCTATGGTGGTGAAGGGTATAAATATTTGTCTGTTTAGAACAGTGATGGGCAGTACCATAAAAAATTATATGTATGACAACAACAACGCCTATCACTGGTGATAGGAAAACAGAAATGGTGTAATTCGCTGGTTTAGAACCAATGAGCTTTAGATTTAAAATAGGACCCCTGTCCAATGGGCCTTTAATCACGCTACCTTTCATTTTGGAAAAACTAAAAATTATACAAAATTGTATGATTTCCCTTTTTTACGCTTGTTATATAAAAAAAACTATCATATTTCAAAGCCTGATTTGTTTACCCGTTAATAGAAAGACCTAACGAAATCCTCTAACATCTAATCTATTGGTTTTTATATTCTTTGTACTTTTTAATGTTTCTTTTCATAATAATTTTGTTCAACAAATAAATTGTATGATTTTCAATGTAATATTCGAAGGAAGCCATATTTTTACAATTAGGTCAGTCATGAACAGTAGTGTTACCGCTGAGAATTTTGACAACAATTGAACTTAAAATTAAAGTATTAAAAAAATAGTTTAAGGAAATTTCTCTGGACATGGAACCTTTTTATGCCTTCACTTTTATTTTCCGCTTTTTTCCTCCAACCTTCTTTACTTTCTTCTTTCTATAATTTTTTGTAAGGCAGGTGCGATAAGGCTTGGCTTGAAAAATTCTATTCAACATAAGAATCACACAACCAGAGTGAGAGCTAAAAACTAAGCCCGGTCACTTGTTTGTTCATCATCTTTGTTTATATTCCTTTTTGTCTTCTTTCTACCTTTAATTTGTTTACCTTTCTTCTTATCATTGTTTTTTAGTTACGCAATATCAAAAAATAATTTGGTTGAGTGAAAGTTCGGGTCGACTGGCAGAAGACCCAACTGAGTTGAGTTGAGAACGGCAATAATTAATTAGTTAAGCCACATAATTCAATGCAAACTTGGACTTATTAGGACTAGTGCCCTATTTTCGAAATAAAAGTTATTTGAGGGTTAATTTCTAAAAAAAAAAATATGACAGAAAGAAGTTTTTAAAGAATATATGTATATTTAATCACGCATATTACAGATATTTAAGTAGTTCTTTGTCAGTTTAAAAGTGAAAGCATTTTGAGCCCATGGGTACGCAAGGGTTAATTTGTATAAAAATGTAATTAAAGGCGCCTTTGAGCGGTTTTTTTATTATTATAATTATTATTATTATTTTTTTGAAATATAACAATAAACCAATTTTAATGCCTTTTTCGAAAAAATTTAATATTTAAAAAAAAATTACTTTTGACCCCGGTAATATAAGGGTTAATGACCTCGGATTTTAACCAAATTTCTAATATACGTTTGTAACCATTGAGGCAACATTAATTTCAGTTCACAATTCACTTGTTTTTTTATAACTTTGGTAAAAAATTGCGTTTTATCGAAATCCTTTGATTTCAAGTCCCTGGTACGTCTAAGTCCTTAAAGATATCGATCTAATTATTTCTTCGTGGTTATCTGCAGGGTGTTCTAACTTGCACTCTGGTACCTTTTTTTACTTTTTTCGAATTCGTTTAACAAACCTCTAAAAAAAAAAACAAAACGAAAGTTTTGAAAATGGTATAAACAAACTTTTTTTCCTCCCATGCAAAAGTGACGAAACGTTAGCCTATTGTAACAAAAATTCGCATTTAAATATCTTGAGGTCTCAAAAAAGTAAAACCAGTTAAACTTTTTAAAAATAATAAATTTTATTGCATATTTTTAGGAGTGTCGTCAAGGGCGTGAAATATTTTGGAAAACCCTTAATAATTAGGAAAGCTTTCAACCGATATTAAAGTTTTATATCTTGTTAGAAAGCTCATTTAGTTACATGTAACTTGTTGTTAAACACTTTTTTTTTAATATATTCCAAGTGGAATTTTTAAAAATAAACCCCTTATTTTTTATACAGGGTGGTTAAATTGTAAGGGCCGATGTTGAATGTGAACCACACCTAAACGCCAAGTTTTTTTCTGAATTTTATTTGACATTTCTCTATTTCAGACTTACTCAATTTGAACCAATCCACCCACAAAGAGTGACTGTTTGGTGCGGTTTATGGGCTGGCGGCATCATCGGGCCGTATTTTTTTCAAAATGAGACCGGTCAGGCAGTTACTGTGAATGGTGTTCGCTATCGTGAGATGATAACGAACTTTTTATGGCCCGAATTGGAAGATATGGATGTGGACGATATGTGGTTTCAGCAGGACGGTGCCACTTGCTAACGAAACAATGGCTCTATTGCGCAACAAATTCAATGGCCGTGTTATCTCACGTAATGGCGATGTCAATTGGCCGCCAAGATCATGTGATTTGACACCGTTGGACTTTTTTCTTTGGGGTTATTTGAAAGAAAAGGTGTACGTCGATAAGCCAGCAACAATTCAAGAGCTAAAGAATGAGATAATTCGGCATATTAACGGCATAGAACCTCCATTATGCCTCAGGGTCATTCAAAATTTGGACCATCGGATGGAGGTGTGCCGCCGTGGTCGCGGCGCCCATTTGGCCGGTATTTTATTCCATACAAAATTGAGTAATGCTAATATATCATAATAAAATAAAATTACAATAATTTCCTAAATAGTTTGTGTTTTATTCAAAATCAACATCGGCCCTTGAAATTTAACCACCCGATATAACTGGCATGTCCAAACTTTAATATCAAGTCACGCTTTCCCGATCTGAATAATCTTTTTATTTGGAATATTGGGGTCAAATGTAAAAAAATGGGGTACTTCTTTCTGTAATAATTTTATGTAATGACTTTAACATTTTTGGGCCAGTTTAGTCTAGTCTGATGACTTTAGTCAAGATCTGATGAAACGACTGTAGATACTATTTAGCCTATGGATTTCGGCCGTAATTGCCGACAGGGGGACTTTGAGGTTACGCGGTGTTCATGAATGAATAAAAGATATACGCCGACACCGGTTCTGGCTGACTTTTAGGCACAAATTCTTACTAGAGGAAATAGACTTAATTTCAAACAGTATAAAGGATAGCTCTGATGAACCTATTGTTTAGTCTTCGCTGGTTACTATTGCAGCATAGAGAGCAATGGAACAGTTAGTAAGACAGGAAGAGCTAAACTGAGTTATATGGATATAAGATTAAAAACCTCCTATCTGGCAGTTAAAGGAATTAGTAGATCTATAGAGTATCTAAGGCCCTATGGATAAAATTAGACAAATCAAAATTGCAGACGAATTGGCCCGTGCTGAAGCAGACATGGATACAAGAAATATTTTTGAGGATGTTTACCCCGGATTTGACTATATTTTTTGCATTGTACGACAAAAACTCAAGGCAGAAGCGTAAACATTATGGTTTGGGTCACAAACCTACGATCAAACTAAAACTTTGTGGAAGCCAAGTAATACCAACCTGAAAAAATTCATAAAATTGGATAAGTATGAACCTAGAATGAAAGAAGGTATTATTACTGGTAATAGTAATCTGAAATATTTTCTTAAGAAAATACGATTATGTAATGGCGATATCTGTAAATAGTGCAACGAAGAAGAGGTGGACACTTTTCACTTCTCTGTCAATGTTTTGCACTATCGATTTATCGATTTAAATGTGTTAATTCTTATTTCTTAAAGAATTTAGAAGAACTAATAGGAAAATAGTAAAATACATAAAGTTAACTAAGGTATATGGTTACTCTTAAAGACTAACCGCGAAAGCGTGAACACAAATTATAATGGAGGATCCCTCTGGATCAAAGATATGGTCTTGTGAACTCTTCCACAATTCTGTGGGATTCTCTCTTTAATCTACACCATTTTCAATTGAAATTGAGAATATTCAATTGAAATGGAGAAATTTTCAATTGAAATTGAGAATTTTCAATTGAAAATGAGAAATTTTCAATTGAAATTGAGAATTTTCATTTGAAATTGAGAAACTTTCAATTGAAATTGAGAATTTTCAATTAAAAATGAGAAATTTTTAATTGAAATTGAGTAAACCTTAATTGGAAATGAGAAACATTCAATTGAAATTGAGAAATTTTCAAATAAAATTGAGAATTTTTAAATTTAAATTGAGAATTTTTTAATTGAAATTGAGAAAAGCACAATTGAAAACTTTTAATTGAAATTTAAAAGTTTTCAATTGAAAATGCGAAATTTTCAATTGAAAATGAGAAATTTTCAATTGAAATTGAGAAATTTTCAATTGGAATTGAGAAATTTTAAATTTAAATTGAGAATTTTTTAATTGAAATTTAGAAAACCCCAAATGAAATTTCAATGTAGGTTTCTCATTTTCAATTCTAAAATTCTCAATTTCAATTGAAAATTTCTCATTTTCAATTGAAAATTTCTCATTTTCAATTGGAAATTTCTCATTTCAAATTGAAAATTTCTCATTTTCAATTGAAAATTTCTCAATTTCAATTAAAAAAATCAACCTCATTTTCAATTGGGCTTTTCTCAATTTCAATTGAAAAATTCTCAATTTAAATTTAAAAATTCTCAATTGCAATTGAATATTTCTCATTTTCAATTGGGATTTTCTCAATTTCAATTTACAAATTCTCATTTTCAATTAAAAAATTCTCAATTTCAATTGAATATTTCTTAATTTCAATTGAAAATTTCTCATTTTCAACTGAAAATTCTCAATTTCAATTGAATATTTCTCAATTTCAATTGAAAAGTCTCAATTTCAATTGAAAATTTCTCAATTTCAATTGAAAATTCTCAATTCCAATTGAATATTTCTCAATTTCAATTGAAAATTCTCAATTTCAATTTAAAATTTCTCAATTCAATTTGAAAATTTCTCAATTACAATTGAAAATGGTGTAGTCGCATGTAATCTTCTAAGCAAAATGGGCTCTATGACATCTAGAGGTGTATACTGGAAGATTCATTGCAGGAAGCAGTTGACTCAGATAAAAGTTCAAATGAGTCAATTGCTCCGAAATCCAGTTCTATAACTTCTTTTTATACCCTTTACCACCATAGGTGAAAAAGGGTATTCTAAGTTTGTGCTGATGTATGTAACGCATGGAAATATTTGTCTTAGACCCACCTTTTAGTATACCAATAGGCTTAGAATCACTTTCTGAGTCGATTTAGCGATGTCCGTCCGTCCGTCCGTCTGGCTGGCTGGCTGGACCCCCATGTAAACCTTGTAAACAAACTACAGGTCGCAATTCTAAAGATAATTTGATTAAATTTGGCACAGATCATTTTTTCATGTTAATGGGACCATGGCTATTGAAATTCGTCAAAATCGGTCCATTATTTATGGTACCTCCCATAGGTCCCACTTCCCGGAATTGATATATAGGCCAAAAAATCAATATTTTTTCATGAAATTTAAAACAAATACTACTTATGTAAACTTAAATCACTGTATTGAATTTCGTTGAAACCGGTCCACATTTGACCATAGCTCCCATACAAACTCTTCTGTCAAAACGCACTAAATGAGACAAAATCACTAAACGCTCGTAAGTCTGAAGATAATGAGAATTTTAAGTTTATTTTTTGCATACATAGTTTTTGTAAAAACTGTGAATTTGTCAAATTTCGAAATAATCGCTCCATATTTGACCCTAGCTCTCATATAAGTGCAAATGACGGAAACAGCTTAAATGTATATGTTTTGAAAAAATTTTTGTATAATGGCAAAATTTAGCAAATAATTTGTCTTTATACAGGAAAAAAAACACCTTTGACCTTAGTGGTGAAGGCTTTCATATGGTCGAGCTTGACCGACTATAGCACTTTCTAACTTGTTTATTCTGAACTTCTTATTCTCTATAAGGAAGGATCACAAGAGACCTATTAGGTCCATTGAATGTTGTGGAGTTATCAATTTTTAAACATTATTCCACATCTAAGCTAACTTGAGTTCTAGACCGCAAAGAAAATCGTAATAGAACAACTTTTGTCTCACTGTCATTTCGGTTATCATACCAGCAACAACAACGAAAACTAATAACAATATTTCATTAGATATTGTTGTATTTGTTAATAGATTTGCACAGAAAAAAAAACAAACTTCTACCACATTTTTAACCAAAAGTAAAGACGGACATTTTTGGTTTAAAGGGAAAAAATTTAGGTCATCTTTGTAGTACAAATGCGAATCGTAAAAAAGATAGAATGTGGCAAAAATAGCAACACAAAACAGAAGAGACAATGGCAAATAAAGATAGCAAAGGAAAAACAACAACAACGAAAAATTACAGTAACAACAATAACATCAAACAGAGTTAAACTATTTAGGGGTAGAGAATTAAGCCAAGAGAATTGAAAAACGAAAGAAAAAAAAAAGAGAAACAAAATAACGTTAGTTTTGCACTTTGCAATTGTATTGCTTTCAGTTGTTTGTTTTTGTTTGCTTTTCATTTCGTTCATTTCTTTGTCTTGTACACAAATTGCATTAGGAGCGTAATTGTCAATTGTTAACGGCAAAAACTATAATAGAAAATATGTAATAGTAAAAAAATATGCAACAACGAAAAGGTAAAATGAAATAAAAAGAAAAAATAGATATAAAATCAGCTGCTTAAGTTCAGCTTTTGTTAAAATTTTCTAACAATTTTGTAAGAAATCAAATTAAAAATCAACTGTAAAACAACGGAAAATTTTGTTAAGAGGTAGCAGAGAAGGAGGAGGAGGAGAGTGTAGAGAAAACAAAAACACACAAATAGCAGGTGAAGTTGAACAAAAAAATAGAAAAAGAAAAGTGTATTAGAGGAAAACTACATAGAAAAGAAAAGCAAAAAATTAGTATGTATAATTTATTTAGTTTTTGTTGTAGCTTTTTACAAATTTACTATCAGACCATGATGTGATGTTTGTTTGTTGATAGTAGTTGCAGTTGCAGCACATGTGCAGTTAAAGCCAAACATTACAACCCAGCAAACATTTAGAACAGCATTTAGGGGAGAAGAGATATCAAAATACTTTTGATTTAAAAGAAAAACTTAAATAAATTTTGTTAGTGGGTTTTTTTTTCATTTTCATTGTTTATTATTTTTCTCATTATAGTATAATTTGCAATTTCCCAATGTTGTTTTGTGGCATTTGTAAATACTATATAATGTTTTTTTTTTTACAAAATAAAGCATACATAAAGTATAATTTACAATAAAGCCTAAAATAATAAGAAAATTATAAAAAAAATGTTAGATTTTTCTACATAATAATAGAAAAACGAAATGAAAAAAAAACTTAATCACTCACATGTAACTTACTCAGGTATGTATAAGTAAGGGGAAGTGTAAGCTAATCGTAATTTTTTTCAATGTAATAATTCTTTCCATAATTTCTTTAAAAAGCAAAAAGTTAAAGGAAAATTATTAGAGAAATTTTGAAAAAAAATATACCAAGTAAATAATATAATAAAAAAAAATCTTAAAAAAATATTGAAATCGAAAAAAGTTTGAACAATTTTTTTATAAATAATAAGTTGCAGAAGAAATTATTTGAATTTCAAATAAATTAAATTTAAAATTTAAATTGAATTTAATATTAATAATAAAACCCCAAAAAAACATTGGATTCGAAAAAAAAGTTTAAACGATTTTTTTATAAATAAAAATTTGCCCAAGAAATAATTTGAATTTCAAATAAATTCAATTCAAAATTTAAATTGAAATTATTTGAAATTCAAATAATTTCTACTGCAAATTATTATTTATAAAAAAAATTGTTCAAACTTTTTTTAATTTCGATATTTTTTGGGATTTTATTTGATTTTATTATTTCCGTGGTATTTTTTTTTATTTTTAAATACAAAATTTTAATTTTAAATAAATAATTTTAAAAATAAATTCAATTCAAAATTTAAATTTAAATTATTTGAAATTCAAATAATTTCTTCTGCAAATTATTATTTATAAAAAAAAATTGTTCAAACTTTTTTCAATTTCAATATTTTTTGGGATTTTTTATTGATTTTATTATTTCCGTGGTATTTTTTTTTTTTAATTTTAAATACAAAATTTGAATTTTAAATAAATTCATTTTTTTAAACAAAATTTCTTATTTAACCAAAAAAACAATCGAAATCAAAATTTTCTATAAATAAAAAGCTTTATTAAGCGAAAAAGGGGTGTGGCTCGAGCTTTTTTGAATTTGGCGCAAACAAATCGTTTCGAGCCGCAAACGAAGAAATAAAATGACATTAAATTAGTAAAATTAAATTTTTCATTTATAAATTAATTGGTTTAATTAAAGCTCACTCCTTGTAGAGGAACAAGCCCTCGTTTAAAGGCGGGATTTTGCGTTCTTAAATATCATTAATAAGAAATGTTTATAAAATGGGTGATTTATAAAACAATACAACGAAATTATAGAGCGTTATAGCACATTGTAATCTATTATAACACATTAAAGTCGAATTATAATTCTTTATAACACATTATAATCGCATTATAATGCGTTTTAACAAATTAAAATTGCATTATGATGCGCTATAGCAAATTATTATGCGTAATTACACATTATAAACGCATTAAAATGCGCTATAACACATTATAATCGCATTATAATGAGTTATAACACATTTTAATAGTATTATAATGCGTTATAAGAAATTATAATGCGTTTTAGCATATTAAAACCGCATTATAATGCGTTATAACACATTATAATCGAATTATAATGCATTATAGAACATTATAATGCGTTATAACGCATTATAATTGCGTAATAATGCGTTATAACGCATTATAATGCGATTACAGTGCATTATAACGCATTACAATCGGATTATAATTCGTTATAATGCATTATAATCGCATTATAATGCGTTATAACGCATTATAATGCGTTATAATACCTTAAAATCGCATTATGATGCATTATAACGCATTATAATCGTATAAGGCATTATTATGCGTAATGCGTTATAAGGCATTATTATGCGTTATAATGGATTATAATGCGGTTCTAATGTGTTATAACGCATTATAATGCGTTATAAAACACTATAATGCGTTATAAGAAATTATAATGCGTTATAGCATATTAAAACCGCATCATAATGCGTTATAACACATTAGAACCGCATTATAATCCATTATAACGCATAATAATGCCTTATAACGCATTACAATCGCATTATAATACGTTATAACATATTGTAATCGTATTATATTAGGTTATAATACATTATCATCCCATTCACATTACATTATAATGCATTATAACAATCCCATTTTAATTCGTTATAATAGCATTATAAAGCGTTATTATAGTATTATAATGAGTTATAATAAAATTTGAATGCGTAAATTTTCGAAAAATTTCCTATAAATAGTAAATTTTCGAAAAATTTCCTATAAATAGTAAATTTTCGAAAAATTTCCTATAAATAGTAAATTTTCGAAAATTTTCCAATAGTCAATTTTCGAAAAATTTCCTATAAATAGTCAATTTTCGAAAAATTTCCTATAAATAGTCAATTTTCGAATAATTTCCTATAAATAGTCAATTTTCGAAAAATTTCCTATAGTCAATTTTCGAAAAATTTCCTATAAATAGTCAATTTTCGAAAAATTTCCTATAAATAGTCAATTTTCGAAAAAATTCCTATAAATAGTCAATTTTCGAAAAATTTCCTATAAATAGTCAATTTTCGAAAAATTTCCTATAAATAGTCAATTTTCGAAAAATTTCCTATAAATAGTCAATTTTCGAAAAATTTCCTATAAATAGTCAATTTTCGAAAAATTTCCTATAAATAGTCAATTTTCGAAAAATTTCCTATAAATAGTTAATTTTCGAAAAATTTTCTATAAATAGTCAATTTTCGAAAAAAATTCCTATAAATAGTCAATTTTCGAAAAATTTCCTATAAATAGTCAATTTTCGAAAAATTTCCTATAAATAGTCAATTTTCGAAAAATTTCCTATAAATAGTCAATTTTCGAAAAATTTCCTATAAATAGTCAATTTTCGAAAAATTTCCTATAAATAGTCAATTTTCGAAAAATTTCCCATAAATAGTAAATTTTCGAAAAATTTCCTATAAATAGTCAATTTTCGAAAAATTTCCTATAAATAGTCAATTTTCGAAAAATTTCCTATAAATAGTCAATTTTCGAAAAATTTCCTATAAATAGTCAATTTTCGAAAAATTTCCTATAAATAGTAAATTTTCGAAAAATTTCCCATAAATAGTCAATTTTCGAAAAATTTCCTATAAATAGTCAATTTTCGAAAAATTTCCTATAAATAGTCAATTTTCGAAAAATTTCCTATAAATAGTCAATTTACGAAAAATTTCCTATAAATAGTCAATTTTCGAAAAATTTCGTATAAATAGTCAATTTTCGAAAAATTTCCTATAAATAGTCAATTTTCGAAAAATTTCCCATAAATAGTAAATTTTCGAAAAATTTCCTATAAATAGTCAATTTTCGAAAAATTTCTCATAAATAGTCAATTTTCGAAAAATTTCCTTTAAATAGTCAATTTTCGAAAAATTTCCTTTAAATAATCAATTTTCGAAAAATTTCCTATAAATAGTCAATTTTCGAAAAATTTCCTATAAATAGTCAATTTTCGAAAAATTTCCTATAAATAGTCAATTTTCGAAAAATTTCCTATAAATAGTCAATTTTCGAAAAATTTCCTATAAATAGTAAATTTTCGAAAAATTTCCCATAAATAGTCAATTTTCGAAAAATTTCCTATAAATAGTCAATTTTCGAAAAATTTCCTATAAATAGTCAATTTTCGAAAAATTTCCTATAAATAGTCAATTTTCGAAAAATTTCCTATAAATAGTCAATTTTCGAAAAATTTCCTATAAAAAGTCAATTTACGAAAAATTTCCTATAAATAGTCAATTTTCGAAAAATTTCCTATAAATAGTCAATTTTCGAAAAATTTCCTATATATAGTTAATTTTGAAAATTTTCCGCATCATAATGCGTTGTAACCATTAAAACCGCATTATAATGCGTTATAACACATTATGATCGCATTATAACGCATTATAAACTCATTATAATGCTTTATAAACGCATTAAAATATGTAATAAAACATTAAAGTCCTATTATAATTAATAATAAAACATTATACTTATACCATATTAAGTTATAATCAAATTATACCTATAATAAAGTACATATTAAAACCTCATTACAATCTCATTAAAAGAAAACCCTTCCCACAAATACAAATGTTTTACTACTTTCCCACCAATCTGGCTACCCTAATTAGATTAACAGTAATTTCAAACTATCCTCAATAAATTGATAACACAAACTAGTCAGTCATAGACGGATAAATGAATGACAACACCGTTCGTTCGTTCATTAATAATGATTTTAATTTATTTAAAATTTTTATTTTTAATTTCTTGTTTGAATTTGTCATCATAATGATTTTGTTTTTAGCACAAAAAAAAAACTTGAACTACCGTAGACGCAGTCGTTGCAATATTATAATGAACTAATAAAAATTTATGGTTATGTTTTGAGTTCAATACAGGTTTTTTTATTTTAAGAGCTTAGTTTGTGCATACACACATTTTAACTAATGTTTAAAAATAGTTTAGAAAATAAAAAACAAATTAAATAAATAAAAAAAACATAAAAATAAATAAAAAACACAGAAATATGTTTAAAAATTAAGATAAAAACAGACAGCATGACACAGAGACGACAACTACGACGACGACACGTAATACCAATGCAAATAAATGGGGAAAAAAATACACACATGTTTTTGACAATGTACCGCCAAGTTAGGTCCATTTAAATGTCTTACATATAAAAGCATAATATAATTAAAATTTGTATTTGCTTTCTAAATGTTATGGAAACTAAAACACTTTTTAAATACAAAATTTTCAAGCATTCGAAAATTATTTAACATTTTCTATTATCCAAAAAACTAGCATCGACCTTTTTTTAACTTCATGTTCGTAATTTTTGGTCTTTCAAACCGGATACCGACTCTATCAATTAGGATCATCTTTCCAATAAGAATAGTTTGATATTTAAAAAAAACATCTCAGGCTTCCATTTCGCAAAAAAACATCAAAGTTTTCTAACAAAAGTAAAGGAATTAAAAATTCTTTGAATTATAGTCGAAGGACACAGATTTTTGACAAGTAAACTGCGCTTTCTATGTGGAAAACACATTTTTTTGCGAACTGTAATAGTTTTTTCTCAGTTCCTCATTAAATCTACACAATAACTTGATATAATATTCGGGTATGTTCTGCAAATCACTTCCACATGATTTTGAAATCACATGAAATTCAAAAAGGCTGTATTTCAAAGTCGTGTGGAAGTGATTTGCAGAACATACCTGATTGTTTGTATTCCGCTTAAGAAGGTAGTAAATCTCGATTATAGCCCGTTCAACCTAAAACTCCTTCACCATGACTTTATTAGCTTTACCTTTGCCTTCTTTGGCAACGATTCACCCCGAAAAACCCCGTCTTTGGTCACCGATGTGTTGTGGTGAATGAACTTTTAAAATGTTTGCTGCGAAATTGACAAACGTTTGCGTATGTGGTTGATGGTGAAGAAATGCGGTAGTCATTTTGCGGAATGCTTTCTCATACTCAAGCTATCATCCAAGATTGAAACCACAAAATAATGTGAGATAACTATAGCGTCCACAATCTCTTTCGCTTTTAATCTCCGATCAGCTAAAGCTATATCGAAAATTTGTTCAATTGTTTCGGATGTAGAAACCATAACAAAGCGTTCAGAACGTTTGGCATCTTTCATACTTGTACGGCAGAAATTCAGAAACTACCTTTTTATCATTGAAATAGATGATGTAGAGTCTCCATAATATTTATCAAGTATAGCCTTGTTTAAGGTACAAATGATGATTTAATTGGATGAATATTTAGAAATATCAATAGCGTTTTCTCTTAATAGCTAAGGATTAATAAAGGCTCGGAAATTGTCGATGTCTTTAGGAGCCTTTTTTAAATATGAACGGCATTATTCCTAGCTAGAGATTAAAGAAGACTTGTTAGTTTAAAATGTCTTCAGTAACACGGAGTTCGTGTATCCATGAAGGATCTTGCCCTATTTAAACTTCAATGGTTGGAAGATACT